>JAEIFV010000220.1:0-416957 GCA_018904265.1 Lordiphosa collinella
AGAACCTAAAGTCTGTCCAAGATTTCAGAGGAGGTTAAATAATTTGATTGAAAAACTGGATATATGGTCTTATGTCTTTAATCCATAAACATATCTAGTAATATTATTATGGGCAATATTTAGTTTTACAATCTTTGGCGTCACTGTTAGCAAACACCTCTATACTATAGAAGTGCTGGCAATGATATGCATTAGCTATAAGTGAGCGGATATTTGTAGGAAGATATTGTTGAGAGATGTTAGATTTCTTAATAGCCCATATGTTCTTCCAACAGCTTTTAAGATATGGGTATTCCAGTTAAGGTTCCTATTAAAATAGAAGCCCAAGTTTTTAGCTTGTTCAACATATTCTATAGAGAATTATTCATTAATAGGGATTTCCGATATGGCTGAATAAAGTGTTTTTTATATATAACTAGACATTTAGATTTAGTTGATTTAGACAGAGACCATTATGTTTTGCCTAGCTGTGATTTTTGAAGCTCATTGTTAATATATTACACACTATTTGATTTATATTGTTTATTTAGAAGGTTGAGGGATAATGGGTAAATTATAATTTTTTTTTGTTTTTATTTTTTATATAAAACCTACACATTTTCCCCAAAAATAGTGGAAAAATCTACAAGAAAGCATGTGAAAAATTAATTTCCCGATCCAAAAAACCCCCAGTATACACATTTTGAATAATTATACCCTTGCAGAGGGTATTATAAAATTGTCCGGATGTTTGTAACGCACAACAGGAAGCATCTCCGACCACATAAAGTATATATATTCTTGATCAGCATGACGAGCTGAGTTGATTTAGCCCTGTCCGTCTGTCCGTCTGTTTCTATGCTATCTCCTCCGTTAGTTTAAAAGCTATCCTCACCAAACTTTGTCTTTTGGTATAAATACATTTGCACATTTGTCGGAACCGGCCGGATCGGATGACTATAGCATATAGCTGCCATAAGAACGATCGGTCGAAAAACTAGTTCTAGTGAGAAAAACTTTTTTGTTTTTAATGAAAACATATCATTGGCATACTCTTATTTTATATACTTTTACACAATGCCACAAAGTTAGGTCGAAATCGGATGACTATAGCATATAGCTCCCATAGGAACGATCGGTCGAAAAACTAGTTCTAGTAAGAAAAACTTCTTTGTTTTTAATGAAACGTCCTTATCATTGGCATACACTTATTTTATATACTTTGACACTTTTCTACAAAGTTTGGTAGAAATCGGATGACTATAGCATATAGCTCTTTGGCCTGATGATAGCATCACAATCGTTTTACGGTCTCGGCCGCTGCGACTAACGCCCGCCACTCGCCTCTGTACCGAGCGAACTCCAAATCTAGTTCAAATCTAAAATCTTTCTTAGACTTGTATTTTGCATGGTAATTAATATTCTGGGTATGGGGCACCCCATTTTTATATATTCTTTAGGCACCACATTTTTCATATAGTCTCAATAAACGTAGGAACTTTGGGCTAGGGGTCAACTAAGAGGACTATGTATGCCTGCGCAACCACCCAATCCAAAGTATTAAATTGCTGAATAAAATAATTTAGTTTTAAACACCAAATGTAAAAACCAAGTTAGTTTCCACCACATTTTAGGCAGCAATTTCCCGCTTTGAAGCTCAAAAATTAGCTGGCTATACAAAAAGTTGGTCCAGTTTTGGTGGCCACTTGAAAAATTGCAATTTTCGTTGATTGCAGCAGCAGCAGCAGAATGCAGGCTGCCAGTGACTGGCCCGTCCTTTTAATCTTATTGCATTGGAACTCAACATGGACATCCCTGTCCAGCATCGAATTTCCTGGCCAAAAAGTTTTTTTTACCTTATTTTTAGCAAAGTGGCAATTACAAAAGTTTGATGGTTTGAAATTTAATTTCAACTTTTGTTTTTCCATTAAACGGAAATTAAACTATATTATAAATAATTAAACAATTTATACAATCTGTTTTATACAAATTTTCCCCCCCAAGATGAAATATGAAACAACAAACAAAAACCCCCCCGAAGCATCAAAAAGTAAAACTTTTATTCCCTCCCGCACCCCTCCAACTGTGCCAGAGGCAATAAACACACACACGAGTAATCATTAATCAAGCGCGATCAAAGTCAAAGATACTCGCACACCCATTCCATTTCATTTCGTCAGCTGGGTGAGTGTCTGGGGAAGGGAGGGAGGTGTTGCTTTAATCAATTTCATACAACACTTGGAAACGATGAGCAGACGTTATATAAAGAATGCAAGGTTCTTTAAGCAAATATTATTGCATGAAAATGTTTATTTGAGAGAAGCGAAACAGCCAGAGAAAGAGAGAAGGAGCCGGGCAGTGCGTGATAAATGCCAGCGGCTGGCCAACACACGACTTCACACACATATTCAAACAATTTATGGATGCAAAACGACAAAGAATAACTTTTAAATATTCCCAGTAACCGCAAAAAAGCAGTTCAAATTAAGAATGGCATTCAACTTAGCATCATTTGTGTGCGTTCTCGCCAGTCTAATGATAATTATGATAATAATTTTAAAGGCAAATTATTGATAATTGCCGGGCGCTGTTTACTACTTTTTTTTCATGAAATTGTAACTGAACTGAAAAGTTGTGTACGCTTTGCGAACATAAAATTACTCATACGCCACATGGGTTCTTTGTAAGTATGCGTTGTGATTAAAGCCTCTGAAATAATAACTCTGACAATTTAGTTGCATTATGCATTTGGGCGAAAAAGAAATTCTAGTGAGAAAAACTTTTTAGTGTTAAAATGGATCTCCTCCAAATTTCGTAATTAACAGTGTATTCTGATTTTCCATGATTTCACAAAGTTTGGTCGAAATCAGAACTAGTTTTTCGATCCTTATAAAACTCGGACACAAAATAGTCGCTGTTTTAGTCATTTTTTGGTCACTGTTGTGATCATTGTGGGGTCACTGTTTTGGTCACTGCTTTGTTCACTGCTTAGTCACTGTGTTGGTCACTGTTTTGGTCACTGTTTTGGTTACTGTTTTGGTCTCTTTCTTGGTCACTGTTTTGGTCACTGTTTTGGTCACTGTTTGGTCACTGTTTTGGTCACTGTTTGGGTCACTGTTTTGGTCAGTATTTGGTCACTGTTTCGGTCACGGTTTGGACAATGGCTGATCTTTAAATAAACTAATAAACAAATACCCTTTCGCAATTACAAGGTATTTCACAGGTAGGCTTGACCAACTTACCATTTATCGCAATAGAGTGTGATCTTTAGCTTAACACCTAATCTAAACAGCTATCTATTTTACAGCTGACGCCTGCAGGTGTAAAAGTGAAGCTCAAATGTATTAAGATAAGATTTAAGTAACAAACGATTTTGGGGTTTTTAAGGAATAAATTTCGCAATACTTGACAATTTTTTAATAAAAGTCAGCATTAAAATGCAGAGATAATTGCATTCGAAATAAAAGATAACCTCCAACTTTGCTCATTTCCTTCTTATCATTCTCGATTTCAGAAAAACGGCAACAAGTGCTAGGACTTGGACTGGGCAGGCAATCAGGGGCGCGCAGCTGGCGGCTGTGAGTTTTCCCATTTAGCTATGGTAAAACACAATGCGGAAATTGTGAAAACGGAAAATGGCACAAGTACAATTGTAAAAGTTGGCGGAAATGCAGGGCAACCCATGAAAATGACATCGACAAAGATGGCGGCGGAGGCATTGTCGTCCTCGCTGGCCGATTTCAGCGAACATGAGAATGGCACAACGGGTAAGTGTGAAAATTTCTCCTAGTGCCTAATCCTTGATAATAAGCAGAGAAACAGGAGGAAAGAAGAGAGCGAGAAAAAAAGCTGGTCTAAATCAAATTAGTTTCATAAAGTGAACAAAATATATATATATTTTATTTTTTTGCTACTACTTATAATTCTATGTAATGCCCTGGGGCGAATTGTCGTTGCTTGGATCGCTGGTCGCCTTGGCTAGTCTTTAAAATTAAATTACCCAAGGGTTGGAGTGGCTGATGTAAGCCTGTCGCTGCTTAATTTGGGCTTGTCACGATAACAGTCAAGCCTCACCCATTTCCTTTGCTCATTTCTAATGGTTCGTTCTCCTTTCGCCTGTCGCTCTTGTTGTTTTAATTAAATTTCACTCACCATGGCAGGGTTAATAATAATAATAATAATAATGTAGATAATGAAGCTAGTTTTCAAATTAAACCTAGAAAAAGTTGAAATGTCAACAAGTCTAATTGACGCTGATTTCTTGTTTGGGGTTGATGGGGGTTAAGGACTTCAACTTTATGACTTTTGACATTCTCCAATTAGTCAAAAAGTTTATGATATCTTTTATGCTGGTCCAAAATATGGAAATGGAAAAGGAAAAAGAAAGTTTGAATTTTCAAACCCCAATTTCGATTTTTCTTTGACTTTTGCACTAAAAAGGACTTAAGAGTTTTGGCTTATACAATACGTGACTTTGGTTAATAGAGTGAAGGATTGGGGGGATTAGAAGTAGAGAAGGTCGCTTGGTAGTTGTTTCTATACTTTGATACGTGTTAGCACGTGGGAAGTGCACCCAGCCTATGCCTTAGCATTCGTAATATTTTTTAAATCTTTTGTTTTTTTATTTTTGACAAATTTTCCTTTGCACTGCTTAAAATACTGAGTTTTACGCAGCAGTTAGGACTTGCTGATAAAAGAGGAAGAAAAAAAATCAAATTTGTTCTTCAAATAAAGCTTAATATCCTCATTATTTGGCTTCATTTTTCAAGATTTTCTTAAAAAATTTTAAATTTAAGATAACGAAATTTCTATTAATTAATTGTAAACTTAATACACAAGGAATTCATTAAATTCCTTTTATCTACTTTAATTAATAAGCCATCAATTGCTTTCAAAATCTGCTACTAAAAATAAAGGTGGGAGAAAAACGTCAAATGTATTAATAAAATCTGATAAACTCATAAATATTTATAAAAAAATGTATTGTATCAGACACCCAAGGCCTGAGGGTAAGCAAACATTTGCCTGTTGCTCAAATCCTAATTTTGCATTTCTCTGATTATGATATGAGTATGAGAGTATGAGAACGAACATAAGCACACATTTTTGTGCGTGTTGTTTGAATGGACAAGCGATGATGTAGCCTTTGGGGCATGAAAATATATGCCAAGACATGTTTATTGATTTCCCATTTTTTTTTTGTGGCTTTAAATAAACGACCCCAAACTTGGCTTATTTAGGAATTTCAGGGGGTGGCTTTCGATTAGCGTTGAATTTTATGCCAGAAGTAAGAGAATAGAAAATATACATGACAAGCAGCAAAAATATTTGAATAATTTAACCAAAAAAAATAGTATCGAGCGAACGTCTTAAATATTTAAGTTTGTACGCAGAAATGCATATCGGTACATCTGAAAAATCCTATATTTTATGCAATTTTCAAAATCAAAAATTCTATATTTAAAAATTTCAAAAATAATTTCTAAATGCGATTTTGTGCGTGGTTTGCTCTTCAAATAGAGAAAATTCTTATATATTTTTGTTTTTTCTTTTTTAAATTTTTCTTAAAAATTTATTAAATATTATAAAAATTTATCCTTAATAAATGCGCATATTAACTGGAAAGATTTCTATTTTTGAGAATAGTCCTTTCTGAAAACTAGAAAATCGGTCTCAAAGTACGGAACAAATCATTTCGGTCAGTTCTCAAGAAACAATCATTCTGCGGCCATTTCTTGATTTTGGACGACATACATATTTTGAAATTTTTTTCCTAATTGACGAATTTTAACTACCAAAAGCCCTAAAATTGAATTCCTTAGGGAAACGATCACTACTTTAAAAAGTGGAAACCGAGCGTCTTGACCAAAAATAAGAAACGTACTCTCTTTACCTAAAAAGATATTCTGTTAGGGTCTGATAGCTCGAGAATTTGACCTTATAAAATATCGGATTTAACCCCCGCCATTTTTTATCCCCTATATAAAATATTATTTAAATTTTCCCATTTTAGAAAAGTTATTAATTTCGAACTCTCAAAATATTTTATTTCTTTTATTTAGATTTTTTCATTGCCATTCATGAAATGATGATCCGGAACCGAACCCTTGAGAACCGGTTCAGTGCGGGTTTTCTGGGGTGCGCAAACTGGACCATTAACCAGTCGCCTTAAATTTTTGGTTCAACGAACCCGAGCCGGACCTCTTTTTCGAAAAATGGGGTTCGGTTCACCAATTATTTTTTTTTCATAGATACATTCAAGAAAAAATTGCAAGTCTCTGGAGATTTGATTATAAACGATTGCATTTTTAACTAAGCGTTGATGATTTTTTATGTAAAGTAACAAGATAAATTATGATAACTAGACGAGAATTGACGAGAAGGTATCATTCGCTTTACCTTCTGATCTAATATCGGAGTATATTTGTATATCTGCGAAATCGAATCGACTCGGCTGTTGATGCTGATCAAGAATATATATGCTTTATAGGGTCGGAAATGATCCCCTTTTCTCATTTTTAATGAGAACAGGGTATAAGAAGGGTAGCTAAAGCAATGGCAATTATTTTGTTTTGGCCCAGTGTGGCCAGATTTGAGAAACCTGCATACATTATGGTCGCACTACCAAGTGTTTCGTTTTGGTTCTTGATTGGGTATACTTACTATACTATGTGTACCTCTGGAACAGAGTATAAAAAAGAATTAAGAACTTTTTAGGGAGCTTAATTTGTTGTGACCTTTATTTGCAAGATTGCCGGCAATTGCTTGCTCTTGCAAGTCGTTTTCATGAGCTCATGTTCGCAGCATTTTTTTGGCCATTCTATGAGTGATAGCAAAATATTTCAAAATACCTACACTCGATAAAGCTCATGTGTATATCGATAATGTGCGATTCTTCTACAAAAAACTTTAGTTCATTCTTTCTTTCGCTATCGATAAACATGCAGAAAAATACCAATCTAGTATATTTGTGGTATTTACTTGAGACCTTTTGTTGCAAGTGTGTATTGGCAATGAAGGGAGCGCCAATGGGCTTTGGTGTCAAAAGTTTTGTGAGTTTTTTTATGTGGAGTTTTTTGATTCTGCAGTTCCTTTGTTTTAGCACATACCCAGCTTAAAACTCGTACCGCCGTAATCTGGACTGGCTTAACAGCTGATTGAGACTAGCAAGGTTTGCGCCGAATAAATTGATTCAACAATGGTTGCTGCCTGCAGCAAAAAAAACAAAATATAACACAACTTAGTCGTTGCCCATGACTTCTGCTCTCCAAATATCATCCAAATACTCATGCATTTTCACTTTTATTAATTAAAACAATTTGAAATAAAATCGAAAAATAATTAAAAACCAATCCATTTACCTTTAATTTTTTTAACAAATAAAATTTTTAGTGGTATTTCGGCATTGAACAGTCACAAAAAACGTAAATGAATCTCAAAAAATTTATGACCTACTGTCACATTGAAAATTTTAATATAAACGCATGCAGCAAAGATAGCATACAAGGCAAGACCTGATCATTACCAATAGAATCGAATCAATTGTTAAAACCTGATGTTGCTATTTATAGTCATAATTTAATAAAATCTTACCAGCCCAGATGACTACATACATCCAATAAGTTATATTGTGCCATAGTCCTTCATTCACAATCATATTATTACCCATGGCAGTAGAAACTATGGCATAGGCTATTAAAAATAGGACTTGTAAAATTTGTGTGCCCAAAGTCACTAAGAGAAGTTTGGAAGAGCTCTGTAATTGGTAAGTAAATAAAAAAATTTTGAAATATACCTCGATGAGCTTACCATAATGATGGACATTAACAACATGAGAGAGATAATTAAGGTCAGGAGTTCGGGTATTAGTAGTAAAACTGTTCCGGCGACATCATCTGGTTAAACAAAATATGAGAAATAAGTAAGTGGTGATTAGAGATGGTCTTCAAAAGATGTCTGAAATATATATTCATATATGATCGGCCAATGCTCAGATAACATCGATAACTTGGTAAGAATGGGAACAAAATTTCAAGATTCAAAATTTTTTTAGATTTAAAGGACTAAAAGGTATTTCATACTTAACTTGTTATTAATTGGTCATCAAACAAGAAATCGTTGTTAAATGGCAAGCAAAGCATACCAGTCCTTTTCATGTTCCAGGAAGTTGGTGTATCAATATTTACCTGGAAATGTATAGGCGTCCTCACGAAGCCTAGAATCTAACAAAAATAAAGAATTAATCACACCAATGTCTCGAAAAGTAGGCTATATAAATTCCGTTTACTATTCAATAAGAAAATTATATAATCAGCATTAACGCCCGCACAGAATATTCCAAAAATTCCAATCATTATGCAACCGCTTTTCAATGATACACAATAACAGCATTTCTGGGCTGGTTTCATTTTTGATTTGATAAACGATTTTACAAAAAAATTTTATTTTTGACAAAAAATGCACCAAATATACTGTTCCGCCTAAAATTGTTTGAGCAGCCTGTTGACTCAGCAATTTAAGCAACATTACTTCATCATCCAGTTGATGTTTGAGTATTTACTTATTAACTTTTTTTTTGCACAATTTCAATTTAAGCAATTTATATTATAGCCTCCCCCTCATTAGCATTTGCCTTCAAACATGTGTGTGTGTGTGTGTGTGGCACATAACCATGTGGCAGCATGGCACCGCTTTGAGTTCTCATTAAGATGCTAATGAAATTAAAATGAAAATTGAGTCAACGATATTAGCACGCTCGTCGGCATTTGCACGTTATCAACGTGTTGGCATGCAGACACACACAAAGTAATCAAGTGCAAAATTGCCTGGCCATGGGTTATTATTGCCAATATGCTTGGGGAGTAAAAAAAAAAAACAACATAAATCAATCTGTTTAAAATCGATTTAAGCAGGTCTTGGCCTTTGCTCACAGCTAAAGGCACACAGCTCAAATGTTTGTCTGAAAGTTAGGTACTTACTTACTCCTTTGCCTTTCTCAAAGTGAATAATAGTTAAGAGACATCACATTAATAGAATCACAGTAACTAAAATTTGGCAGTCAAACAGCAAGCAAAGTGAAGTTTGATGTAAATTAATGCACTGTGGAATGGCGTCATGCGATTAAATCTTATTCTGGTTAGTTTTGAATTTATATTACTTTCTACGGTCGCACAGCTTCAAGTTTTCAAAATGCAACATATGTGGCAGCAAATAAACCTCAAATCCTTTTTCTTCTTATCTATACACAGCAAAAAAAGATCATATCATACAGGTATTTTAAGTATCAAAATAACGGCTGGTTTGAATTTCAAATGCAACGTATCGGCGCCTTCGATCGATATCGATAATTATCGATGGCGACTCTTAAAAAGCTCATGGTGGTGTGAGCTAAGCGCGAGCAGGGCTCGAAGAAAACAGGTAAGCCCGCAGAGGTACTTAGTCTCCTTAGGTAAGGAGCCGTAGGGCATCATCCTTGGTTTGTGTAGTTTGGATTGCCAATCCTCACCAGAGTTCTAATATTCTACGGAGCTGTAGTGCATTCATCTAGTTCTTGTGTCTCTTGAATAGCCAATCCTCTCCAGAGTTCCAATACTCTACGGAGCTGTAGTGCATCCACCTAGTTCTTGAGTATCTTGGACTCCCAATCCTCCTCAGAGTTGTAATACTCTACGGAGCCGTAGTGCATCCGCCCCGTTCTTGTACATCTTGGAGAGCCAATCCTCCCCAAAGTTCCAATACTTTTCAGAGCAGTCGTGCCTCTACGCATCTCTGCCCCATAGATAACCAATCCTTCCCCGAACTGGAACCCGGTTCAGAGCAATCGAGCCTCCTCCGATCTCTTGGATACGTCCTCGACCAGAGTAAGATTTCCCGGAGAATTCCTCCTTCGAGCCAGAACAGCCGGAACGAGCCCCAAGGAGGTACTGACGCCCACAGAAGGCCTCGCGAGATCTCGTGGCCCAGCATATCTTGCATAATACCTAGAATTAATATTACCACATAGAATATCCCGAAAAAAACACAAAAGGGAACACATTGGAACCTTGGATTGTTGTTTATAAATTTCTGTAACCCTGGTCTCGACGAGCACTCCCAAGGCTGGAGTTCGTTACATTGTTTACGCATGCCAAATGCACAACCCAGAGGAGGCACGGTTTCATGTAAAAGTGACTTTTTGCCTTCTAAGCGCATGTAAAAAGAATGTAGTGACAATTTCATTCAGATTTTTTAACTTCTATCATACTAAAATAATTATGTAGTGAGTTTTCCCCGTAAAAAAAGGTATGAAAAATGACATTCCCTTGGGAACCACATTCCGCAAAGTCCGACTGGGATGTTCATGTCGATCAGCAAAGTGTCATTGGCTATGTCTCAAATCTGGTTGATGGTTGAACGCTTGCCCGGGAATGTTTCTAAGTAGAAGAAATAGGTGGAAAATGCTAAAAAAAAACCGCGAAATTTGCAAAATGTTCGATTGAAAGTTTCTAGATTGAGGAAATGGGCGGTCAATGGTCCGTTGGTGTCCTAGAACTTCGAGAAATTTCATTTTCTCAATTGGAAAGGTTTGTGTACAAGAAAAATGTCCATCTCATCAATCAGGGTTGCATCTCTCGCATACAAAATTGTCCATATTTTACTTATGATTTAATTTAATGTTCAATTGAAATTTGTTAATAATGAAAAAAGTTATGTCTGAACCCTGGCTTTGCTATAACCTAACAACACCAGAACACCAATTGTACTTGATTTCCGAACAACGCGCTTGTTTGTTGTAATGTAGTGTGACCAGAGCAGGAGCTTTGCCGTGAATGTCGGGCTTGTTTTGTGAAAAAACGAGAGCGTTAGGTAAAGTCGTTTCTGCCCAACATCGATGTACCCGTTAATCAGGGACATTAATATTGTAAAGACTTCCCGTATGTTAGTTAACAGAGCATTAACATTAATAAGAACATTTCAACATTAGTAGTAGTAGAAGTAGTAGTAGAATTATCATTTATTTTCATTTTGATGGCTTATATTATTTACAGAATTATTGTTAACAAAAATAGAAACTAGAAAATCTAAAAAATGATAAAAGGTAGCACCGGCTTGGCTTATAGCCGTCAGCCGTACTCAAAACGCGTCTCTCCGCTTCCGCGACTACTGCACCTGATACCAGATCATTCGTCATAGAAGCTTCGATCAGCGAAAGAGTCTATATCCACTAATCAAATTCCTCCTTTACCAATTGTCTATACCGTTGAGCTTCGTAAATGTAGCCAATGAGCTTCCGCCAGCTTCCTCCATTTAGGACATCCAGGTATTCCTCTCTGCTAAGGCTGTCTCTTTCTAAATTGTTATCTTCTTAGATTGCGCAATCGAGTGCGACCTTTGTCCTGAAATCGCCTAGCGGGTTAGCCGGTAACTTATTTAGCCGCTGAACTTTGCGCACAAACTCTGGTGAAGCAGTGCGGATCGGCTAGGCCGATGGTTAACCTAATCCAGAGGCCGGCACGTCGCTATCTACTGGGCATAGGAGAACTCTCAAAAGCAACGGCTTAACACACAGTATAAGCACTATAAGCGTCGCTGCCCTGCGTGTTCTGCTCTCACACACCAATGCAAAAATGGGATAAGAGTTTTTTCCCGGTTCCTGCCCCAAACTGACGGGCGAATGGTTAACGGAGAATATGCTGGCCTTTGGCTGTCCCAAAATCGCCTGCCGTGCGGCTGACATTTCATTTGTATTCTCTGATTACACTTAACTGACTGCCGGATGTTTACCTACATTTGTAACGGTCACTTGACGGCTTGCTTTCGGCAGCACCTAGCACAAAAAAAACTACTGATTCTTTGGTTTAACAATCCTGCGTGCGTACAATATCTTGCAACTAATTGTAAACACAATATTCTTTTTTAAAAGATATGAATCAACTTGTAGAATTAGTCCATCACTACTGTGCGTTTAATGTCATTTAAATTTGAATACGGACTTTACGCCCATGGGCTTAATGTCCGGACATAAGGCCCAGAAAATTTCCGAGTTATATTTCAAAGTAATGATTGAAATTTTTCATATGGGCGTTTTGTCATGTCACCTGAACAAACAGATCTCAGAGATGGTAAGAGATAGAGTTTCGACATGTATGGGACAAAAACTTATTTTACTTGCAGGCAGATCAAGTTTGTTTATAATTTTTGCCACGCCATCTCCCGCTCCCGTAAATCGAAAAGAATGATATATTTCCCACAGTTTTATATAGTGAAGGTTCGTTACTTTTGGACATATTTAGTAATCAGAATTATTTATCTATCCGCACAAGTAATGAAGAAGATCGGATGAACGATAGTAGTTATAAGAAAACAAACAATTATGGGCAGCACTGGTCGCAACTGTGATGGGCAGCACTTCACAGTTCTTCTTCTTCTTTGGCATTGATGGTAATAAAATCATCACAACCGTTTTACGGTCTCGGCCGCTGCCACTAATGCCTGCCACTCGCCTCTGTCCCGAGCGAATTATAGTCGGGCTAGACCGATAAATATTATCAAAAGCCAAGTCACAATTGTTAAATGCATATACAATATATATTGAATAAAATGACATCGTTATAATAATTGTATAAGTTGGTGAAAATATCGTTCTGTACAGAAACAATAACATTTTGAAGAATCTTACAACATATTTAAGAGTAATGTTAAATTAATATGCGGATGACTTGCAACAATAATATAATATGCGGATGACTCTATCATATCCCCACAAATATGATAAGTGTGCAGATTTGAGTGCGTTTTGTGTGCGGATTTGTGTGCAGATTTGTGTGATTTTAACAATATTTGTGTGAATACTCCGTTTGTATAGCCAGCAAAAACGAATAAATGAAATCAACAAACTTAGGCTAGTATATAGCCAAACCAAAGGAGAGCATCTCCCAAAATCCCAATGAGACGGCGGCAGCAGCGTAGCGTTGTATTATGTATTATCCATGGAAACTTCCTTGAGAAAAACTGAATTGCCATCATTCAACTGAATCTTCTTCTGTAACTTCGCCATCTTTGGCGAAACTTTGCCAGGCTTGTAACCATAACTTGGCAACAGGATCGGCGTTAATTGTATCATCCGTGTGGGCATAGAACGTGACATCATCATATTGGCACTGGTAAACAGTGGCTGTAGTACGAGCGAATGGTGGTACACTTTGCTTGTTATATGGATCCACAAAATACTTACGCGCAATGATGAAATCAAGTTTCTTTGCATTTGGTAACTATTAATAATAAATTTGGTTTTTTTTTTTGGATCGAAAAGTTTGTGTGTCTGATGTTCGTGCCTTTAGAAAATGAACTGAATAAACACAAAGTCGAACAAACCGATGAAGTGAAAGTTGAAGCCAAGGAAAAGGCCTACTATAGTCAAACGTATATTGATGAAAATCTTCATCGTCATTTTCGAAGGCTCGAAACTGATTTTTGGTTTGGGGTTTAAATTTAATAGAACCAGAACCGCGATGAGCCCATGGAGTATGAAAAATTGACCCACCCTAATAAATATATCGTATATCGTATGGATGAAGAAGCTCCAGTAAAAAAAGTGTACAGGCGGAAGGCGAACGAATTAGGGAAAACAGGAGCTGTAGGGCGACCGTAACTTAGTTGGGAAAAATAGGTGCTGAAAGACATAAAGGCGCTTGAACTGACCAAATGGTGCTAGCTCGCACAAGACAGAGGCGAGTGGCGGGCATTAATAGCAGCGGCCGAGACCGTCAAACGATTGTGATAGAAATATCGGGCCAAATAAGAAGAAGAATAAATATATATCGCGGTCGAAGACATTCCGCTTATTGGTGTGCAGTGAGTCTCTGCGTGAGTTTTCTCTCAATACTTATCAAGTCAACTCCTTTGACATACACTCACACACCAGAGCCACACACGATGTCAGCCTACTATGACATCTCACTCTTATATTGGCAACTCTAGATAGCACATCACTAGCAGTTCAAATTACATATGCCACGCAATATGACTTATCCCATCTCCGACATATATATACATTTTTATACCCTTGCAGAGAGTATTATAAAATTGTGCGGATGTTTGTAACGCATTGAAGGAAGCATCTCCTTCCACATAAAGGATATATATTCTTGATCAGCATGACGAGCTGAGTTGATTTAGCCCTGTCCGACTGTCCGTCCGTCTGTTCGTCTGTCCACCTGTCCGTCTGTCTGTTTCTATGCTATCTCCTCCGTCAGTTTTAAAGCTATCCTCACCAAACTTTGCACGAAGTCTTTTGGTACATATACGCTGCACATTTGTCGGAACCGGCCGGATCGGATGACTATAGCATATAGCTGCCATAGGAACGATCGGTCGAAAAACTAGTTTTAGTGAGAAAAACTTTTTGGTTTTTAACGGAACGCCTCCAAAGTACGTATTTCTTAGTTTACTATCCTTTCCCATGATTTCACTAAGTTTGGTCGAAATCGGATGACTATAGCATACAGCTCCCATAGGTACGATCGGTTGAAAAACTATTTCTAGTGAGAAAAACTTTTTTGTTTTTAATGAAAACGTCCTTGTCATTGGCATACACTTATTTTATATACTTTTACACAATTCTACAAAGTTTGGTCAAAATCGGATGACTATAACATATAGCTCCCATAGGAACAATCGGTCGAAAAACTAGTTCTAGTGAGGAAAACTTTTTTGTTATTAATGAAAACGTCCTTTTTATTGGCAGACACTTATTGTATATACTTTGGACACATTTCTACAAAGTTTTATCAAATCGGATGACTATAGCATATAGCTGCAGTATGAATAATCGGTCGAAAAATAAGTTCTAGTGAGAAAAACTTTTTGTTTTAAATGGGATCGCCTCCAAATTTCGCCTTAGAAGAGTCTTAGAAAAACTTTTTTGTTTTCAATGGAAGCTGCAAGGGTATACAAAACTTCGGCCGAGCCGACGATAACTTTCCTCTATTTTTTATTACATAGGGATTCGAACTCGGGACCCTCGGACTGAACACGGAATGCCGTATCAGCCAGTTGCACTATTGCCATCGTTGGTTGCTACACGACTAAAATACCCGACTGAATTGCCTAAAAGTATTTACCAATTTCTTTGTGGCATATTGCATAGATTACACCACTTGTAATTCTCAAGTTTTTATTCCGCTGTCTCTTAATATAAAAGGGGCAGCTAAAATTCCGGCCTGCTTAGTGATGTATAGCCAATTCCCTGATTGGATGAAAAAAAGCGATACCACTATTCGCTTTTTTATCCCTTGAATGATTAAAATGCAATACCTAATGTAATTTGCTTATGTAAATCGCCAAACTATCCCCAAATGATCTCCTCAAACTATCGCCAAACTCTCACGACAAAATGTTTGCAGGGTCGAAGTCGTTTGTTTCCCACCCTCCCCCTTTTTTATTCTCTCTCTTTCTCCTTTAATATTTGTAACAAACACCGGGACACCATATTTATAAAAAATAAAGTTTCCATTCCTATAGATGGCCCTAACACAATAACTGTGAAATCCAATAAAAAGGTGTTGCATACTCTTAGGAAAGTCAAAGCAAATGTGAGAAAGAATGTGGAGAAAAACCACTCCACACTATTCATTTGAGCATTTTCATGAAATATGCAAGACAAATGCCACACATCATAATCTCGATGAAAATAGAAATTCAAATGAAATGCAACTAGCATACGAAATGAGCGTACTTTGGGCGGACACCTCAGGCAATGTAGCATCTGTGCGAGCTGCTCGTATGTGTATTAGCATTTTGTAGCTACATATGTGCGGCTTATTAAATTCCAACCCCAACTTCCACCCCCCACCCCCCCCTGTTCAGTGTAAATCTAGGCGAGCTGGCATATATCATGCTTGCTCAACCAATATCTGAGATTTATGCCATTCAACAGCAGAAATATTTCAGACAATGATGCGTCGTCGGGTTAAAGGGAACAAAAGCAAAACGGGGGATAAAAAATGCAAATTGCTTTGACAGTGAAATAACGCCGGGAGCTTCGTGGCTTCGTCTCATTGTCAACGTTTTATTACTAAAATATGTATGTCGTAGGCGGTGTTGCCCGATTTGTGTAAGATGAGCAGGACTGTTGATTGAGTGGGTTGGTGTGGCACAGAATTAAAGCCTTGGCAAAGTAATTCTAGGTGTAATAAATCGCCATTTTATAGCAAATTGATTTGTTGCTCGTAGGAAATTCAATTTGCAAGTCAGAGATTTCTCTTATTCGATTTCCCGCCATTAGAGTTAAGCTTAGGGCTGAAATGGCTTATTATTACAGTCAGCAGGAAGGGAAACGAGATAAGAAAAAAAGCAAACTGATGATCGAACAATCAAACAACGGAACACATAGCTGGTCTATCATAGAACTAAGCTCAATTACTCACTATCCACGACAATTATGGTCTCCCAATGGAATTGATTTGTTTATCACACATATTTTTTATAGTCCAATCAATTTACAACTTTTCAGTCAATCACAAACCAATCACAGTGCAAAATATGAGCGCAATCACATCAAGCCAATTGTGGGCCATAAGGGTGGATGGTGCGGTTGGATGGCTTTGTGGCCTTGTTGGCTCCAACTGGCAGCTGTATAAACAGCTATAACAGCAATAATAACAACAACAACAACAACAGAAAAGGGAGGTGGGTACTGAATACCGTTTCATCGACACTTTTTCATTGAATTCAATTAAAAGCGAAATTGAAAATTGAAATTCAATTAAGTTGCTATAAATACGTTGAAAGGGAAGCTTTAGATAGCTAGTGGAAGCGAGAAAGCGCAAGCCAGGATGCTGTAAAAGCATTTCAGGATAGTAGCAAATGCACAACCACACGGACATGCGCCTCGATGATAGATGAGCTGACTGTAAGAGTTTGGCCGGCGGAAGTTCTGTTTGGTTTTGTTATTTATTTGTCTTTTCCCTTTTTGGTTCATTTTGTTTTTAATAATGGGCCATCAACACTTCACTTTACTCACTTTGATGTCAGAGCAAACGTATTGATGACAAATAAATTGATGCTGCCATCAATCATATGCCCAACAAAAAGAAAAACACCAGCATATGGAGGAGAAAACTCAAAGCCAATCCTAATGAAGACCGAACACAATTCTCTAATCTGCCTGGCATCATTATAAAGCTTTCACATAAATCCACAAGTAATTGACACGACACACAAGAAGTAATGGAAAATTAATTGAGATTATTTATCATTAGACTTGTGTGCAATGCATTGAATAGGTTTTAATTGAGAGCAAAGGGGGAATTAAATGGTAATAAATTGAAAAATTCTGTCTAAGAGTTTTTAATTGTGGGGCTTTTATCCATCTCTTCCGAGCAGGTCCTGATTTTAAAAGGCACTTTATGAAAGCCTCGTTATTCTAAGTAATCACCAGTCATTCCCTCATTTATTTTTCTCCAGACGTTTTCTAGGTTCATCAGAATTTCTTAGTCTCTAAGACTAATTTTGATTTATCTAATAGATGAGAAATAGATGAGAAAGAGAATGAGGGGAAAGGATAAAGAATGAGAGGAACAAGGCAAAAGAGAACCAATAAGATTGCTTGCATACGAAAATATACACTAGAGTGGCAAAATAGTAGGTATCAGCATGCCCAAAGCTAATATTTGTTGAAATATAAGATTTTATTTTAGTTTTAAATGGGCGCTACTGGGACTTGAAGTTCTTAAAAAAATTACTCATACGACACGTTTATCAAATATATATATTTTTCATGGGAATCTTTAGTATAACTATTGCAATTGCTGTAATCTTTTGAAAATCATTTCATAGTGTTCTTTTTAACACGCTTTTATTTGTTTCACCTCTATACTATGAATGTATGTAACTGACTCGTTTGGGCTAGATTTTTGCAGCATACTTTTAGGCTGAAGCTTGAAAAGCCTTGAACTAAATTGGTGGGACATTGGAAAATGAATCATTTTTATGCAGGAATGGAGATGTGATTATCTGAGCACCGCCTAGAAGTTGTTGTCCAAAATTAGCGGAATCATGAAAAAGCATAACAAACTAACAATTACGAAGTTTAAAGACGATTCCATTTAAAACCAAATAGTTTTTCTCACTAAAACATCATTTTCGACGGAGCATTCGTACTGCAGATTTATGCTATAGTCATCCGACTTTGACAAAACTTTGTAGAATTGTGTGAAAGTATATAAAATAAATAAATGCCAATGATAAGGTTGTTTCCATTGAAAACAAAAATGTTTTTCCCACTAGAAATCGTTTTTCGACCGATCGTTCCTGTGGGAGCTATTTGCTATAGTCATCCGATCCGGCCGGTTCCGTCAAATGAACAGCGTATACAGTAGTATTTCTACTCGCAGCATATTTGTGTCTCTCACTTAAGTGCCGAAAACACTCGCGCCACTCGCGTAGCGTATTGGAAATACTCAAAGAAACAGGGAGCTGAAAAATTTAAGTGAGAAATTATCCACCAACAATTCAAGCAACGCATTTTCTATCTGTCGCTTTCTCACTTGATTATTCTTTTACTCATGTTTGCTGCTTGTGGAATTTTATTACTGGTGACCTTGTGTGTCTGCTCTCTGATATATCTTCGGCTTCTGTTCGTTTCCTTCACTTCTCGTCAAATTCATCCCTGTATCACGCTTCTACTTTGACGTCGACGTCAGCAGAACCGAATTCTGTAAGTATTGTTTTTGCAATTTTGCCTGCCACTAAAAAAAAAATTTTGCCTACGCCCACGGAAAAAAAGGTCAAATAATGCGTTGATGGTATGGGTATGAGAAGCTCTCATAAAAATATAAGCATTTTTTGTTTTTTATGAAAATATTTTAAAATTTTAAAATAATGGCCCTGTATATTTTGCGTATTCCTCTTTGCTCTCTGAGTAAAATTCGTATGTATACAGCAAAGTCAGCGTGCGACTGCACATTCAAAGACGAAAGCATCGTGCAGTGTCGCTCAAAGCAGGAACAAGTAAATTTGACACCCGCTCAAAACAAAGACCAGTCACAGAAATACTAGTACGATATGAGTGAGCGTATGAACTGACTTCATATTTTCAGTGGCAAATCATACCCAAGACGCTTTTACAGCAAGTATACTCGAGTCAAGAAAACAGACACTCTTGCAGATCTCTGTTACACACCATATTTATCACAAATAGTTGTTTGTGTTTGCCTTATGGGGCTAAGAGGTTCCGATTTTCGTCCATATAGTCCGGCCGACTTTGATTAGTGTTTTTGAATTTGATGGTTACGTTAGGTTTCTGTTGAATTTGGGAAACGGTCCAACGGTTTTAGTATTTGTGACAGGTTTGAACGATAGCTGTTCGTTTGTTATAAAACTTGGTGTTTGACGCTTGCGCGAAATCTTTGTGGGCGTTAATTGGATTGATAAGGCGCGGGTTTCTAGATCCAAATCGGACCTCGAATAAGACGCAAACTTTGGATAGTTGACGCTGCTCGAAAGGGTTTTTTGGATTTGCATTGTCCACGGATTATAATTTGTTCTATTTGGCGAGTCCGTGAATGGGCGAGTTCGATTTTGTGAGCTTTGGGTGTGTACGCTTCCCTGTGCTTTTAACGGTTTCAAATAGATAAAATTTACACGCTGCCTGCGAGGTTTCTAGGTCCAATTGAATATTAGTTTTGAAAGCGTTGTTAATGGAACTGTTACACGGTCCATTTGCGTTTTTCATTTTTGTTTGAGCTGGAGTGAAGTAACGTGGAATTAACCAAACGGTCTCCGATTTGCATTTTGTTTTTATCGAGTCGTTTATATGAGAAAGATCGACGTCCAAATGTTTAACCGACTGAGTTTGCACTAGATTGATATAATCGCTCTCTTTAGATCAAGCCCGTATTACATATAGGAGGAAAAACTGTCCTGGCTAAGATTGAGTTAAGGTAAAGAAGTACTACAGAAAGGATTGAAGATTGATGACAGGTATATTAAGAGATCGGCGGGTAATTGCAAAAGACTTACAGGATAACATGTTGTAAGATTTGTGTCAAGTCATTCTTAATGATTTTATCGATCCAGCATCGCTAGCGATGTAGAGGGTCAAACAAATGTCATATAAAAATTATCCTAGGGAAACGATTTAAACTCCCAAAATAATAAGTATCATTGGCTAAAGGAAAGCGATTCACGTTTGAAAACTTTTCAGAGAGCTGAACCGAATTAAACCTTTTTTCTTTGTGGTTTTCGGTTCGGTTTAGTAGTTCTGAAAGTAATCTGGTTCGGTTTGCGGTTCGGTCTACCAGGTGGAATAAGCGGTTCGGTTTGGTTCAAAACCGGTTGGGTTCAGAACTAATGAACATCATACTTAAGTCGGAACCAGGGGGAAGCTACATGGCCCCCGAAATATTTCAACAGTTGCGTCGAGCTGAGAGACTGCGCAATTCACTTTATACAAGAAGAGAATCCCTGTTTAATTCAATAAAAAACTTGATTGGGCTGAAGCTTTTTGGCTTAAGCTTGCGTCGAAATAAATTTTAGACAACTGAATTCAAGTACACACTTATCGAATGTAAATCTGCCTTTTCTGTCATGTGGGATTATGCCTTTTAAAAAGAAGAACTATTGTGACCAGTGTTTAAATTGCTTCAGTCAAAGCAGAGCCGAGCGACGAGTCTGCTGTTTGCGCTTGCAAAAGCAGAGAGCTTGCTGCTGCTCGGACTGGCGCCGATGACCTGAAGCAGCAGCTCCGACTTGCTCTGCTGATCGCAAGTAGCGAAAAGCAAAATGGCAAGGAAACGTTAACCGACAACTTTTGGCGCTCTTTGTCAGAAATCAGTTTGTGTGCTTGCTTCGACAGCGACTTCTGATTTTTCTCAGAAGCAGCAGCCAGTCAAAAGCAGAGGAAATTAAACTTATTGCATTTTTTTTAACACTGATTGTGACTAATGCTTGTAATTTAGGTAACTCTGCTTACTTCAGCGTTAGAAAGAATGTTAATAAAAAAAATGCACACACCGAGTGACAGAGAACTCATTCTAGGTACTACCCTATGGTACACGGTACCCAGATTCCAAATCGTCGTAAAGTAATAAAACAAGACACAAAGTATAAATCTTAAAATTGGAGCACAGTTGAATAAGTTTGTTCAATTCAACTTAAGTCCACTTGTTTCAGCTTAGTAAACTCATTTACCAAAGAAAATAATTAAGAAAAAGTCAATCTACTTCGCCAAGTACAAGCTTTCATCTGAGCGAAACTTTGCTCCTACTTCTTAGCCTGGCATAATTATCTTTTTTCCCAATTGATTGAAAGGATAATTTGTAAAACCACAAGAAGGGCAAAAAAAAAATTAAATTGAAAACTGAAAGCAGCTGCCTTCAATTAAAACAACAAACAAACAAGTAATGATGGGCCCCTCCAGTCAAGGGGGAAAGTGCAGGCAAGGACTTTGCTAAACTTCTTTTTACTAGACTGAAAGTTGGCAAAGATTGTGGTCAAGTTGGACTTGAATGGACCATAACAGCAGCTTCGTGTTTTGTACAAGCTATACAAATTATGAATTTTTGAGTTTCTTGTCGCATTTTGTTTTTGTTTATTTCAACTAAGAAAATATGTTAGTTTTACGCAAATGTTGCTGGCGCCTGTCCCTATATTGTGGCTGCATTATAGTTGCCTTTTATACGATTTTCTCTGGCCTGCTTAATGCCGGCACAGTGGCCGATGAAATCACATTTAAGAAGAGTAAGTAAGTGAAGTAAAAGTGCAACAATTTAATTTATCTCTCTTTATCTTAAGCAAAGGTCACAAATGAATTTCTGAAATGTTTCAATGTGTTTCATATAGCCCTAATGATGCTGGCCGCCATCATCTTGCTGATTACCATTGTGACGGTAATCCTTTAAATTGAATCAAAGATTTGCCTAATATAAATGCTCTTTTCTGTCCCTTTACTTTAGGCTTATAGGTTGCCTTTGTTAATTTGGATGGCATTGTTTATCATACATATGATTGTCTATTATCTAGCTATTCATATAATGCCTAGTAATCCATTTTTTGACTCAGTCTTAAGTGGCTCCTTATATTGTTGTATCATTTTGCTGACTTTCGGTGGGTAGCCAGATTAGTTCAAAAAATTTGTAAATAATGTTAACCTTATGAATTTTATTATTTCAGTAATTGATGTCTATTGCTTAATTGTTGTGCGTTCATATTATAAACAACTTAAGAATCCACCTCCAATAGAATGTCATGATGCTCTCTAAAAGAACTAACATTTGGATTGGAAAATTGTAATTTCAGGCCAATTCTTAGATGACATTACAATTTATTTTAGCTCAATAGTTTTCGGTATCTATATTTAGGAAACTATTGTGCCTTTAAATATCTGTGTCATCTAAGAAGAGGCATGAAAATGGGTAAATTACCCGAATGTCAAGCAAAACAAGACGAGGACATTTTTCTCAAAATAATTGTGAACTAATTGTTGTAGCGTAAATCTAAAAGTAAACATTTTTGATCTTGATTTATGTTGGTGGAACCTGTGCTCAACTTGTAGGCCAGTTAAAACTGGTCGAGTAAGCTCTGTGGATTGAAAAAAATGGGAAAATAATTATCTTGCGATCAACTTAAAACCAGAGCTCGCAAAAAACTCTCAACACTTTCAACGTGTCGGCAAAAAACAGTTTGGTTACGGTCACAACGAAAACAGGGAGCGAAAGACAGTTTTACTGTTGAGCTCAGAGCAGACTGCATTTTTCGTTCCTATTTCTCTCATAGCACGTAAATAACTCTCAACCCATATTTTCGGTCTGCTCTGCTCACGACCGCAATCCAAAAATATAAAAATAAAACGGGCTTGGTCTTCCCTCAACCGATTGTGTGCTGCTCTCGCGCACGCTGATAAGCGGTTGTTGTTGTTCACTCAGGCTGGTCGGTCTGAAATCAACCCAATAACAGGCCCATTTCAGTCAAGCGGTCCCAAAGTGTGAGTTTGAAGATCGAGAGACTTGAACAAAGTCAAGTCGAGCAGAGCGAAACATTGCGAGAGAGAATGAGGGAGCACACATAGTTTTTCGCATACATGCAAACGTGCGTTGATGTCGGTAGCCTAAGAAACACACACTGATGGCATACATTCAAAAAAGACCTTTTTAGCAAGCGGTCTCTCAAATAGGTTGGCAAAAGACCAGGAGCGTAAAAACCAAAACAAATTTGTTTCTCTCCTCACCCATCCGAAAACTATCAGAGATCGTAGTTAATGGTTGCTTCCGTCCCTCTTTGCCAATGTGCCTCACGAAACCGGTTTTTTTTAAAACAACTGCAATGGGGGCACCGGTCATTGCGACGTCTGGTTTCTCTCCTGTCTTTCACTGATACTTTTGCCGAGAGCATACTTCCGAAGTGTTTTTTGCGTTTGTATATGTGGTTGCGTGTTGCGGTCGCGTGCGTCTTTGTATAACGAGGGTCACACATACAAACAGCCTACCAAACGGACAAAACAAAAAAAAAAAAACAAAAAACACTTGGAAGACACTTATTGTGTTCTTGAATAGTGAGCGCTCGCTCAAAACAGTTGCTGTCGGAGGTTGACGGATGACCGACACGTTTGTTTTGCTCAACCGAAAACACATGAGGTGCGAGAAAAAGTGTTCCGCTCAGTGAGAGACCTCTTGTGCTGCGTTTGTTTCTGTTTTCCACTGAAGCTGGTCGTCTTGAAAAAAGTGTTAACAGTTTTTTGCGATCTTTGATTAAAAAAGATGTTTATTTATTCTGTACGAATGTGCGCTACTAATTTCCTCGGCTGCAGTAAAAATTCTTTGACTATAGTAGGCCTTTTCCTTGGCTTCACCTTTCACTTCATCGGTTTGTTCGACTTTGTGTTTATTCAGTTCATTTTCTAAAGGCACGAACATCAGACACACAAACTTTTCGATCCCAAAAAAAAAACCAAATTTATTATTAATAGTTACCAAATGCAAAGAAACTTGATTTCATCATTGCGCGTAAGTATTTTGGATCCATATAACAAGCAAAGTGTACCACCATTCGTTCGTACTACAGCCACTGTTTACCAGTGCCAATATGATGATTTCACGTTCTATGCCCACACGGATGATACAATTAACGCCGATCCTGTTGCCAAGTTATGGTTACAAGCCTGGCAAAGTTTCGCCAAAGATGGCGAAGTTACAGAAGAAGATTCAGTTGAATGATGGCGATTCAGTTTTTCTCAAGGGAGTTTCCATGGATAATATATAATACAACGCTACGCTGCTGCCGCCGTCTCATTGGGATTTTGGGAGATGCTCTCCTTTGGTTTGGCTATATACTAGCCTAAGTTTGTTGATTTCATTTATTCGTTTTTGCTGGCTATACAAACGGAGTATTCACACAAATATTGTTAAAATCACACAAATCTGCACACAAATCTGCACACAAAACGCACTCAAATCTGCACACTTATCATATTTGTGGGGATATGATAGTCATCCGCATATTATATTATTGTTACAAGTCATCTGCATATTAATTTGACATTATTCGTAAATATGTTGTAAAATTATTCAAAATGTTATTGTTTCTGTACAGAACGATATTTTCACCAACTTATACAATTTTAAAACGGTGTCATTATATTCAATAAATATTGTATATGCATTTAACAATTGTGTCTTGGCTTTTGTTAATATTTATCCTTAAACAAAAAAACAAGTTAGAGAGTCGGTCAAGCCCGACTTTAATATATTCTGTAACTGTAAAGTGCTGCCCTTCCCCGTTGCGTCCGGTGCTGTTATCCTTATAACTCGACTATCGTTTATCCGATCTTCACCATTCCTTGGGCAACTCTCACTATATAAAACTGTGGGAAATATAACATTTTTTTCGATTTACGGAAGCGGGAGGGGGCGTTGCAACAATTAAAAAAAAAACTTGATCTGCCTGAAAGAAAAAGAGGTTTTTGTCCCATACATGTCGAACCTCTATCTCTTAGCATCTCTGAAATCTGTTTGTTCATACGGACAGACGGACAGACAGACAGACAGACAGACGGACATGGCTATATCGACTCGGCTGTTAATGCTGGTCGCAAATGCTTCCTTCTATCTGTTAAATACTTTTGCACAACTTCATGATCCCCCTTCTCCCATTTTTTTGGGAACAGGGTATAAAAATATGGCCATGACCTGACTGGGAAAATTATAAAAATATTCAGTTAAACGAGGGCTGCCGTTTTTTATTGTACTTGGTTGTGTGCGGTTCCTGGACCAGGAGGTGGAGCGGGAGGTGGCCATGGAGATGGCCATGGAAGTGGCTCTGGGTGGAGGTGGACCCGGAGTTGGACCTGGAGGTGGAAAATGGTCCAAAAACCGCAATATTTGCAAAATTCTTAATTTCGGTGAAACTTTGGGGATCGGTTAGACGCTTGCCCGGGAATGTTTCTAAGTAAAAGAAATGGGCGGAAAATGGTGCTTTAACCGCGAAATTGGAAAAATGTCAGGTGTTAGTTGGTGTCAGGTGTTAGTTTCTATACCCGTTACTCGTAGAGTAAAGAGGGTATTCTAAAGTCGTGCAGGCAGAAGGAAGCATCAACAGCCGAGTCGATATAGCCATGTCCGTCTGTCCGTCTGTCTGTTTGAACACCTAGATCTTGGAGACTAGAAGAGCTAGAGCCACCAAATTTTGTATGTAGACTCCTATTGTCCCTACGCAGATCAAGTTTATTTCAAATTTTGGCCACGCCCCCTCCCGCCCCACAATCTAAAATAGCTTAACTGACGGTGGGGTAGCGAAGCAAGCCGGTTTATTTGCTAGTAAATATATATAATTTATGATACTGGAGATGCTGCGTTTTGCTATTTACATTCACTTGCTCGACTTTAGTGTACCCTTTTTTTACCAAACCACCCTTGCCATGCACTCAGAAAAAAGCGGCTGCCAGCGTTCTAAATGAGACGGGTTTGAACTTAACCCATTTCGTACTTAAAATTTCAAGTATGATTATTAGGTTTACTTAAATTGAGAACGAATCATACTAGTATCGGAAAACAAGTGCTATTATTATTGAAACGAGAACAAATGTTCTTGAATAAAGAACATTTTGTACTTACAGGAAGGAAGGAAGCTAGACTGAGTACAAAATTGACTTATAATGCTAGCTCCAAAAAAAAAATGTGTGCACAATGTGCACGTAAAGTGTAAATTAATTTTAAGCGAGTTTGTTCTTGAAATTCCCAACTGATTCTAACTCTTTTGTTATAGAGTGATGGTTAATTTCAGACCTACATCAGTTCTACCAAAGAGGTTTATTAATGGACCTTGGATATTTCCAGCCTTCTTTGGTTCATAACAGAGAACTCGTTTTAGGAGAACTTGGGAATGGGCTCAAACCAAGAACATTTTGTACTTGTTTGCAATTCTCATTTTTTCTTTTTATAATGTATTTGGGCTAACATTAGAAATTACTGAAATTTGAGTAAAAGTATTTGGTACTTTTTTGAGAGTTAATCGGACTTAAGGCCATTTCAACCTAAAAGTACGATCAAAAATATTTATAAATAATTCGAAATGTTCTTTAAATATACCGAAATAGTCCTAAATCAGGAAGTTTGGAATTGAAAAAATCGTTCTTGATCCAAGAATTTTGTACTAGGATCAAGTATTTTCGTACTTACCGTACTATCGACACCGTTTGTACTTAATTCAAGTACAAAATTAACGGTTTTTTTTCTGAGTGTGGTTTTTGATGCTATGTTTCATTACTGTCTTGATAATTCACTTGGAAAATCGTAATAAATCGTTCCAATTCTATCTAGATTATATTTTCAAGACAATGTAAACAATAGACAAAGTTTTTTGTAAGTTTTAGACAGAACATCGCAAACTTTAACTTAATATACAGGCCAGTTCCGAATTCCGAACGTTTTCAAAAAGTAAAAACGAAACGAAAACGAACGTTTTACTATTTGCTGTTCCCAATACCGAACGATTTGGTTACGTTCGACTTTCGAACTCGGTTTCGAAAACAGCTGCCTGGCTGGCCTACGCACGTGTTTGTGTATATCGTCAGCAGTCAGAGTTGTCATCATCTCTATTATTAAAGTTTATATGTAGGGCCAGTATTTAAATTTAAACCAGTATTTAAATATTACATTTGCATATGTTATATCAAATATGGTTAAACAAAGCTAAGTGAAATAGAAAAAGTGCTGTCCGATTAAATAAAACGACAATTCATGTCGATTTGCGGAATTCGGAACAGCAATCAACTCGATTTGCGGCACTCGTTTTCGGAATTCGGAACAGGCCCGATAGTAATTGGGATCCATTATGGGTAAGTGTGAGTATGGCTTGAAATATTAAAGAATATCAGATACAAAATAGTTTAAATTTTGCCCTGGCGTTTAAAGATGCAGGAGGAAAGCAATAAAAGTGATTAAGACGGTGTCAATTTGCAACAAAATGCAGTCAAAGGAGACATTGTCTGTTCTATTAAGCCAAGCAACGAACTCTGTCTAAATTATCATAAAATAATCCAATGAACATTTTCCAACTTTTGTCACTGCAAAAATGGCAGCTTTTGGCTAACCGTTTTCCGTTCATAATAACACTTTCCTTTTTCTGGTAGTCATCACAAAAAGAGCAACCAACTATTTTTTTCATTTTCTAAAAGAAAAGAAAAAACGTTTCGGGTATAATGGCTGATTGACTTCCGTGACCTAAAGGCTATGTGCAAAATGGTAACAAGTAGAAAATGGGAAACGTCTTTTGTTTGGCTGGTGAGTGTCACCGGCAGTCAGCCAGCCTGCCTGTTGGCTTGTCTCCGCTTTTGTCTTAGTCCTGACATTATTTACGAGCCGGGTGCGAAAGACACGCACACAAACAAATAAACTGTGTGGGCCAGGGTGGTGATGGGAAGTTGCCTGCAAAAAATTTTCAAAATGGTCGCACATTTTGCTAGAGCAACTAGAAAAATACGTGCCCCAAGGCAGGCAACAAGCTATGGCACGTCTATGGCCTTAACTGTCGGTTGCCAATTTAGCTACGCATTGTGACTCCAGGCCCCGCTGAGAACCCCACCCAACTGCAAAGCCCAGGGGCTGCTTTCGCATTGACTGCACCTTGATTAATGCGAAATGATGCCACATTTTTTATTATCTCAATTATGCTGCTCTGATGTGTCCTCCTCATTATTAGGCCTTGGTTCCTTCAGTATGCCCCGGTTACGCAACTCTTTGAGCATCAGTTTAAGCGGCTCAAAGCGATTTATTGTAAAAAACGTAACACCATATACGCCCAAATCGGCCCTTAGTACCTCCTGTATAATACATATATTCAGATCAATAAAAAACTCCAGAATCTTGGCTGGTTCTTCCTTAATCTCTTGAACTTGTGTGTCTAGATACCACGGCAGACCGACACCCGTAATCCTTTCAGATACTTTGAAAAATTCATATGAATGGGGTATCACCAAGCCGACTATAATGGGCACTTTGATGTCTGCCTTATGGCAGTCCTTGATAAACTGAATGATTTTCTCGATACTAAAACAAGCTTGGGTGATAATCAAATCGGTGCCAGTGCTAATCTGTGGGGGAAAAGATACATGGAAAACAGTCGCTGAGGGAGAAATAAAAAATTAAGTTTTACCTTTTCTTTTAAGTGCTCCATACTTAAAACCAGATCTTGAGGACCAGTG
This sequence comes from Lordiphosa collinella, assembly GCA_018904265.1. Classification (NCBI taxonomy): domain Eukaryota; kingdom Metazoa; phylum Arthropoda; class Insecta; order Diptera; family Drosophilidae; genus Lordiphosa; species Lordiphosa collinella. Next base: position 28,655 of record JAEIFV010000220.1, read on the forward strand.
CCCGGTCTAGTGTAGCCCTCCGGGTAGCCCGGTACATTTAGCGAAACGCTATCTAAAATAGAAATTTGGTTTTTTGTCTATAAAGAAAACATCATCATCATCGCAGTACACTTACCGCCCACTTTCCTTTGTACATCACAAACTAGTTGCACCGTATCCAAATATTTCTGTTTCTTGTCCAAAACATCACCACGCATTGCCAGCAAATTACGAAACCTGAGGGCCAACAATTCCGACAAACGCTGCTCAGTCATTCGATAGATGGTCAAATGTGGCATAACAGGTATATAGGGCTCCAAATGCTGTGCCAATTTCAGTGCCTGTACCTCTCTTACCGGCTCTATATTCCAGTATTGTTCACCCAACCACACAATGCTCACAAATTTGGGCAGAATGGGTAGAAAATCATTGAAATCCAAGCAATTTGGTTCATTGGCTGCCTTTTCCGTAATCTCAATGCCGTAGAAGAACTCACGACGTTTTATTAGCTTTGATACCATAACACTAATATTTGGCTCCTCTACGCACGACTCCAGTTGGCCAGGTGTGAAAATGACACGTGGTACGTATTTACTGGTAGAATGTTTGTGCCTATGGGATCGATGGGGCCACTTGGAATAGACTCCAGCGAGCTGGAGAACTTTTCTGTGGTGTGGATAAAAACGCATGATTTTAAAGAATTATAAAAAATTTTAAAATTGGTTTGCCTAAAATTTAAATACAAATTTCTATAAAATCTATTTTGAAAATGGATTGGGGAAAATTGTTCCGCTTGACACTAAAATTTTAAGCTCTTTGTTTTATTTATTCAAGCATTTTCTGAAAGTTCTTTCTTATGTAACTATATCGAAGACTCCTTCCATAGCTTCGGTGTTGGGAGTGGAAAGGCAAAATACGGTTATGCGATTAAGCGGACTATGCAAAAAAATGTCTGAAATTGTGGTGAAGTACAGGTCACATTTAAGTCAAGATTTGTTAGGTTCGCTACTGCGAAATATAGCTTTGTGTTGTGTCGGAGATCACTTAGTAAGAGCCAAGCAGCTCAGGGCTGGGAGCAAATGCACATACACCAAAAGGAATGAAGCTTAAAAATCCAGCTTTCAAATCCAGTCAAACTATTGACTGGATGATGGGAGTCTCTCAATTCTTTAAATTTTTAGCAGCTTGTCAAATAAATCTTGGGCCTATTTTGCCAAGGGTCCAAAAGCCACTTTCGGGCTGGATAGTTGGAGGTTAGGTAGCTTTCATAATGAAGTTTAACCAAACTCTGATGTTGAGTTGCAAGAACTTGTGGATTTTTTTGCAAGTGAAAGGAAATAAGTAACTGATTCACTCAAGAGCTTAGAGACGCAGTGCAACAAAGTTCTAAATTGAATGTTTAATTAGCCTAAGAAGGTGCTTGGCGACTCGTTTTAAATAGCAAAGTGGATTTCACGATAAGTCTTTAAAAGAGCAATACAAAGGAACATGAAGAGTTAGGGCATTTGTAGATAGTGGATCGAACTAAAGCGCATTTCTTAATCTTGAATAGTTTAACTGAAAATTTTCCGGGGCTTAATACCTATACTGGAACATTTTGTATAATTTTGTTCATCAACACCTATAAAGTAAGGAAGTTTCCAAAAATTTCGTTGCTTCTATGGACTATAAATTCTATATTCTACCACATGACACCACATGGGGGATAAGCGGATGGGTTCCAAGAACATGCTCAATAAAGAAAAAACTGTCTTTTTTATTCATTCTTTGAATTATTCATCTTAATGTAAAGCTCAATTTCTAATAAATTCTCTCTCAGCTTTTTTGCCATCTCCTCAGTCAGTTCACAAGTATCTTTACCAAACATTGCACGAAGTCTTGAAATACATATAGCTTATACATATGTCGACTATAGCAAAGACCTGTCATAGGAACGATCGGTCGAAAGACTATTTTTATTTTATAGATAGCGTGTCCCAACTTAGTATTTTTTTTATTTTATTTGCTATCAAACAGTTCTACCAAGTTTTTTTAAAATCGGACTACGATATGGCACAGCTACCATAAGAACTCATAGAAAACTAGTTCTAGTGAGAAAATCTTTTTTATTTTTAGTGATAGCGTCTTTAAACTTGGTATGTATTAATTTTTTCTACTTCCTCACAATTCTATTAAGTTTGATCAAAATCGGTTTACTATATCGTATAGCTCCCATATAAAAATCGTGTTCTGGCTAATACTGAAAAGTGGGAAGATGTATGGGAGGGGGTAGTAGTTTTGGTTCGAAGTTGCTCAACCTAAAACTATACTTCCGAATGGGGGAAAGAAGCTTGCATTGGCAAAATCTTACACTGTGCGCCGGCGCCTTCAGATTTTATACTTATCAATTTGATACCAACAATTCTCATTTTGATATTGTTACTGTCAAAGTTTTGGTATCATTTTGATACTAGCTTTTCTCAATTTAATATATTGTATTATCAAGTTTGAAGAAACAATTCAGTTATCATCAAACTGCCATTAAAACTAAAACATAAACATTTAAAAACTGATTTATTTTATGCTGAATTATTACAAAATGTATTTTATGACTATGGGAAACATTCTACTTTTATATTTCAACGCGGATGTTACTCAAATATAGAAATCACTGTAAGGAAGTCCATCGTGCGAACCTTATTGACATAACAGTCCGCCCTTCTGATTTGGTGCTGCCCCAATTATGATGGCATGATCATCCCTGCTCGAAAACTTTCTTTAATAAGGGTTCTGAAGCCGCAGCGTATTCGAACCACTCCTCAGCTGGAGCTGACTTCGATTCTCTCATCTTGGATAGCGTAGAAACAGCGTGGACTACGTCCTCTCTAAAAAGTTATGTTTTTTATTTACAAATGTGTGCAAGGAACGATGTATATGTTTAGCTGCTCACCTTGTAAATGCCGAGATTGTAGTCCATTTTAAAATAAACTAATTTAATCTTTAACACGTCGATTGTTTTAAATAGCATTTAGCTTAAGCAAATTACCGATGTGCTTGCACTAAAATCAAAACAGTTAATGTCAATCGTCAATCGCCTACTGGTCTGCCACTGTGCAGACATTCAAACTTTCATAAAAACGTGTTTGTTTCAAATTGATACTTTTGCGTATCAAATTAATAACCAAAAGATCATTTTGATACTCTCTAGGATTATATTGATACTTAAAAATCGATACTGGTTTTAGTTTTATTTTGAGACAACGTGTATCAAATTGATATTCATACCAATTTTTTGGGTGTAGACGATTACCAAATTTCAAAATGAAGCTAAGCTATATATAAACTGTAAATTTTGTGTGTGGGACTTAAAACTCGGTTCGAACAAGATAGGACGAGCTCAAATGCTAATATCGCATTTAGTTGAAAATTAGAAACATATTCTCATAATGCAAATTCCCCGGGCAACGCCGGGTATTCAGCTAGTAATAATATAAAACTGAGAAAAATTATCCCTGGGAAAATATGATAAAAGTTAGTGTTTCTAAATACTTTTAATTTTTTGGTCACCAAGACCTTTTGGTGGAAATGCCCATATACATAACCCTACGTTGTTTGAGTCTTCTTATTGCTAACAGATGAGTCCCTTTTTTTAAGGGTTTTTCGGTATTGACTATTTTCGGCCAAGAGTCATAGTCACGGAATAGTCATAGTCACATAGCAGCAACAAGACTGCAGACAATTAGTTTTATAAGTCATACTAAATAAACAAAATAATGATTATCGCAAGGCAACAAAATTCGACTTTATCCAGTATATTGAAGGGTTGGTAGTAATTCTGTATGATTTTCGTGTGCTAAGCAAGACTGCGTTTTCAGAAATGGTCCATCACGTCCAGATTTTTAGTAATTTGAGCTTAATGCTGCTAAAAGTGCCTATTTAGACGCTTTTTATGAACGTTTTTCAGGGAATTTATTTTATTGTTTGGACCCTCTTTGATTTAATCGGAAAGTACCACTTCTTAGCTTTGAAATGAACCATCTCAAACAATTCTGCGATTTTTTTCAATGGAGATATACCTCTTTTAGCACTTGTGTAAGAATCCAAAAATATCCTATTTATTGCTGGTGCCACAAAATATGCAATGGGTGGTAGAGACTCTAACTTGTTTTTGTTTCCTAAAAACAGTAAAGTAGGCTGGTCATTTGTAATGAACCAGCAAAAAAATTCCAAAAAAAAAGTCTTCGTTGTGTCTTAGTCGATCGGTGCCTCAGTCGAAGTTGTGAGCGGTTGCGAGGCAGTCGTCATTAAGTCGTTGGCCAGTCGTCGTGGAGTTGACATCGAGTTAACATGAAGCAAGGAGAAGTGTCTCAAGCTTTGCCAAGAAGTCGGTTTTGCTCGTTTGAAGTTTCTCCTTAATCCATAATTAATTTAACTATTTTAATCTACCAGTCCTGTGTACTTTATCCAAGTAAACTATAATTTGTGTAACCTACATGAAGCACACGTACACTAAATTTTCTTAATATGTTTGGACTTACTTTTAGAAAAAAATATGTTGCAGATCATAAACATTTATAAAAAAATCAAAAGTTTCAGATTCTTGTGGAATGCCACATTTTTGTTTTAGACAAGAAGTAAAAATGTTTTTGACATTTTAAGGGCCACACAATTTAGTTGTTGTTAGTATTTTGTGTCTTTTTCGTTTCGAAAGCATGAACATGGAACTCTGCTTTAAAATTAAACCAAAATCTTTTTGCCGTTAATTTAGTCATACGAGAAAGATTTAACTGAATTGAAAAGAGAAATAAAACTGGTTCAGATAAAAAATTAAGAGCGAAAACGAAAATCTGCTAGTTGTTCTATAGGAATTCTGTCATCTTACATCTGTCAACCCCATATCTGCTAATGAAGGCCCAAGCGAGTTTTTACCATGGAACAGTATACGCCCCCATAGCGCCCCGCTATCGTGCAGCTTTACATTTAAAATTAATTTTGATTTGTGAGAAAAATTACCATGACCGACGAGACTCATTTTTCTTTGAAGGAGGCCGTAAATAAAAAAAATTGTCGGTTTCATGCCAATGAAACCCCTCCTCCTTGCTGATTAATGAAAATCCCCTCCCCGACCAACGAATTTATTATTACAAAGGGGTTGAATAAAACATAATATCACCTAATTTCAAAGTATTTTCTGCCTTCGCTTAGAATTACTATTATATTATGATTTATATGCTATGACAAGTTTATGTTTCAGTTTCTTCAAAATCAGACACATCTTTGATGCCTATAAGACTTCAACATTTACCATTCGCCCCTTTCAATATGTATCAACTGCCTTTCCCCAGTAGATCGAAACACTAATCCCCTAAACAAGCTGTCGCTGCGGTTGGTTAAAGCCACTTCAACGTTTGGCATACAAATCCAGACCGTTTCCCATTTCCATTTTGTTGGCATGCAACACACGACTCAACGTAAAAAGCTTGTAATACTTGTCTCAGTTTGGAGAGGATGCAATTTACAATGTTGCAGCAGGTGGCTGCAGCATGGAGTTGCTGTTCGAGTACATACATTTTGTTGCATTTAATGTTTATTGCCGGCTGACTGGGCGTATGGACAATATCTGTTGTGTATTTGGCTTTCGCGAAAAACCATTGCATACTTCTGCGCGGTTGTGGAAAAATTTCAGAAGACAAAAAATGTGGTTAAATTAAAATTCAGGTAATGCAATTAAATGAAATGGGAATGTAATTAAATTCAATGAGATGCTTAAATGAAATTAAAAAGAATTAACATATGTGTGATTAACAAATGTGTGAGTGTCCAATGTTCACTGAACATAAATAGTTGTCAAGCTTGTACTGCTAACAGATTGTCGCAGATAATAAATAATCGAAATATTACTGGCAATTGTCCAACAAATTTTATTATTTTTAAAGCTGTACGTGTGGGCAATGATTCAAATCATATTTATAAAATATTCGCATTATTAAAGCGCATTGCCTCAGTTTTGGCTAAATGTCAAATGGACTGGACCATGGTAAAATAAAAATAGAGAAAAATAAGACACTGATTAGATGAAGAAGATAAAAAAAATAGTCTTATCTGACCATAGCTTTGACCGTTTAAGTTTAGGGCATCTTAGGCTGAAAATTGTAGAAAAAAATTTAGGTATATAACACTACTCTAAAGTACTTAGCCCCAATGGAACAAACCATCTTCTTCTATAGTGTTTTAGGCCACTGGATATGAAAATCGTCATAAAATATATCGATACATTACATTAGGTGGTGATTCTCGATGATGTTTGAGTGCTGCACACAAATCTGTTTCCGAAAATGGTTCATCACTCCTAGATTTTTGGTAATTTTAGCTTAAAGTTGCTTAAAATGCAAATTTGAACTCTTTTTATAAACGTTTTGTGGAGTTCCTTTTCGTTTGATCAATTTGATATTATCTTAAAGTATTATTTCTTAATTTCAAAATTAACTATTCCAAGCAATTCTTAAGCGAAGCTATATCATTTTGAATACATATCCTCCAGCTGATTATATTTTGTACCGTCCATAAATATGCAATGGATTTGGTTTAAAATTTTGAGCTATAGTGATTTTGCATAGCATATTTTTGGACAGTAAGCAATTCAACGAATTTTAGCATGTATTCAAAATGGTATATCATCGCTTAAAAAAATCGCAAAAATGTTTACCATAGTTAATGTTAGACCTAAGGAGTAATACTTTACGATAATATCAGAGTTAGTTTAAACATCAGTAGAGGGTCCCCCAAAAAGTGCCGAAAAAGGGCCAAAATATGCATTTTTGAAAGCAGATTCTGAAAACAGATTCGTATTCAGCACACAAAAATCATCTAGAATCCCCACCAAACCTTAAATATACTGAAAAAAGTATAAATTTTTTGCCTTGTGTTATCGATAAACTGTTCTCCGATTTTTTACAAAATTTAAATGAAGTCTCTATCTGATTCTTTAGTTTACAACTTTCAAGTTAGTGTTCAAAATTGATGAATAGTTAAGTAGATGACTATTTTGAAGAATCGTTGATATTGTTTTGTTACAATAACATTTTTTGCTTAACTAAGAATAAGAACTAAGAATCATAAATCATTGGGCTAAAATCGGATCATAAATTCTAAGAGTTTCGTATAAACTTATCTCTTTATATTGGGAATGATATTTACAAGCAACGATATGTTGCTAGGACCATTTGCAGTGCAGGAACATGTATTCTTTGTAATTCTATTAATATTTCCAATTAAAGATTCTTTTTATATTTCTCTGTGCCATGGTAGAGTGGTGTTGATTTGTGCTAAATTCAAGTACTTTTAGAACATGAACTCAAAACTTCTCATTTTTTTTCGTCTCTGTGAAGACCAGAGAAAAAAATCGGTTCTAAATGTACCAAAATCGTGACCATTTGGTGACGATAATCTGCTAAGGCGGCTTTTTCTCAATTTATGAACATATGTTCTCATTATGCCATGACCATTTTTTTCTCAGATATAATCGACTTGGCCTTATTTCAAGAACATTTTGTGCTTGTTTAATGAACATTTTGGGTTTGTTTCAAGCACATTTTGTGCTTGGTTCATGAACATTTTAGGTTTGTTTCAAGAACATACCACAATACCAATTTGACAACTAATCGTATTCGTCTATTATCGTACTCGGCGAGTACTACTCGTTTTCTTTTTGACTTACTCGTGCAGGTCTCTAATATATACGTTTTATCCAGATTACATCAAGAACATTTAATACTCAATTGGGCAGATTTATTTGGGAGCGTGAGGCTTTTAAAAAAAAGTTATTTCTTTATATTACAAGGATGCAAACTACTAGAAAATAAGTACTGGTTCGGATCAGTGGCTCACTACATGTTTTTTGAAGTTAACTGAACCGTGTTTTCAGTTCGGTTCAGTGGTTCATAAAGGCACATTATGAAATACAATGATTTCTGTCGTAATGTGACTTTTCGCACACTTTGGAAATTGAATGCCTATAAATCATTTGAATATTTTTAGAATCCTTAGAAGAATGTCGGATGACGTCGGATTTGCAGGATTCGTCTATAAGTTCCTAGAGGAATGCCCTTCGAAAATAGATAATTTATCATATTATATAAGAAAAACTCTCATGGCTAATATTGAATCAAGGTAAGGACGTCAAAACAATTATCAACTTTCAATAAAAGAATGCAGATTAAGAGATCGGCGGGCAATTGCAGACTACTTACAGGATTACATGTTGTAAAATTTGTGTCAAGTACTGCTTAAAGGTTATGTAGAGGGTTGAACGAAGGTTGAACGAAATATCGCATAAAAATTATCTTAGGGAAACTATTTAAACTAGCAAATTATTAAGAATCTATCAGGCCTGTTTCCGTTTCCGATTGGAATGAAAAAGTAAAACGATTGCAATTCCGAATCGTTTTCATTTTGATGTTCCCGTTCCCGAGTGAAATAGAAATCGATTGTCTTTTCGAATGAATGTTCGAATCGTTATCGAATTTTAATTCAGCCATAAGGCAGCCTTGACAATTTCGATCAGCACTGCGCATGCGCTGATTCAGAATTGCGAACAGCTCGGTTTCATTTCGATCGTTTTTCTTTCGTCTACATGCAATTTCTCAGGTAGAAACTTAACAAAAATGATTTTAAATCAAATTGAAGGCTCGATATATCTATAGATACTTCAAAATCTCCACAATATTTGACTTGTTAAAATAAAAATGTTTGCAAAATGCAAAGAATCACCGTTGCCAAGAAAATTGGCATTATTTTTTATTCCACTGATTCCTAGGCAAAACTTTTGAAACCGAATAACTTCGTCGTTTTTCGAAAACGGGAACAGCTATCAATTCCGATTCCGCATGATCTGATCGAAATCGAAAACAGGAACAGGCCTGGTTGGCTAGAGGAAAGCGATTCACGTCTTAAGATACTTCAGAGAACTGAACGGAACCGAACCATTTTTCATTGTGGTTTTCGGTTCAGCTCATCATTTCTGAAAGGAAGCCTGTTCGGTTTTCGGTTCGTGTCACCAGCTGGAATAAGCGGTTCGGTTCGGTTCAAAACAGATTCGGTTCAAAATCGGCTTGCATCCCTGTTATATAATGAGGGTATTATACAATTGTCCGGATGCTTGTAACGCACAGAAGGAAGCATCTCCGACCACATAAAGTATATATATTCTTGATCAGCAGGACGAGCTGAGCTTACTTAGCCCTGTCCATCCGTCTGTCTGTTCCTATGCAATATCCTCCGTTAGTTTGAAAGTTATCTTTAATAAACTTTGCTCGAAGTACAAATAAGCTGCACTTTTGTCGGAACCGGTCGGATCGGATGACTATAGCATATAGCTGTCATAGGAACGATCGGTCGAAAAACTAGTCTTAGTGAAAAAAACTTTTTGGTTTTCAATGGAAACGCCTTCAAGCTTCGCATTTCTTAGTTTGCTATGCTTTCCCATGATTCCACCAAGTTTGGTCGAAATCGGACATCTATATAGCTGTCATAGAAAAGTAGAGTCTGAAAAGTAGTCTTAGTTAGAAAATCTTTTTTTTCCCACGGAAATGTCCTTAAAATTGGCATTTATTTATTTCGTATGCTTTCACACAATTCTACAAAGTGTTGTCGAAATCGGATGGGTCATCGCTGGCACTCGAGTGAAATTGGTATCGTTCGACAGAGGTTTTTAAGCTGAATACAAGTCAATTTTCTAATAATCAATGGACAAAGTTCTAAAAAGTACCTAAAATGGCTCTTTTATCAAATGCACTCAATCAAGTGCCAGCGATAATAGAATATTTGATGAAATGTGTAACTAAAAATGATATCGATGTTTCTCAAAAGTTGAAAAAATCGATAAGTCGATTGTAGAATCGATTTCATTGGCAGCTCTACATTAAAGCAGTGTTATTTTTAAGCTTTAGTCGCCAACTCCTTGTATTATGGACTTTAAATTTCTTTCTATATCAAATCGAAGATTTTTAGTCCCTGAGTCCTTTGAAAGCAAACCCCCGTCTTATCCACAAGACAAATCTTTTGGTTGTTCTTTCTGTTTAACTTTTTTTTCTCGTCATCTATAATCCCATGTTTGTATGACAATTTAAAGCAGTGCATAATGCGTTGCGACTTTATCTTGACTCAGTTTGCTGGAGCTAAAAAAAAAGCGCAAGAAACTAAAATTAATAACAACATCGCCCAAGTCTGTGCCATTCAGTAAGTAAGTAGTTTCGAACACTTCTGCTCCCAGCGCCTTTGAAGAAAGCGAACTCTTCTGATTAGCTAAAACATATTTCATAAAGAAAATACTGATAAAATAATGTATTATTCTTTAAAATTCCAATTAAAATACAAATAATTTGAGCAAAGGTTTTTTTTTAAAGCCATTAAATGTAAATTCTAAAAATTTTTCCAAGATTCACTTTTGTCTTGCACACAGGACACTTTGGGCGCACACGCAAAGCCGTGGCAATACATTTGTAGCAAAACACATGACCACAAAGAGTTGAAAACGGTTTTCTTTGACGCACATCCTCCAGGCAAACAGGACACTTGTAGAAACTCTCTTTGCTCGACTTGGGATTGGATATTGAACAGCTGCTAGCAGCAGCAGCAGTGGGAGTGGAGCACTCTTCGAATCGTAGTGGCTGCTCTTGGGCATTCAAACGACGACGACTAAGCAGAGCATCATTTATAGGACGAGGGCGAGCAGGCAAACGTCGTTTATAAATTACAGGTGCCGGCTGCGGGTTTCCAATTGCCGCAGGTTGGAAAATATTAATGCGTGTGGGACAGGGATGTGGATCCACCTCTGAGGGCACTACTCCTTGCCCTAGAAAAGAGTAGCCAAAGAAATCTTAATGTTTTTGTTATCAGTTAAGGCTTACCTATATAGGAATATCTATCGAAGCCCAAAGCATGTATATGTTGCGTCACAGGATAGTGTTTATAGGTCGAGCGCAGTCTCATGTTCAACAGATTTCTATCTATGCTGTCGCAGTAACGATGAACTAAACAAAAATGTTATTAGTTTCTTGTGAAAACTTACTTAATACTCACTTTTAGCAATTTCCGCATCTATTTGAACATCATCATCAACATCAAATGTATTTAACTCTTCTGGATTAGATCTTGAGTGGACACTTGAGCCAAATCTATTACCATGGCTATCCATGTTGTTATATATGGAGCTAATTAAGCGATCGCCTTGTGCAAATAAGTCTTCCATTTCCCTGATCTGTGGAGTAGAGCAGAATGGTTAGAAGATGTCAAACTTAAAGGCCTAATAACTTGCCCGTGGAGTTTGTGCTCCGAAGGAACTGCGCAGTCTGTGGGACATTATATTTTGTGCTTCTTAAAAATAAAATATTTTTTACCGAAATTTTGTTGTATTTGATTTTTGTTGTAAACACTTTGACCACAAATTTTGATAGTTACATTCAGTGCAAGGCCTACTTTAGGTACCTTTTTAACAAAGCCAAGAAGTCATCCATACTTTCATTTCCAAGCACTGCTGGCCAGCTCTGTCATCCTTGTCAACTATTCCTTGCCATACTTAAATATTTAATCAAGTAATTAAAATTTATAGATCATAAATTGTTTCTCTTTTGCTGAATTTGTGTGCTAAGCTTTCACTTTAAGTACAAAGTTATGTTAAGCATCTTAAAAACCCTGGGCTTGCGGCACAGAAATTTCTACAAAATCTCTCTAATCGCTTTTTTCTCCCCCTTGGTTGCCACCTCCTCCTCCTCCTTCTCTACACTGTCTGTCATGGCTTGACAATATGTCTACACATACTTAATCACATAAAGTAGAAGCAACCGTTGCGGCTTTCAGTTTACAACATGGATGAAATAAAATCTATGCCAAAAGCTTTTGCCATCCTTGTGACGGCATCGTCATCGTCAACGACTTGTTTGGTCTTCAACTGTTTCACTTTAGCCGCTTTATTTTTTTATGAGCCAGGATAGGAAGACACATCTGTCACTGCATAGCATATAGCAAATGTATGTACGAACGGAACAGCTCGCTGTAGACATTTCTACGGGCAAACGCGTTCAGTTCAAGTCAAAAGAATTTCTGTTTGATTGCGGAGAATAAACAAGTGAAGGCAGCAATGCCAGCATGCCAGAGTGTGTGTGTGTGTGAGCGGGGAAGGAGATGGAAATCCTTTTGCTTAATGCGTGTCGAGACTGCGGTTAAATGCGGTTTTTCATTTTTATGTTTTTGGTACATTTTATACTTTTATCCCATTTATAAATAATAATGCGTATTAAGGCATTCATTACACAGATTTATATGCCATTTTTTTATGACGACTTTCAAAGTGCTTTACTCAGATTATTGAATCAAAAGGGGAAGCCCATAAAAGTGGTACAATAGCTGGGAAAAGTACATTTTAACAAGCTTACATTATCGTTGAAATACCTTTTCGCATTAAATTTGTAAATAATGTAAATCGCCTACAAGTTGCACCAAAAGTTATGCTCCTAAAATTGGTTGTAAATTGCGGCTTCACAGAAAATTAACAGTCCTGTTTTGGCTTAATTCGTAAGTGGTTAAAGATGAAGTCAAACTCATTGAGCAAATCGGCCTTAAAAATATTTAATTATAAATAAGTTGCAATGAAAATTAAAAGTATCAGGAAACACATTTGATTTCACTTTATGTAAAAATAGATAAATTACATTCAGAGCTAGCAAGTAACAATTGACCGTTCTTCGTTGTCCAAAAATAACAATTATTTACGGACCCTTTGAGCAAAAAGTCAGAGATGAACCGTTCACATCGGCTCATGATCGAATCGCTCAGTGCTCAACGAACAACCAATGGATTTGTTAACATTTTTCTCTGCTCACTAACTGAGCAGATGGTCGCGAGCGGAGAAGATAAAAGTCATTTGCGTTTGTGTGTGTGTATGTGTGAGTGAGGTGTCTGTTTGGGCTTGCGACTCCCACCCGACAAGCGGTATCGCGAACGGATCCGTTTTCGACATTTTCTCGAAGGTTTCTCTTACAAAACTATCGAGAATGTGTTCCGTTTTCGGTCCGGAAAAGTATTACCTGTCGCTCAGTTTGTGGCAGCAGAACGTAAGTTCTCGATACATGTTTTCAGATCCGTTCTCGACACTTTCTCGATAGCGAAAACGGATCGAAAACTAATCCGTTTCCAATACGTTTCCGCTATCGAGAAATTTTTTGAGAACGGATCCCAAAACATGTTGAAAAAGTTTAGTTTCGCGATAGTTGAAATAATGTTTTGTTTCATCCCATGTTGTTTCCCACATAAAAACTTTGCAGTATATTTATTTATTTTAGTCTATTCTGTATCATTAAACTGAATCACAGGATTCGTAATATGAATATTTATTAAAATATATATATATTTACCATTTCATTTACATTTTACATTAAATTAACTACATTCTCTGCTAGCTCTTCCAGAAGCAGCGTTATTTAATGGTTACACTCGTTGATATACTGGCGTCCTTTTCTTTTTGTTGGCATTTTATCTTAATTTTATTAAACACTTTTATGAACAAACACCGAAAGAACCTTTTCAAGCAAAATGTTTTCACAAATGACCTGACGCCGTCGTCAGCACAAAGTCAACAGGCAATTATTCGGCAATTGCAACAAAAACAACACTTGACTTCCGAAAAGTGCGTTGTGTTGTTATTGTTTCGCCGCTATGCATTTTTCTTTTTCATTTGTTTCACTTCTTTGCTTCTGTCACAAATAGATACAAAATAGCTAATGTCCGTTTGAAACCAGCATCTCTTAAGAAAAACGGATTTTGATTATAAGAGAAACTATCGTAATTCTCGTAGGTCCGGATACATACGAGAAATTGTCGGGTGGGCTCACACAAGCCATACACAAAACAAATAAAAGAAAAAAACGACCCTTTGAGGTGAGTCGTTCGGCTTTTTGGTCATCTACTGAGTCTTAATGTGCGAGCGCTCAGTCGGATCGCTGTCTATAAATGGTTATTTAATGAGCAAAACAAGAAATTTCTCAACGGAAAACAGTCAACTGAAAACAAAAACAAGAAGAAACGAAGTGTTCTGCTCAGAGCGAGAGCAAGCGTGCATGGCTTTTTTCGGTTTTGTTATTGAGCAGACCGCAAAGGCAAAAATGTTTAATTGTTATTTACGAGCTCTGATTACATTACATTAAATACAAATCACACCACCAGCTACTCACGTGGAGCTACAAAGGAAAGAGTGTAAAAAGCATTGAACTTACCTACGGAACACGAACCAGGTACATGCTGGAAGATTTTTAAAGCCAGATTACAAAACTAAAAGTCCAATGTTAAAGTTAAATTACTTTGGAATCACATTTATCTGACAGCTTAACTTCTTGGGAACACATAGTGGGAGCTATACGTTACTTACAAAGAAATAGACGTTCGATATGTAAGGGTCATAAAGTTTTTATCAGGGATGCGAACCAGCTCTTAACCACTCTTTCGTTCTGCCGAAAACGCAGAACAAAACCGAATACCGCAAAGGAAAACAGTTGGGGTTGGTTTATTTTATGGACAAGCTTGATGATGTTTAAGTAATATGTTCTCAAACTATCACAGGCAGAGCTTTTTGTAACACTCAAGTATAAAGCGCGGTGTTAACTCGACGCGAAATGGCCGCGAAATGAAAAACTCCATAAAAAAATACGGAATTTTTCCGTGTCGCATTTCCTTATCCAGTGTCCACTCCACGCGAAAAAGACTACGTACTGTCACTATGTTCTGTTACTAATTAACGTGATGTTAATGCCTCATATCACGCTGACGTATGAAAAGAACGATTCGCATTGAAAAAAGATTCTGCCAAAGCGGCGATTACAGGCATATTCTAATGTGGACAAATTTAATTAAATAAACGCAAGAAAGTTAAGAGCGAGGCGTTGGACTTGGCAGACAAAAGACTTTTGGATTCCATCGCAATCAAGCCCACCCAACATTTAGAAGATCATTTTAGCAAAAATCACCTCGATTAGTCTTTTTCGAGCCCTTTTAGTGATTATGTGCGATTAAAAGAAGACTCGAAAAAGACTCAAGTAAATGCTTAAAATGTGATTTATTAAAATTACAATAACAAACAATTGCAGGGGATTGAAATGGGACTATTTAGGCTGCACCTGCTGGACGATGCAAAATTGCTTGTTATCTTTTACTTCATATTTGAACGTTACCTCTGCTTACAAAATTCAATGCACATGTCATATTCTGCATTTCTGTTCATTTGAGTCAGTTGAATAATGAAGTGAAGTTCAGCCAGAAGTTCTACAAATTCCAAATTGACGGAAGAGCGTATCTTTGTCAAGCTGGAAAACAGAACAGTGACTCTCTATATCATTCCTGAAGTCGTGGATCACTTCCCGCTCAACCCCAGTAGTTAATGTTACACCCCCTTGTTCCCAGGCGCAATCCCTTCCCCCTGGAGCATTCCCACTTTCCCCTTCTACCCCTTTCGAGAGTCGAGGATCCCTTCCCGCTCTCATTCACTCTCCTCTACATACCCTACCTTCAGACAAGGATCACTTCCCGCTGCAGGTATTTGTATATCCCCAAACACCGCGTGCGTAAAAAGTTGGGCCAGAGGTCTCGTACGCGAAGGATAACGGGGACGAGGATACCTTCCCGCCCGAGCCCGGAATGTTGGCGAGACCGTACTTTCCCTCTCTCGACTAAATAACTTGGCGATTCATATCCCAAGAGCCTTAACCCTCAGGTGTCTCAGACCTTCTTTAAAAATTTCTTGTAAGGGACCCTAGGCACGACTGAGATCTGTACCCCGGCCTAGGAGCTTCCTTACACATGTAAAAACTACATTTATCTACATCTACATGATAGATGTGTATCTACATCTACATCTGGAGAGACAGGCAATCAATAGACGCATCCGCTCTGTCACGACTATGCACTTACGCATTCCTTGACATAGAGGATGACTTTAACAACATTCGCCCTAGCTCTATTACGTATGAACTTAAAAATGTAAAGTTTACCCGGATAGCAGCAGGGTAATTATCTCCCAACTACGATATGGCTGCGCCTGAAGATAGGTGTTCTTTTGCAGTTTCTATGGGTGGTGACACAGACAACGAACTGTTGCAACTCTTTGAATTGCGTGGAAGTACGGCGGATGACGCTGTCATATTCAGACGATGCAAGTTCCCTTGTCTGATGCAGAAACCAAATTTAACAACACAAAGATGAGAAGGAAAATTTTTGGGGCTTCAGCTCAGTAGACTAAACGTATGTGTGAGTCTCTCTGTTTATCATATTTCTATTAGATTCCTAAAAGCCCCAACAAAAATGTATTTACAAATCCCTTGCATTGTCTTTCCTATTCCCAATTGTTTTCACATCACTTAACTTCTTGTGTCAACATTTGCACAACAAACTTCCAATTATTTTCCTGGACAATTCTCTTCCGCAGTTCTAGCCAATTACTAATTAATTTTGTGAGCTGTTTATCCCACAAAGTTGTGCTAAACAATTTACCAAGCTTTTCATTAAATAAGAACTCACAAATGAAGTGTTTGCACTTTGGCATACTTAATTTGGCCAATTTCGCTTCATTAATTAACCAGACGACTGGCTTGTCAACGACATTAGCAGGCGCAGCAATCAGACAAACTTGACCTTAGACTCTACCCACGCATGTCCTTCGTTTATGTGTCTCGTATTTACCTGAGGGTTTTTTTGTGGTTTTTGTATTGATTTACTCGTTTCACAAAAATCAATGCCTAATAAATATTCTCTATTAATAGCCGCGTATAGAATTATACCATAAATTTGCCATAAATAAAACAACACTTTAAATACGAGCGTCAATTAGGCCACAGCCTTCATCAAACCGGTGAATATCGATTACCAAATTGAAATCGTCATATCCATATGCCATTAAAAAAATATGAAATTCTGGCAAGTGACACTTAAGCACTTGATGATTTATGTATAAAGGCTTTGACTGAGGCTGTGTGTACATTTTTTTTTATTCTGCCATGCGAATATTTGCGGTCTGTTAATTTACGTGTTTTATTTGTGCAATTTCAATGACCTGCGGCCAATTAATTTAGCTGAGAGTGAAGAGCTGCATTTTCACACTATTTATTATTGACTTTAGTGGGTGTGAATGTTTTTGAAAATGGAATAATTTATCATGTGGTTATGCGGTAAAATGGAATTGAGACAGTAAATGGGACTCATCATTTAATGTTCTCAGCTTTTTAAGCTTGGGTTTAATTCACAAAACAGAACGATTAACGACTTTAACTGACATTTTAAGCTCTGCGCTAACTTAGCTCCTGACTTTAACCTCAAATTTTTATATCGAAACCGCACATTAAATGCCAAACGAGTCAAGCCAAAGCATTAAACTGCACCTGGAAAACCATTATCTGACAGCGACGGCTGGTGGTATTATGTTCTTAATAAAAATTACATTTTATCTAGCAATTAATACTTAAACTTATTTGTTGATAGTAAACGCATTTATTGACGTATCAGAGTATGCTTGTAAGCGAAATGTTTAGATAGTGGCCTTGGGCAGGGATACATTCCAAATGGATAGTGGGAAGTCCCCATTTAAACAGTAAGCCTCTAGGCGCAATGTTATGTTGTTTTCAGAAAATCAATCGATGAGCTGTGGTATTTTTGATGTGCTCAACGTATTGGTTCTAGTTGCGTAAACAGCACTGATCCATTAACAGGACACTCTTAGTCAAGCGCTTCAAAAATATGAGCTTGTGATTAAGTAAAATTAATAAAATAAAGCCTATTTTTGAGTTAATTGTACACAGAGGGAAAAAACGTGGTCAGAAAATAAGATTTCTTCATTTTAAAATATGAACAGAATGTTATCTCAAATATTTGAGCACAAATGTTCCGAATGTTCTTGAAATGAGCACAATTCAGCTCACCTCAACCAACCCACCGAAAAGTATACGTAGGCATTCAGAAGTGCGTCTTAAGACGCATAGCATGGCTACGACGCGTTGCGACAGCCGCCGTCGTTGCAGCCGAAAATGGTCTTGGGCTCTACTCCTAAGTTAGTCCGACAAAAATTTGTATTTATTTAATAAATAACCAAGGCGGCTGGGTTGCTGTACAAGCAAAGCGATGTCTCTGCACGGACCTAGAACCTGGACGTTGGATCTGGACAGTGGACGAAGGAGATCTGAACAGTGGACCTGGACCTGGACGGTGGATCTGGACAGTGGATTTGGACCTGGACGGTGGACCTAGACAGTGGATCTGGACATTGGACCTGAACGGTGGATTTGGAAAGTGGACGGTGGAACTGGACTTCAAATTTTTTTTTGATTTTAAAATGTTCTCAAAAACGGAAAATATCAACTCACATCAAGATTTTGCGTTCTCAAAAAAAGTTCTTGAAGTGAGAAAGTGTTCTTAAAGTGAGAAAATCCGATCATGATAAGTTTTTGTGACCGAATTTGCTCATTTTGAGTCCAATGTTCTCGGTTTTTTCCCTCTGTGTAGTGGAAACATGCAAGCAAGTATTGGCCGACTGAGGCGCACACCCAGACGCTCACATACATAAGTGCGTCCAAAGAAGTTGAAATCTTCGGAAAAAAATTAAGGATTGAATGAAACAGAACTGAAAGTGTTAAATACACACTTGTTCACAATTCCACTTTAGCAAAAGTTTTGTGATTTAGAGACCAAGTCTAGTCCAAAAACCGGTTATAAATCACACAGTTTTTGAGGAAGCGGAATTGAGAACAAGGCAGATAGTATTTCTCTATTCATTTGACAGTGAGAAACTTTTTTCATGATCACTAATCACTGATCGCAAGTTACCCGTGTTCATCGATTAAAAGCAAGGCTGCAATGGAACCTTAGAAGGTTCTTGGCTTTTTTGGAACCTTCTAAGTTGTTAACATCTTGAACCCGCACCGGACCATTTTGATTGAGAATACCCTCAGAAAAAAAATCCGTTCAAAATCTACCGAAATCAAGACCATTCGTTGACAAAAGTAGAGTAATCCCGCATTTTCGTGAACTGTGAACGGCGGTGTCATTTCATGAACGCAATTTTAAAACCCACTGTTCGATCTTCATTAACTTTTAGGTGTTGCGTTAGTACCATTTTGTGCTCAACTTGGAAACATTTTGGGGTCATTTTACAAACTTTTGGGCTTTTTTCAGAAATATTTTGGAAACGTTTTGAGACCACTTTGTGCACACTTTGGTAGTATTTCTAAAATAATTGTGGTACATCTCGGGTTCATCTTAAGAATTGGGAACACAGTAAGTTCAATTTTCGAACATTTTTGGGCCGATTTTGTAAGTGAAGTAAAATGGCTTGTCAGGTTGACACAGCCCCAAGGCTGGTCAAGTTGACACAGCCCCAAAAGGCCAAAGCCGAGCTTCTCTCAATCTCTTGGCTTGTGCGCTTCTATTTTTCCCACAAGAGTTTAACGCCGAATCTGAACGGCAGCTTGAGAAGCTTTTCATGGCTAATTACTACAAAGCTGGCGCCAACAGCAGAGAGGGGTGACCAGGTGTAAAGTTTATTCAAAGAAAAAACTTTTCATTAGATGCCGATTTTGGGAACATTCATTTTACTGATTCTAAGACATTTTTGATATTCAAACTAGGAAGTTTTAGCCGGCTAAAGGTCATGTTATGTTTTCACAAAACGTATAGAAACCGACACACATGCAAACGATTTCGTCTGTGTGCGTCGCGTAAAACAAAAACCGGTTTTATTCTTTTCTTTGATTGGCGCAAGCAAACTTGCCAAGAACAATTTTGTGTGATTTTGTTGTAGCCTTATCCAATTTCAATGTGCTTTTATGTGTGAGTAGTGGTGAGTGCTCTGCCCTATGCTTTTTTTGAGCATGCCTGATCTAGAATCTCTCCTCTAGCCTTCAAGATGGTACAGATTTGATCCACTGTGAAGGTGTCTTAGAAATAATTCCATTCTCCAAGATAAAAGAGTAACTCTTTGCTTCCTCTCTCTGAGCTTCCTCAACGCATTTCTCTCTGTTAACTGCTTCCATTTTACAAAGAGTTTGTATCGCCCAGGATCCCCAGCTAGAGTGGTCATCTAAAGAAAGCTCCACTCCATGCGTGGTAGCTTTGTTTTCCCATTGGATAAAAAATTGCTGACGTTCGCGTAGTAAAGACCGGGGCAATATGTTGGGCAAACTTTTTGAACGTATTTAAAATGCATGTCTGCGGTATAAATATGTAGCTTAGAAAACCCCGTTTCAAGATACAGCATCCTGTTAGGCGTGAAGCTTGGCAGACGAAACAATTTTTCAACGAAATATCGCAGCAGAATCTTGACCTCGTGGTATTCCATAATACCAAAACTTGGGCGCCGTAGCACATTAGTTATAAACCTAACTGTTGCTTCAAAGAGTTGATACTTGGTGCTGATTGCCACATCCTTTTCACTTGGTAGTTTCCATGTACAGTTTATAGCCACTTTCGTATGTTTAAGCTTCTCTTGCGAAAGATATTTAAACTCCGCATTATGATATATCCAAATTCCCAGACTATGCTAAGTATATATTGTATATCCCGAATTGGTGATATTATGTGTTTCGTTGTAAGCGTCCAAAATGGAATCGTATATGGAGTAAAATCGACAAGTTGATCACAAAAGTGTATAGATTAATGTGAAATTAGTCCCGTCTGCCCCTTTTTTGCCCCGTTTCGAAAAATTTCAAGTAAATAGTGTTCAAAAGCTAAAATTATTCTGATTCCGGAATAAAGACTTATGTAGTATAAGCATTATATGTGCCAATTTTCAATCCAATATCCCAAAATTTTGACTTTATGCCGCATTTTCGGGGATTCTGACTATAGTGCACTTGGGAAAGTTAGGGTTACTATATTTTTTACACAATAGGAATAATCTTTTGGGTATTTCAATCAATCAGTTGCTGGACACCAGGAGGGAATGTTTTTAAAAAGTGTTGTAAACTTTGGGATGCACCTTTCGTAGAACCAATTGTTCGTTTAGAATACAATAAATTGTTAATATGAAGAAATTAGATCCCAATAATTTTTTTAATTTTAGCCTTTTTTGACTTCATCTTTGTAATCACGAACTTTGGTAGGCCAACGTGTTTGTCGTCTTTTCAGTGATCAGATATCTTAATCAGACTTGTTCTCAGACGGTTTTCATAAATCAACAACCGAGAAATTATATTTAAACTTATAAATTAATGTATTTTAATATCATTTCTTAATCCTTTTAATAGACAACAACACGTAAAACTGTTTACTATAAATCAAGTCATTAATTTCATTTATATGCACATTCAATCCTAAACTTTTCCTTTTAGCGATTTAATTATGCAATTATCCAAAGGTCACGTAAGATTTCATTGCTCCACATCAGATACGCCTAACACCCTCAGGTTTCAGACAGCTCAATTAGTTGAAATAAAAGCGCAATTGTGTGTGGAATTCAAATTTCTTAGGAGTTCGCTTTAAAAATGAAATTCACGCAAATGTCAATTTCTAATGCCACACAACAAAGAGAATATTTCCCGTGTCTAAGTGATTATGGTAATAAACACTCATTGCTAATGGCCCATCCACTTTGCTTCTTCTCCATTTTGCAGCTGAGGACATACACCTGAACGATTTATATACACGCTATCGCCAGAGGCTGCGCAAGTCGCTGTTTAGATCGGGATTGCTCACCTCCCTGCTGGCCTGTGTGGTCTCCATAGTAATTGGCATCGTTTACGAGCAGGTAAGTTACATTGTTGCTAGTAGTACTTAGTCTCCGCCTCTAAAAACCTATTTGGTAAATTTGTCCTAGCACCTGGTGCAAACGTTGCTGTTGGTTCTGGCCGCCCTTATATCTGGCTCCATACTCACCGCCCTACAATTTC
The DNA here is from genome assembly GCA_018904265.1 of Lordiphosa collinella. Lineage (NCBI taxonomy): Eukaryota > Metazoa > Arthropoda > Insecta > Diptera > Drosophilidae > Lordiphosa > Lordiphosa collinella. Next base: position 50,527 of record JAEIFV010000220.1, read on the forward strand.
CCGCCGTACTGAGCTCTCCCGCCGCCGCCTTGGCCTTTGCCATAGTCACCACCTTTTCGTTGGGAACTATTGCGGCCATCACGGGCGACGAGTTGGCTCCCCTCTCCATGTATGCATTGTTTCTGGTAAGTGAGGATGAAGTAGAATCGGATTTGAATTGGATTTAAACACATGTGCATATTGCAGGGCATCCACACCATGTTGCCCATTTCCTGGCCCGTGTCTGTGGTCCTGGCTTTATTTATGACCGCCATTCACATCATTTATAAGATCGGCAGTAGTCCAGGCTATGCGCCCAATTTGCCCATGGTAAGTATTGTTGTGGCATTTGCATTTGCGGTGTAACCGCAGCACGCAGCAAATGGTAAACAAACAAATGAGGGGGGATTAGTAGTTGAGTGTGATGTGAAATGGGGGGGCTTACTATTGAAGTGCCTGTATGCAAGGGAGAACTTTTATTATTATAATTCTTAGTTATGGGGCAAATATATTGTATGGTAAGATATGAAGTTATATGTATACTTATGAGTTAGGTCAAAAGTTTATACGGTAGTCCAAAATATTTTTAACATTTTCCAAAGTGATCTAAGCTCAAGTATTGGCAAAAAAATATTTATCTATCTACAAATGAAATGATGTCAGATCGAAGAAAGCAGTTCTGGTTTTAAAGAGTTTCGTTTTAAAATAAATTGTCTATAGCAGATATTATCCATTAAAAAATAATGAAAACATAAAGGGAGCTGTAGTCGAGTGCCCCGACTACAAAATACCCTGTTCCCTATACTACACATATACACACACACACACACACCCTAACATACGCACAAACGCATGGCATGCTGCCGCGCGCGATAACTGACAATGCAAGACCCCCCCTCTCTCCCATAAGCAAAATTGATTCGTATATAACTTCGGTGTTTATTGTCCGATCTTATTGATCTTTTCAGAATAGATAGATATTGGGCCTTACTTGATATATATAAAGAGGGTCTAACTTAAAAATTGTGGCTGTGACAGTTTTTTGCGCTCAATGTTCCCATTGAAAATGGGAAAAGGGGGATCATGAAGTTGTGCAAAAGTATGTAACAGGTAGAAGGAAGCATTTGCGACCCTATATAGTATATATATTCTTGATCAGCATCAACAGCCGAGTCGATTTAGCCATGTCCGTCCGTCCGTCTGTCCGTATGAACGCGTGTTTCTCAGAGACTATAAGAGCTAGAGCCACAAATTTTTGAATGTAGGTAGGTGTATACCCGATTCAATACGAGTTTGTTTCAGATTTGGAAAATTCCTCCCCCTCCCCTATTAAAGCGCAAAAAGCTGTCAGATCCACAATTTTTAAGTTAGACCCTCGAAACTTTAAAAATATCAAGTAAGGCCCAATATCTATCTATTCTGAAAAGATTTATAAGATCGGAAAAAAACACCGAAATTATATACGATTCAATTTTGCTTGTGGGAGAGGAGGGATCTTACATTGTCAGATACCGCGTGCGCGCGTCCGTTTGTGCGTATGTCAGAGTGTGTGTGTGTATGTGTGAGTGTGTGTGTATGTGTATGAAAACACAAGAAGTCAAGGGAACAGGGTATTTTGTAGTCGGGGCACTAGACTACATCTCCATTACTTGTTTTTTGTAGTCCAGTGATCGCGGCAATGATCGAGGTTCACACGAAAGCCCCGTGAATTCAGCGTCGTTTGACGCTTATTTCATCAAAATCGGTCCAGAAAAACTTGAGTTATCTTGCGAACATATATAGAAAACGTGGTTTTCAGAAAAGCGTGCTTACAGTTTACTGTTACTAGGAAATTTGGGTCACCTTGGGCCACTAAAAGGGCTATCAGGCCTGTTCCGGTTTTCACTTTCACTAAATTTGCTCAAATTCGATTTGGTTACCTGTTCCGGTTTTCACAATTCGGTAGATTTACTCGATTTAATTTCACATTGCTTAGAGCTGATGAATTCTAAAGTAAATGCGATTTTGTACATGAAGGCGTCAAAATAATGGCTTAAAGTTAATTTTGTACCATTGTTTATTGTATTTAGATACTTTTTGCAATTTTGAATTCCCTTAAAACTTATTTTAATAAAACAATTAATAATTTTTATGAATTGCTTCAGTTTTGCAATGTGCCATCCAAATCGAATTCACATATTTTGTTCAAGCTGTTCTGGTTTTCACTTGATTATGAAACGCTGGGAAAATGTTCATTAAATACCCTTCAAAATAGAAACGACATCTTAAACCCCTATATTTAACTATAAACTATTTTGAGTGATTATTTATTGGATTGTTTTGATTCACCAGTTGATTTGGAAATGAAACATTCGAATTGCAAATCGTTCGAATACCAGAACAGCTAAAACCAAATTGTTCGATTTTGTTTTTATTTGAAATCGAAAAAATATGTGAACACCGGAACAGGCCTGTATATCTCCTTAAGGTATTTCTGCTTGGAAAGCTGTTTTTGGACCTTTTTTAAAAAAAAAAATCTTTTTTGAAAACGGAAATAGTTATTTAAATTCTGTTTTTTATTATTGTTTTAAGAACATATTTAATTAGGTAAAAAAAATTAGTTTTCTTTGTACGAAAGCTGTTCAAAAAGTTGTCGGCCTTCAAAGTTGAACGTCGAAAAAAAGGTATTCTGCTAGCGGCAGCAGGCGTCAGGTTTGATCGGACGCGTTTCATGAGGGACCAAATCCTCACTCATCAGCGATCTTGAGCCTGAAATGTCTATCCAAAGAGCAGCCTCTACATGCCAGCGACGGGAAAACGGTTTGGGATTTCCAAAGGCAGCTTGCGCGCAAAACACCAAAAAGACAGCCATTCCCCTTTGTTGTGCCTCTGTTTAAAGTTATGCCAATAGCAGAACAAGACCTCGAACCAGTAAAAACTGCAAGTAAAAAAATTATAAAATTTTTTAAAATTTTGATTGAAATAGGGGCCATAATGGTGACAATACTGCGTCAATTGCAGTTTGTTTCATCAAAATTGGTTCAGAACTACGGGCGCAATCAGTGCCGCCGGCTCGAAAAACGTGGTTTTGAGATAAGCGCGTTTAAAGTATGCAGTTGCTAGGCAAATCAAGTCACTTTGGGTCAATAAAAGGGCTATATCTTCTAAAGAATTTCGAATTTCAAAAAATCCTCTTAGAACGATATTCTCAAATATCCAAGCTATAAAAAAAGCAAAAAAAAGAAATCGAAAAAAAAATTTCCCAAGCACCAATACCCCCTTAACTCTTTCGAATTTTGAACAAATCCTTTTGGGAAAATATTTTTGAATATCTAAGCTAAAGAAATTGGCAACAAAAAAAAATCGGAAAACAAAATTTCTAAACCAGAGGACCACCTTAAATTGAAATTTCTGAGTATCCTAAAGAATACGACGCAATTGTTGTGTGCCTCAGACCAATTTTTAATTTACCAGTCTGCACTTTAATGGCATGTGGCTTGGCTTTGGCGCATTTAGTTCTCTTTCACTCAACTCTCTTGGCATTGTGGTATCGTTAATTAGCGTTCAGGTTTTCCATTTCCGAGTACTCTGCGCTCGTAATGGTGGCCATTGGTTGGACAGCTGTCTTATTTATAGTGCTTTTTTTCAGCTATTCGGTGAAATTGTGATGCTGGCCAGTGCATCTGTATCTGGTCTCTATTATCGCATCATGTCGGATGCCGCTCACAATCGGACAGTGGATGGAACGCGCACTGGAATTGAGCAGCGTGTGAAATTGGAATGTGAAAGGGAGCAGCAGGAACAATTGCTGTTGAGTGTGATACCTGCTTATATAGCCGCCGAGGTGAGTACAGCTTGAGTTTCAGTTTTAGTCAGTTTTCCATTTAATTTCTCTTGTTTCAAATTGCAGGTAAAACGTAGCATCATGTTGAAAATGGCCGATGCCTGCCAGCGGGCTGGTGGTCAGGCCTCCACATCAGCCACGCGTTTCCATGAGCTGCATGTGCAGCGGCATACAAATGTCACCATTCTGTTTGCAGATATCGTAAACTTTACGCCATTGTCCTCATCCCTGACCGCCAGCGATTTGGTCAAGACGCTGAATGATCTATTTGGACGCTTCGATCAGATTGCACAGGTAAATAGCTCAATCCAGTTTAATTGTCTGTCAAAATGTTTGTCATTAACCCCTCACAGGAGAATCAATGTTTGCGCATTAAGATTCTGGGTGATTGCTATTACTGTGTGTCCGGTCTGCCCATTTCACGGCCCCAGCATGCAACCAATTGTGTCAACATGGGCCTGCAGATGATCGATGCCATCAGGTGAGTGTGTCAACATTACACGTGACGTATACGCCCTGTTTGCCCTTAGCCCTTTGGCTCTTTTGACTTTGGTGTTTTTGCACTTCACACGGCAATTGTTGATTTTGTGGCTGGGGCCAACTATTGTTCATATAGTATATTGCTTTATAAGGGGCCACCTATTAAAAACGTATTATGCAATAAAAAAAAAAAAGAAAACACAATAGGGCGTAAAACAGCATCGACACAAAAGCCATTTTATTACACGCGAAAATTTATGCGCAAGTGGCCCACGAGCTGCTCATTTCAGAGTTGCCTTTCTTTATTTCATTTATACTTTTATTTCTATTGTTTACTTTTTTTCTGCAGCCTTGGCTGCTGGCTTTTGCTTTCATTTTGGTTGTTGGCCAGCGTTCGCTCTCTCTTCCCTAATCTGAAGTAGCCTGGCCGATTTTTTCTTTTGTTTTGTTGCAGACCAAAGAGGACTCGGCCACTGGTGGCCGCTTATTTTATAGCAAGCGAAGGAAAAAGTCATCTTTTTGTTGTTGAAGAGACTTTAATTGGGAATTTGTTGGTTTTTTTTAGTGCGAGCGATATTAATTATGCGCAGGAAAGTAGGCAATGCTTTTTAATAATTTAATATAATAAAAACTCAAAACTTTCAAACTCAACGCAGCTCAATTTTTGATTCAACTTTGCAAACTTTTAACGCCTTAACCAAAAACCAATTTCTTGTTTGTATTCTGAAACACACATGCACACGTTACACATCACATCAAATGACCCCCCAAGGGTTCCCAAGTGATTTCCCTTCGATGCGGCTCATTTGACCCAGGCGGCATTTAAGCTTAAGAAAATGCTGCTTAATGTTAATAACTCTAGAACTTGTTGGACTAGCCTATTTCTAGGATTTGTTTGTTACTGCTGGCTGGCGAGGGATGCTCAAGGAATGATAGAGAGATTATTTGGACTCAAATGATTTTGAGATCCAAAAATATTATCTTAGCTCTTTTTATAAGCTTAACCACAGAAAACTTTTAGCTTCTGCTCACAAGCAGACTTATAAGACAAATATTAATTATATTAATCAAGGTTAACAGGTGAGGGAGCTGAAGTCGATCGGATTCAACACATTCGACCGTTCGATCCATTGTCTACCTAGGTAGGTAGTTAGCTCCGTCTTGCCCCAGGTGGGGGTCACACAGTGCTGCCAGGTATTTGGAGGACGCGTTATTGGGTCCCATTTTAACTTAAAAATCCAATAGGATCTTCGGGTATATAAGAAATCTAATAAACAACCTAGACCAGGGGTGCCCACAGTCTAAGCCAGGGCTGCTCCGACAAACACAGTATAAGCTGTACTACCGCCGCTGCGTTGCGTGCTCTCCTACGCCGCGATGCAGTCGTTGCTACTGATATTGAGAGCAATTTTTGAGCTGCTCTCACACACACCAAAGGAAGGATGTTAATGTATTTTTTGCCTGCCTCTAGTCTAAGCGTACAACGAGCATTCGTTGTAATATTCCGCATAGCTTAGCGCGTATAGACGCTTACGAATAGCACAAGCCTAAGTAGATTGCAACAACAACTACCCGACTACAAAATACCCTGTTCCCTTGACTTCTTGTGTTTTCATATACATAGACACACACTCACACATACACACAAAATCTAGCATACGCACACACGCACGCGCTCACGCGGTAACTAACAATGCAAGACCCCCTCTTGTCTACATGCAAAATTGATTCGTATATTACTTCGGTGTTTTTTGTCCGATCTTATTGATCTTTTAAGAATAGATAGATATTCGGCCTTACTTGATATATATAAAGTCTCGAAGGTCTAACTTAAGAATTATGGCTCTGACGGGGGAGGGGGAGGAATTTTCCAAATCTGAACTAGATTTTCAAACTAGATTTGAATCTGGTATACACTTACCTACATGCAAAAATTTGTGGCTCTATCTCTTATAGTCTCTGAGTTCGACGCGTTCATAAGGACAGACGGACAAACAGACGGACGGTCGGACAGACGGACATGGCTAAATCGACTCGGCTGTTGATGCTGATCAAGAATATATATACTTTTTTAATGGGAACAGGGTATAAAAATGTATGATGTGAAGATTAAGCTGTTGGCAATGAATGATTTCGTATGCATCAGACAGCCTTTGACACACACACATAATACGTTTTTCTTGCTGTAATGGTTGCTGCTTACGCAGCACTTGACCATTTTAACCGATTGTGATCTATTAATATGGATAGTATAGTATACATTATCGGCAAGTCCGAACGGACGGTAAGCAAGGCGATTTCAGAGATTGAGAAGCAGTCAAAACTTAGCGGTAAATGAGGAAAGACGAAGTACCTAGTGTCAGCGCGCGGAGAGCCCACGCGTCTTGGACAATCTGTTGCAATGGGAGACTACAACTTTAACGTTGCAAAGGACTGTGTCTACCTCGGAACAATGATTACCAGCGAAAACAACATCAGTCTGGGGATCCGAAGAAGTATAACTCTTGGAAACCGATGTTACTACGGGCTTAGTAAGGCGTTCAATAGCAGAGCCCTCTCTCGAAAAACAAAAATTGCGCTATACAAGTCACTTATTATCCCAGTCCTGCAATACGGCGCAGAAGCATGGACATTAACAACAGTGGATGAGGAGGCGATCGGCGTGTTCGAGAGAAAAGTCCTTCGCAGGATTTATGGACCTGTAAAAGTTGGCGATGAGTTCCGCACCCGTATGGACCACGAACTGTATGAGCTCTATGGGGAAACTGATCTAGTCAAGCGCATAAAACAACAGCGGCTGCGCTGGCTTGGACATGTTACTCGTATGGATGAAGAAGCTCCAGTACAAAAAAGTGTACAGGCGGAAGGCGAACGAATTAGGGAAAGGAAGAAGGATAGGAGGCCCGAAACTTAGTTGGGAAAATCAGGTGCTGAAAGACATTGAGGCGCTTAAACTGACCAACTGGTGCCAGCTCGCACAAGACAGAGGCGAGTGGCGGACATTAATTGCAGCGGCCGAGACCATCATTTGGTTGTGATTGAAATATCAGGCCAAATAAGATGAACATACTGTAGTATATTAAGTTAAACGCGAAATGTAGCGAATATTAAAGAGCCACCAAAGGATCAATTCTTCTTAATGCTTTTAAGTGAGTCTGAAATAGTCGTCATTAAATGGTAGACTTAAGTTACCTTTTCGCTATTATTTCTTATATATACATATTTATATTCAAACAACAGACCATAAGAAATTAGAGTGACCGTTCCGTATTGCGGGTTTTCTGGTCACACTGTTTAAGTTTCGTTCCACACTAAAAAAGTAGCAAATTCCAGTCAGTAATTTTCCGTTGCGCTGGATATAGGCCTTCATATAGCATGTATAAAGCGAATATTGAAAAGTCTTAAGCCTCTAATGCCCAAGAGGTGTATATAATAAGAAACTAAGTTGGATTATTTCTTTTTTGGGTAAGGAGCTACAACTCCTGATTTCAAAAATGGCCTCAAAAAGTGTGTACAAATTTTAGTTTACCTGTAAGGCGATAAAAGGTAAATAAATGTCTTACTTTTATTGTTGGATATAATTCTTAAAGAATCAATTTTTATTTGCCGTACAGCACTTTTAATTATAATTTATTTGAAAACCATTTATTATATTTATAAACCAAAACACAAAACGAAATAGAACAAAATTTATGCGCACAAAAGCATGATGCTTATGAACAACAAGAAAAAGGAGCTTTAAATAGCTTCAGAGAGCATTCAAAGCTTCCACTCTTAATTTCATATGTGTATTGCTAACTGACAATTATAATTCAAATGACTCCAAAGATCAGAGATTCCCAGAACAACCGTTTCCCCATCTTTCTTTCCTCTGATATCATTGAAGTGAATGAAGACAAGGAGATTTAGAGCAGCGGTTGGCACGAAATTTCAATTTGGGAGCAGTCCAACAACAACAACAGAATAAACAACCCCTATTACCGATGCTCGAGTCCACAAGCCAGACACATATTGCATGTATTTGGTTTTGCAGTCGTCTCTGCCGCGCACTCGGCTGGCGCCATGCCCCGATACGCAATAGATTTGTTGTTGTTTTCGCTTCGAAGCGATACATTTGCGCTTGTCTTTCTGAATCCGTGTGTGCGGCGACGGCAAGAAGCGAGGCTACTTGTAATGAGCCTGCGTGGCGCTAGTTGCCGTAAAATAGATTTAGGGAGCAATGGGAGCAAGGGCTTGCCCACCGCTGATTTAGAGTATGGCTTAAATTGATCTATAAGTTTATCAAATTTTCACAGATATGCTCAACCTCCAACCTTTCGAAAACAGTGCAGAGTTTTTAAATTAATTGAATGAACTTATACGGCGCCACTGTGGGTCTTTTTAACCATTCCTTTTGGTGAAGCCCTTCGCTATATACAGGTGATTTTACATTATGGTTAGTATTAGCAAAAAGTTAGGCATAGATCGACCTCGGTACTAATAATAATCAGCCATGCTCCCATTTTCGCACTCGCAAAAGTTTTGCGATTTGGAGAGCAAATTTGTACTAAAAACCGGTCTGAAATCGCAAAACTTTTGCGAATGCGAAAATGGGAGCATGGCTGAATATGTATCTTTGTATCTGAATCTGTTCACTCCACCTTTATGCATACAATAGATACCGTATCCTCCTACAGATGAGGTGAAACATTTTAGACTACCCCTGGACAATGTCCATTTCTTGCTTAAATTTTCTCAACCTTCCCTCGTATAAGTTTAGTTGGTTAGAGAGTTGGAGAGGCTCGACCGTGTCATACATCAGACTGCCAACAACTCGTCTTGGCCTGTTTCAGCTCGTGTTTTATGGCCCATAAAATGGTTAATACAACTAGAGAACTAACCCGTAGATTTGTATGTGCTATGCCCATAACCATACATGCATACATATATATACTTGCCTTTGTGTACTCACCTCGATTGTGTGCTCCTTTCATTGTTTGCCCTTCGTATTCCGCTTTATTCCGGCAGACATGTGCGTGAGGCGACCGGCATAAATGTTGACATGCGAATTGGCATCCACACTGGCAACGTACTCTGCGGTGTCCTTGGCCTACGCAAGTGGCAATTTGATGTTTGGAGCGATGATGTTACCCTGGCGAACCACATGGAAAGCGGCGGCGTAGCTGGGTAAGTGCGTGGGTCTGGTACGTGGGTGGGCAGGAGGTTTCATTATGTCGAATGATGACGAGTAGCGAAGCGAGTAAAAATAAATAAAAAACCCAGCAGGTGTTGGGGGTTAAAGGCTGGCCATGGTGGCGCTGGTTTAATGAGCGAGTGGAAACACTCGTAATGACAATTTAAATTAGCCACCATGCAGCTGCAATTAAATGAAACCTTAAGGCAAGGCTTGTCTTTGTAAAAGACACCAAAGGTTACAAGTTGTATGAAAAGAAATGAAACGTGGAAAATGTGAAGGCGTTTTTTTTTTCAAATTAACAATGAGAAGTTCTCTTCAGAATTGAGGACAAGGCTGTGTTAAGGATTCAAGTAGATTTTGGGGAACGGGTGGAAGTGAGAACACAGGTAGAACCTGTAATATACTAAATGATTTAATAGTAATGCTTTTTATCACCTTTAACTACAATTTTTCAATTTTCCTTATGGAATGATCCCCCAATATGTCATCAAAATTTAGTTATTCACTTCCCTTGTAAACTCCACACAGTGCCGAACTTGTTGAAAACATTTTGTCAACTCCACATTTTCCTTGGGCCTAAGCTTCATTTGGGTCCTTCTAAAACGAATGGTGATTGGTACATGGGGAAACATTTCATTATTTGTGCCTTCTTTTTGGTCTGTGTCACACGTAAAATGCAATTATTTGAAATTGAATTGAAATGTTAATCAATGAGCCGGAAAACACTCAGTCGTCTATCCTGTTTTTATGTGGCTTCTTTACGCACGAATTCCTCTTGTGCCAAAAAGAAAAACAGTAGGTGAACCCAATAGATAAATGGATCTAACACATAAATTTAATAAATTTCACAGACGCGTTCATATCACCAAACAAACTTTGGACTTTCTGGGTGACAAATTTGAGGTGGAACAGGGCGAGGGTGGCAATCGTGATGCCTATTTGGCGGATCATAAAATTGAAACCTATTTGATAGTCCCTCCCAAGGTAAGTGCATGAAAGGCCAGGATGTTGTTACCCTGCAGTGGTTAAGTAATCATTTTTCCAGCCCGCCTATATGTACAGTGTGCCGCGTGTGGTGGAGTGCATCGAAAACAATGATCTCAGTCCCAATCACGAGAATGGATTGGATGTAGTGGATGCTGCTGCTATCGCAGTGCCAGTCAACGAAGTCAGTGATGAAAAACCAACGACAGTTGCACCCACCTCCTCCTCCACAGTGAATGTCGAAGCCAACGAAAAGTTGTCACCCACTTCAACCAATAGTCAAGAGGTGGCCCTACATGGCCCTTTGGTAGCTGCCGCCTCTATGTCCATCAAAGAGATGTCCGAGGAGGAAGAGGATGTCGATGAGGCGACAGCTGCCGCTGAACCGTTGGTCAAGGATGGCATTAATGGAGGCCATCGTGGCAGTGGAGATTCAGCGGCTTCCGAGTCGGCTGCCAAATCGACGGCGTTGTCTCTGCCAGTTGAGGATCTACTTAGCATGAGTGGCAGTGAAAGCGGCATCTCGAATAGTGGAGCACAGGCTGCATCTTCGAATGCGGCTAGTACGACGCCCACAACATCTGCACCAGCTGGAGGAGCTGGAGCGAATAGTTTAATGGTGGCCGAGGCACCAGAGCGTTCACGTCGCAAGTTGTCGGTGCAAGGTAAGTGGAACAGAAAAGTGTAAAATATGTAGCACATTTTTTGGGGCAGCTTTAAGGTCTGAAGAAAATTTGAATTAAAATCGCTTAGCCATCAATTTAAGTCACCTATTTTTTTCATGTCTCCCTCTCTTTTAGGTCTCATGTCCTTTGCGGACCGTCGTCGCTCCTCGGGCGCCTTTATCGAAGGACGCAAACTGTCCATTCACAGCGGGGAAAGTTTTCGCAGTCATGCGGGTAAGTTGGGAATCGCTGAGGGGCAAACGTAGCGGACGCAACAGTTGAAAATCACTTTCACAAATGAGCTCAGGTTATGCATAATTTTTATTGCTGTCGGAGCAACTTTTGCATCGTAAATTTGACGTGCTTGCATCTGTTTGTGTGGATTGGCCTTTGTGCAGGAAGTTTTTCCAACATGTTCACGTGGCCATGGACCATGGACCAGCGAGTCATGATGGGGCCGTGTTTGCAATTAAGCTCCTTTGACAGCCAGCTGAGTTTTAATGCCCTTCTCCTTTTTTTTTTTGTGTTGGTTTGGCGTTTGGTTTTATGACGGTTTATGAGTTTAAATTTACCAAGGATTTTAACTTCGTTGTGTGGCTTTTTTTTTGGCAGAAGCCAAATTTCATGAGATTTTTATTGTGAATGGTGTAAATTAAGGATTTTTATACCAATACCCATACAATTAAGAGATTCTATGCGAATGCATTGACATTGGGAACTGAACAAGTGTGGTGAAGCTTCACAACAAAGTTGTGAATTTGGTCGAATTTCAAGTGCGTCCCCTAAACTCTGGGCGGACTAACGGCCTTAAAGATCCTTTTTTTGAGATTCGTTAACTTTTTTAAGTGAAGGATTCTAAGCGCCATTGAAGAGTATCTTACGCGATTCTAGACAAAGATTGAATAAATTCTATGTGAAATGTAATTGGTTCAGCGACCCTAAAATTTCAAAATGATTTTTCAACAATTCAAAACCACTTCTGAAGAATCTCCAATCAGCTTTTATGCAACTTCTAATCAGAGAGAAGCTGATTCATTAGCCCATCCGTTGACAGTGAGGGATTCTTTGACCGCCTCCTTAACGCTTCCGAGTGCCCAGCGAATTTTGATCAACTTCTAAGAACCTTTCGGACGGCCAAGCGATCCTTATCAAAAGCGACTTCTCAGTTACTCTTCATTTGGCTCCTTTTGGCTTCGAAGTAAATTCCTTGATCTTTTAGCAGTTTCTACATTACAGTGGGTCAATTAATTTTACTCCATGGGCTCGTTTCGATGAGAAGATCCAAAAAAAATGCACGAAAACGCCTCCTGCCGGCAGTTAAAATTAAAAAAATATATGTGAAAAATTGATTTCCCGACACAAAAAACCACCGGTAAAGGAGTTTTGGTGCATTTTTGTAGTTTCTTTAATGAAATTTAGGCAGGCTCGAAAATGATTTTAGAGGTATGGTTTCTGGCAAAAAATACTTGTAATGGCCCATAGTACCATAATCGCGATGAGACCATGGAGATTTTTTCTGCCTCCTACAATTTGACCCTCCCTATTAAACTTGAGGGATTGCTTAGCGATGATTTGTAGACTTTGGGTGCCTAAGCGACTTTTGAGCGTAAACTATGTGGCTCTTGATTAGCTGGGCGACTTCAAATCAAGCTATCAGCTGAGCGACTTCCAAGAAAGTTTCTGATTAACTTTCAAGCTATTTCCAAGCTAATCCGTACACAGAGAAAAAAATATTTAAGAACTACATGAAAATGTAGCTTTCTACACGTTTCACTGGGATTTCCAACGCACTAGGGAGTCTACGCCACGTTTAGCATTCTCATTTCTACATGCGGCATGTAGCTTTTCTAATCGCCACGTTCAGGGCCCAGCTCATATAAAAAACAAAAAAGAAAGTCGTTCAAGCCCAACTAATAACATACTACAGTACCTGTGAAGTGCTGCCCATCACCGCGCGGCCGGTCTGCCATATTGTTTGTTTTCCTTATAACTCAAATATGTCCGATCTTTAAAATTCCTTCCGGATCGATAAAATACTAAATATGTCCAGAAGATTCAACCTTCATCTATAAAATCTAGTATAGTACCAAATTTCTCCACCCCAATCTGTTTGTTCATACGAAACGATGAGACGGACACTTTTGCACAAACTTAATATACTCTGTGTACCTCTGGTACAGAGTATAAGAAAAGCTATTTTCACAAGAGAATATGGGGGTAGTGTGGGGAGGAAGGGGCACAAAGAGTGCAAGGTCTTCCTTCAGAAATAGTACAACTTAATTTTTTTTTTCATTACCTTGTCTGGGACTCGAACTCACAACTTATTTACCTTGTCTCGGGAATTAAGATACAATTGCCGGAATCTTAGCCCATACGACTATTACCAACTCGCGCGGCAATGCAGCAAATCAGTGTTATAAAGAGAAACGACAAGCGACGGTGAGCTAAACGTTTCGTGTAGTTTTTCTAAATGTAGTATTAAGCATTTGAAATCCTTAACGTTTATCTGGAAAACCTACATGTCACGTGGGGAGAACAGTTTTCTAAAGCTAAGTTCACGCGGGCAAACTAATTTGTCAAAAATGAAGAAAATTTGTCAAAATTAGTTTGACGAGTGTGTGAACGCCAAACTAATTGGCAGCCAAACGCTTGTGTCAAACGGTTTGCCGAGTCTGCTAAGTCAAGTTTTCGACAAATTTGCGTGCTGTCTGAACACAATGTTAACACTCTCACGCAATTTTTATCGAATTTGCCGAGTTTGTTCTTACAAGGCAAATGTAAGAACTAACTATAGCAAACTTGTAATGCTTGTCTGAGTAATTTCAAGAGCAATGACGTTTGTAAATCAATTCCAATATTTAATTTGGTTAAGATTTGTATGATTGTGTAAAAATGAGTACCCATTGTATCTATAGATATATCTTAAACTTAAACTTCCTTATAAAAGAAATACGAATCTTGTGCTCAACTACGATAATATTTAATTCCATTCCAACAACCTACCCACCAATAGCTTATATACGGGGGTGACACAGAAACCTCTTCTAACCACATTCCAACCAAAAACCAATTCTTATGTGCCTCAGAAATCTCTTTCAGTTGTTTGCAATCCTCTCGAGTTTAGAGGGCTGTTGCCCTGTGTAATAAGTCGCAAAACCATCCGAAGGCTGCCATATCTACCAAAATCGTATTGGGATTAAGGTTATGCTTAATCTGCTATAATATTTAATTGCTCCACTTAACTTAATTAGTTTAACATGATTTGTTGATTGCGAGCTGGCCCGAGGCTGCCAGCCCGCGCCAAGTTCGATACACACTGACTTTCCTGGAGATGAGATGAATAGGCTTCATGATAGTGTGACCATAGCCGCCAGAGTCATCGATAGTCGTTCGTGTCTTGTGGTGGCAGAGACACCACAACCGACCTGCCACTGGCGCCTGCCACTGGCGCCTCAGTTGGCATTACTAGCGTCACATGGGAAATTTGTCTACAACTAACGTGCCAAGGGTTGCCAAGTTTTGCTTTATGATTGGCTCGGAAATATTTTTTAAATTTTTCATTTTAATTTTGGGTAACATGACTTTAATTTGTATTTTGTATGACATGAATCATTAAACTTGTACCACAACTAACAGACTTCAACTTAACATCAAAATAATTCAAGACTTTAATAGGGGAAATTTTGTTTGCAAGTGATTCAACCCTGTTGGGTGGGATGGACAATTATCTTAGACCCAATTGGACCAGTTCTCTTTCCCATTAAGAAAATCAAATCTCTCGAAATTCTGTGGCACCGAAGGAATTTTTTGAGACATTTGCAAGCCAACCGACGGCAAAATCTCTAGAGATTTCTGCGCCACACCCGATAAAATTCTGGATTTCGTTCTGAACCACTTTTGTACAGTTTAAGAAATGATTCACAGACAAGTCATCATAGATATCCCTGTTGTCACTGTTGCCATATTAAATAACTCGTGCAACAAGGTCCATTATATTAAAGGGTTGTTGGTGATTCTAGAATATTTTCGAATCAGTTTTCGGAAATGGTCCATCTCCTCTATATTTTTGTTAATTTGAGCTGAAAGTTGCTTAAAGAAAACTGTTCGTTTCATTCCCTTAAAGAGTTAAAGTGGATTTATATATGATAGTGACGCATTTTTTCATTCAATGAATAGCCGCTGGAGTCCGACTGATAAAAATCTCTGTGAACGACGGACCCAAAACAATACCTATTCCCAAGCGCTTTGAATCCCTTATGTAAAAAAAAATATTTTTTCCCGTTTCGAAAGGTCAATTCTCTGTAAGGTTCAAAACATGATAATTTTCGAATCTATCAAAAATCTCAAAGCGAAATGGCTTAGATAAACATTGAGAGAAATAACATTCTTGTATGTCTCCCGAAATAAACTATCTGGACTCGTGCGCTTTACGGAATAAGAAACATTTTTAGCGAACACTGGTTCAGTTCATGAGCGATTCCTATCGGTTCGGATGAGAACCGGTTTGCATCCCTGATTCAAAATTAAATTTCAATTTCGAATTAAAATTAACTTTTCGAAGATTTGTTTGTTAACTTTTTATTTCAATGCTCCAACTTCTTGTTGATTATTGACTACTTCCAGGCCATGTCACACGCAATCGTCCCTCATCGAAAATGACAAAATATGTGGAATGCTGGGGAGCGGATCGACCCTTTGCCAATATTGCCGAATCCAAACTGGTGAAGAACATTGGACTGGCGGTAAGATTGAGAAGATGTCCAGCGGACGGAAATCAAATTTAAATTGCCAGGAAATGTGGCACAACTGCAAGAGAATAAACTAAGCAAATGGGAAGGTCACACACAAGCAAAACTAAGTCAACTCCTTTCTGCTATCTTTTCCCCCATGCAGAGCATCGCCATGATTGAATCAAATTTACTGCCACCGGAGCGTAAATGTTTCAATTTTAATTTCTTTGGACCGCCCACGGAGTTGAAGCCTTTCACCATGTGGTACCGCAATACGCCGCGCGAGGCCATGTACCGAGCACAGCCGGATACACATTTCCGGTATGACTTGATATGCGCCTTCGTGCTGTTCCTCTCGCTGGCTGTGGTCCAACTGATTGTAATCGAATTGTAGGTGAGCTGTGAGATTGGGCCAGACCTGACTTGACTTCCTTGGTGTATTTTCTTCTGACTTGCAGGAATCTGGCGCTGCTTGGTTCATTGTTGGCCAGCTTCATATCGTTGGCTCTGTTCCTGTATTTGAGTAATATGTCGGTGCCCGATGTACATGCCTCGGCCACGGAACGTAATGGACCCGGTCAGGTAGTGGCCAGCAGTCGCTTCTTAAGAATGGCGATGTTTATAATAGTCAGCATACTCATCTCCTCGTGTGCAGTATTCAGTGTGGTAAGTTGAACTGTTCTCTATTGAAGCGGATGTAATCTTACTTTTGCCTTAGATCAATTATTCGATACCCGAGGATGACATTTATAAGACCACAAATGGCACTGGCAATGGAGTTGGCAATTTTTCTTATGATTTTAATGTCACTTTCCTGGAGGATCTGCAACCATTGGATATTGCCAAAGCCATACCCATTGCTCCGATCTTCTTGTGCTGCTGTGCCGTCAGTTTGGCTGCCATTTCGGCCTTTCTACGTTCGGGATTTATATTGAAAGTAATTGCCATGTTTGTGGCTCTAATTGGACAGGTCACTGTGTTGGGTTATAGTGATCTATATGCTCAGTATAATCTGCAGAATTTAGAGCCAGGGTAAGTTATGTTATTAAGTGTTGCTTTAACTTTACATGTTGATTTGGAAGTTTTAAGTGCTCTGGTATACGTCTCTAGTCACACCTTGCTACTGATCTTTGTCCAGTCTTAGTTTTGACGATGTGTAAAACTGAAAAAAGTGGGGGGTTTTTTACAAGGATAATTTGTTTATGTTCTTGTTTTATTTTTTCTATATTAATTTTTTTAAATTTTTTTTTTATAATAACTCCCTTTTTTATTAAATTTTTTTTTTTTACTGACTCTAGAATGTTTTGTTTCCTCAAGTGGCATCAACTTTGTCATGTTCGTGTGAACAATTTAAGTCTTTATACTGACTTTTTTACGAACATCGCTAGAGATTTCCGTGTCACCTCCGATAAATATAATTTAAGACATGGGGCAATAATCATGTACTATGGCGCTGTGCGACGAGATGCCGTTCGTGTTCAGTGAATGGCTGACAGGGTGTAAATTAATAAATTTGTATATTTCTTTATTTTTCAGAAGTTTTAAATAAAACAAAACTACTAGTTTGGGTCTGTCTTGAAATGTATAAGGATTGTCCTATTGAATGTGTACAAAAAGGAATCTTTCTGGAAGCGCAAATTAATCAGTAACATGCTTTATCCCCCAAAACCCCCCCTGCCAACGCCACTGCCGGGACTAGCCCGTTTTCAATCCTGTTTCGGATTGATGCAATCCCGTACGGATTGATTTTTATACCCTTGCAAAGGGTTTTATAATTTTTTCCCAGAAGTTTGCACAGCAATATTCATTTCCGACCCCATAAACTATATATATTCTTAAACAGAGCGACGAGCAGAGTCGATTGAGCTTTATCCGTCCGTCTGTCTGTTGTCTGTCTACTTCAGCTCAAAATAGTCTCATTTTTGCGCAGAGTTATTTTTCTACTGTACGCTGTTTACATGTCGGAACCGACCGGATCGGCTGAATATAGCATATAGGAACGATCTGTGGAAAAACTAGTTGGAAAAGGCTCCAAACTTTGTATTTATTGGTGTTCCATCCTTTTTTATTAGTTCTACAAAGTTTGATGAAAATCGGACAACTATATAAAATAGCTCCCATCCAAAAGATCGGTCAGAAAAAAAAGTCTTAGTGAGAAAAACCCTTTTTGTTTTTAATGGTACCATCTTAAAATTTGGTATTGGTGTGTTCCATATGCTTTTACTTAAGTCTACAAAGTTTTGTCAAAATCGGGTGCCTAAAGCGTATAGCGCCAATACGAACGATCGGTCGGAAAATGGGTCTTAGTGAGAAAATTATTCTGATTTTTATGTCAATTTCAAATGCTGATAAAGGTACACTCAAAAAACAAAATCCAAACGGGATTACTTTAATCCGGATCAGGATTGAAAACAGAGAAATCCCGGTCCGAAGTCGATCCGAAAAAAGATTGATTTGATTTCACTTTTTTCAATCCTGAATAGATCAAATTTATCCCGCATAAAGATAAAATTAATAAAAAAAATTCGAGCTCATTTTAATCCCAAAGCTGGATCACTTTAAGCTTTATTGAGATTAATTTGCTCCCAGAAAGATTCCTCTACCTTTCCTTTCTTCCTCCCACCGACACCAGTTTTGGTATATTTAAAGCTTCTGAAAAAAACAAAGAAATATAAAAATTATTGTTGTCTTGTCTGGGACTCGAACTCACAACCTTTCAGATTTAAGGCCCAGACGGACTGACGACGTAACGAGAAGTTTCATACAAACGTTGAGCGAAGAAGAAGCAGGCGCAACGATTTCCTTGCAATTTACGTTTTCCCCCCGTTGCTTGTGCAGAAGCACAAGCGTAAATCACTTGTCATCAAAACAAAATACACCTGATTGAGCAGTGTGACCGGCGTAATTTTTTTGTTAGTTCTGGTCACACTGGGCATACGTTCCACGTTGACGCAATATGTGGTGGCGTAAACTGAATTAATTACGTCGTCAGTCCGTCGGAGGCTTTACTTTGGACACGAATAGCAAGTATTTCATCTCACACCACCATAGCACATGATTGTTGTCGAATGTCTTAAATGCTATCTATACTTTTCTGCTATCGTTCCTAATTTATGAACATTGTGATCTCGAAGATTGAAGTAAGCACACTTGGAATGAAACAAGCTCGAAAGGATTGCATCAAGCCTCAAAAGATTGAATTGAGTAGAATATCCCGTACCCCTTTTGAATTGAGTTTGTGTCTGAAAAGTAAAAGGGATAATGTAAAGATGTTCCACTGTTTGTGCTCGTCGTGCTAAGCTTCTGTAGTATTTTGATTTTAGATTGGATATGGGCTCAATAAGATAAGAATGAGGGATTACTTAAAACTTCAACATCAACAGATCTAGATAGTTATAATCTCAATTAATACACAAAATATTTACTCCTCTTAAAAGCTTTAAAATGTAATCTTTAATTAGAGATATTTTTTATTTTGTTATCAAGTGATCCATCATTTACCTTGTGTGATTACCATGATAACAGTATAAATGAATTTCTTCTTATTAAACATTCCCAATGGGAATTTTCCATTTAATATTCATTTTAGTTTACCCCTGGAGATCAAGGGTTTCCTACTGCTCTTGGTGATCATCCTTGTATTGCACACCCTGGATCGTCAGGGTGAATATGTGGCTCGTACAGATTTTCTGTGGAAGGCCAAGCTCAAGGTGGAACAGGAAGAAGTGGAGACTATGCGGGGCATTAATAAGGCAAGTAATTTTAATCACTAAAAAGATATATGTCTTTCATTTACCAATTTACATTTCTCAGATTCTTTTGGAAAACATTCTACCTGCTCATGTGGCCACACACTTTTTGCATCTGGAACGCTCGACGGAGCTGTATCACGAGAGTTATTCCTGTGTGGCCGTTATGTTTGCCTCCATACCCAACTACAAGGAGTTCTATGATGAAACAGATGTTAATAAACAGGGCCTGGAATGTTTGCGTCTGTTAAATGAAATCATTTGTGATTTTGATAAGGTAGGGTTGGAAAGAAGAAGGTTGGGCATTCTATATATTATACAATTCAATTTTATTTTCATTGGCAGTTACTCTTGAAACCCAAATTCAGTGGCATCGAAAAGATTAAAACCATTGCCAGCACTTATATGTGTGCTTCAGGCTTGAGGCCGGGGAAGGAAGATGGTGCTACGGTAAGATAAACATTCTATGAAGTGTAATTAAGCCTATTCATATTTCCCATTTGTGTATTAATTAATATTTTTCAAATGCTTTTTACTAATCCTGTAAATAACCACAATGCCCACCTCTCTGACTTATCCATATAGTCACGTAGTTTTGCGGTGAGTAAAACTTGAAAATCTATAAATATTAGTTAGACATTATTATAGCTTTTATAGAAAGCAAAATGCATGTATTCCTAATTATTATAACGAGCTGAGTCGATATAGCTAAGTCCGTCCCTCTGTTTGTATACTATCTTCTCTCTCAGTTTTAAAGCCATCGAGATAAAATTCGGCTCAAAGTCAGAGCGAAGTTGCTTTACTTATTAGGCTTCCCATGAACTAAGTTGGAAAGAAAGACATTTCGGATTTTTCCATTAAACTCAAAAGAGATTTTATTATTCAGGGAACAAACATTTAGATAGCTCACAGTCCGTGACAATAGCTCGAAGTCGGAAATACTTTTCATGATTCATGACTTTACATGATTTCTTTCGCCTCGACCTTATTGTATGCAATCCGTTTTGCATTCTCCAGATATTGATAAGCTTAGGTTCAATATCTTATAACTTTAGGTTAGTTAAGCTTCATTTGACAAAACGTTGAACTAGAAGACTACTTAAAATTAGTGTTTGATTTGATGAGCTTCTCCAAGCTGCTGATAGCATAATGCAATGGAGTACAGGAAGAGGTCTAATTACTTAACTAACTCTGGATGATGCTACATTTGTTCAATGATTCAGGTTGACAAATTCTA
Source organism: Lordiphosa collinella (assembly GCA_018904265.1). Taxonomy (NCBI): domain Eukaryota; kingdom Metazoa; phylum Arthropoda; class Insecta; order Diptera; family Drosophilidae; genus Lordiphosa; species Lordiphosa collinella. Next base: position 71,350 of record JAEIFV010000220.1, read on the forward strand.
CATGTAACATAATTCATGCTAGGATCAGAGATTAAGTTAAAGCCTCAATTTCAGTTGCGATTCAATTTGTTGTGACTAGGATTGTTAGCAGGACTTGGCGGCGCTGCGTTCTTATGCAAGTGGCAACTTTATTAAGCTCCATTTACACGACCTGATCGCTCAGCTGAGTTTTCGTCAGCTGTGCAACTCAGGTGAGCAACTCAGTTCAGCGTTTACACATGCCTGAGTAGCTCAGTTGAGTCAGGTACAGAACCATTGGTTCATGACAATTATCTAGTTCGTTTGTGAATTGGCCGCGCAGATAGCCTATTTTGGTTTTTATATCCACAAGTGATTTGCTCTCAAGTTGAGCAGCAAACTTTTCCAAAGTGGCAATCCGCACGATCTGCTGCACCTACAAGGTGGGATTGAAGGAGTCATACAGCGCAGGCTCAGCCTCGTACAAGTCAATAAGGCGCGTTACATCAATTTTAATGTTTTATTTCAATAAGCCGTGATTTGACATAAATAAAAAACCAAACGGATAGCCACAAATCGATAACAATTGTATATCGAAAGCCAGGAAGTGGCAACGCTCGCACACTTCAATCAGGCAACCCTATGACGCTCAGCTGATTGGTCAGGTCAATTAGAAACAGTTCTATTTCGCCTGATCACTCACCACTCAGGCGAATAATCAGCTGAGCGATCAGGTCGTGAAAATGGAGCTTTATCACTGCTTGTGACTTCTGTGTAGTCAGCGTTCTTTTGATAAGCCGTGCAGTTAAACAAGTGTCCCCAGCTATTACTTTTGATTCATCGCAATCAATTTTAATCATTTTTACACAAAAATATTACTAGCAGCATTCAATAGCATTAAAAAATCCATAGCAAAAATACCTAATTTGTTGACCGTGTCTGGTCACCCTAATGCAGCGATAGGAATTTAATCGATATCAGATGAAACTGCTGTTGAGAAGGCCAAATGACTTGACTGCTAGTTAACTGGAGGAACAAATTTGACCGGCGGTTGGCAAACCTTTGAACCTTTGAGAAATCGGGACTAAGTCTCATAGTACTGGTCAGAGAGATTTTCTAGTTTTCAGTTTCTTTCACTCCTTCGCTTTGACATGGGTCATCCGTACTAACTTTCTCTGGTCAATCTCCGGTCAGGATTATTTGATATTGACTTAGGACATCCGTACTTACTTCAATCTCGAGTTAAGATTATTTGACTTTCAAGTACAAATTCGAGATTGAAATGAGCCTTTTCGGATCGACACACACTTTTCAGGATTGTCTCAAGCCTTTCGAACTTGTATCAAGCTTGATCTAGTACGACTCGAGCTTGAAATTTCAATCCGAATTTCGAGATCACATCAATCTTTTTGAGTTTGATTTTATCTCGCCATTTTTTCTTTCTGTGTAGCTTTTTAAAGGCGCGAATTCCCAGCAACCAAAGTAGCTAAACTTCTGGATTGTTAAATCAGATTTGGATTTGACCGCTACGGATTTTGATTCTTGGTCATGCTGATTTTTTAGTTAAAGGATCTATAGCGATTAAGGTTGTGCTTAAAGCACTATAATATTTTATTGTTTTACTTAACTTAATTAGTTTAACAAGATTTCTTAATTTCGGGCTGGCCCGAGGCTGCCAGCCAGCGCCAAGTTCAATACACACTCCCTCCCCTGGAGATGAGATGAATAGCTTAATGATAGTGTGACCATAGCCGCCAGAGTCATCGATAGTCGTTCGTGTCTGGTGGTGGCAGAGTTGCCACAGATCATCTTGGGAATAACGCAATCGACTGAACTATCTTGACTATCTTTCCATTCCAATTCTACCGAAATATATAGAATAACCAAACCTAGAATTCTAATACCTTAAGAAGTTTAATAGACTTTCGAGATAATTTAATTTTTGAGTTTTTCATTTGTAGCTTATAAACCTGCCTCAAACTCAGCTTACATAAAGAGCATTTGTGGAATCTCTTTCAATAGAGAACTTTTGTCTGCTCTTAGTTTTGCAACCCAAGTCTCTGCCCACTTAAGAAAACACACAAAAGTCAAGTGTTATAAAAAGTATTGTGACAATTTCCTTTCATTCATTTATCCTTTTCCCTTTTTGCACACATTCCAATGCCAACAAATGTTATTTACTGTTCAAATGCCTTCTAATCGACGCTTAGAGCTTTAATTAAATTTTTGTAACTACCCAAACAAAAAAAAAGGAAATCAAATCACAAAGACCCTACGCCCCGAAATAAGAACAAAAATAAAAAAAGGAAAAAGAGACCCTAAATTAAGGTAGACCAATGGGTAGGGATTAGGATTAGCTAAGGCATACGCTCAATTGAGTTTCCTTTCACATAGAGAGAGAAAGAGCGAAAGAAATAATAAAAAATTGTATACAAGTACAATCAAAGCCAACTAAAGCAATTTCTGTTTCTTTATCCCTTTCCCGCCCTCTCACCACACACTTAGGATGAGAAACGCACCGAGGAGCATAATGTGGTCATATTGGTTGAATTTGCGATTGCTTTGATGTCCATATTGGATTCAATTAATCGCGAATCCTTTCAACGATTCCGTCTGCGCATTGGACTCAACCATGGACCGGTTATAGCTGGTGTCATTGGAGCGCAGAAACCACAATATGATATTTGGAGTAATACGGTGAATGTGGCCTCCCGCATGGACTCCTGCGGTGTGATGGGACGCTTACAGGTAAGGGCAAAGCAACAAAAAAATCAATTTGTATTCCTTCTATACATTTTCCATTCTTACAGACCACGGAAAACACGGCCAAGATATTGATGGCCGCCGGCTATGAGTGCGAGTGCCGGGGCCTTACCTATGTCAAGGGTAAAGGCAATCTAGTCACCTACTTTGTAAAGACACCATTCGATGGCAAATTGTAAAAATTGTCCAACATGTTGTTAAAATATTTATGCATGTCCAGTTAGTAGAGTAGAAGGCATCTAATAATTTATTTTCAAAAGCTTTTCATTTTAGTTTTTAGTTAAAGAATTTTCAAAGCATTTACCTAATGAATTCGCATGTTAAGTAATTGTTTTTAGTTAGTTTTAGCATAATTCATAACAGCGAATAATTTAATTGTAATTACAACAAAATGCAAATTAGCCCACCCCAAAAAATATCTAGTAAATGTACCTAAAGATAATTATTTATTTAAAAACAAAATGTTCGATTGTTATTTATTTATATATAAAAAAAGAAATTGTTTTTATTTAATGTTTATTCTAATATAATGTGCCATGAAACACAACACAAGTGAATATGATTTAGAAAACAAAAAACACACACACACACACTAGTTAAATTCTATCAATTAAAGTTCTATATTTTTTTACTCAAATGTTTTTTATTCTGACTATTTACAACTTAAGCGAGACTAACTCAACGCAACTAACTATATTTTGTAAGCGAAAACTTGGCTCAATACCATACATATCTCCTACCAATCTTACCCACAAATTTAATGAACTATACCTCCGAATGCAACACTTACCTGCTTGAAAACTAAGTATAAAGAATGGAAACTTCTTTTGAAAAAATTCTCTTGATTTTATTAAAAACGCCTCCAGTCTTAAGAAAATTCCTACAGTAATTCTAATGGAATATAATAATACAATAACAATATATGTTTACCTAGTATATCCACACTTGCAACTACCACAGGCTGTAGCTTAATACATAAATAAAACATACAGTGGTGGGCAGAGAATTAGAGCAACAACTATCAATTTGTTCGTTTTATCTTCATTATTATTTGGGGTAAAAGTTTAATAGTGAACTGGGAATAATTCTAACACAAATTGTTATTACGGATCGATCCAATATGAGTGATTTGTTTTATTTTGCTTAAATTTATATTTGGTTTATCTTTTGTTCTTGTGGCTTTGCAAGAGGTCGTGGGCTCGATCCCGCCTCGGAACCTCTAACGAATAGTTTTTTCTTTGAAAACTTACACACCCGGTCACCTTCACTGCTGTTGGCGCCTGCTTTGAAGTAATTAGCCATGAAAAAGCTTCTCAATCTGACGTTCGGATTCGGTGTTAAACTGTAGGTCCCTTTTTCTTGTGCGAAAATTAGAAGCACACAAGCCAAGAGATTGAGAGGAGCTCGGCTTTAGCCCTTTGAGGCGGTGTCCAGCCATTTTACATTTTCATCTTTTGTTCTGCAAATTGTACTAGTTAAAATATCCGCAGAGCCAAAGTTTGCTCTTTTTATACCCTTGCAGAGGGTATGTAAAATTGTCTGGATGTTTGTAACGCATCTCCAACCACATCTTCTTCTTCTTATTTGGCCTGATATTTCAATCACATCCATTTGACGGTCTCGGCCGCTGCTATTAATGCCCGCCACTCGCCTCTGTCTTTGGGCGGCACCAGTTGGTCAGTTCAAGTGCCTTTATGTCTTTCAGCACCTGTTTTTCCCAACTAAGTTTCGGTCGTCCTACAGCTCCTGCTTTCTCTAATTCGTTCGCCTTCCGCCTGTACACTTTTTTTACTGGAGCTTCTTCATCCATACGAGTAACATGTCCAAGCCAGCGCAGCCGCTGTTGTTTTATGCGCTTGACTAGATCAGTGTCCCCATAAAGCTCATACAGTTCGTGGTTCGTACGGGTGCGCCAACTTTTAGAGGTCCATAAATCCTCCGAAGGACTTTTCTCTCGAACACGCCAATCGCCGCCTCATCCGTTATGACTTGTCCATGCTTCTGCGCCGTATTGCAAGACTGGGATAATAAGCGACTTGTATAGCGCGATTTTCGTTTTTCGAGAGAGGGCTCTGCTCTTGAACTCCTTACTAAGCCCCTAGTAACATCGGTTTGCAAGAGTCATTCTTCTTCGGATCTCCAGACTGATGTTGTAGTCGCTGGTATTCATTGTTCCGAGGTAGACAAAGTCCTTAACAACGTTAAAGTTGTACTCTCCCATTGCAACAGATTGTCCAAGACGCGTAGGCTCACTGCGCGCTGAGTCTAGGAACTTCGTCTTCTCAATCTCTGAAAACGCCCTGCTTACCATCCGTTCGGTTTTGCCGATAATGTCAATATCATCGTCATATGCAAGTAGCATTACCTCTCTATAAAAGATGGTGCCCGATCTGTTAGCACTTGGGCACTGGCGCAGTATATACTCCATCAGCAGATTAAAGAAGTTACACGTTAAGGTGTCACCCTGCCTAAAACCTCTTCTGGTATCAAAAGGCAAGGAGAGGCTCTTTCCTATTTCGACGGAGCTTTGTGTGCTTCTCAACGTCATCATGCTAAGTCGAACGTACTTTGCTGGTATACCAAAGGTAGACAGGGCTTCAAAGAACTTTGACCTTATCGCTGTGTCGAAGCGGCCTTATAATCAACAAAAAGATAGTAGGTTTTGATTTTCGTCTCATTGGATTTTTTCCAGTATTTTTCTCGATGTGAATATCTGGTCAAAAGCCAGCTTTAGACGTTCACATAAGATACATGACAGAACCTTATATGCAATGGGTAGTAAACTGATCCCGCGGTAATTGGCGCAGACTGCAGGGTCTCCTTTTTTAAGTATTGGACAGAGAACACTTAGACTCCAATTTTCGGGTATACTCTCTTCGGACCATATTCTGCATAGGAGTTGGTGCATGCACCTTACCAACTCCTCACCGCCAGCCTTGAACAATTCAGCGGGCAGCTCATCAGCTCCAGCTGATTTGTTATTTTTTAGCCTTTTTATGACTAACCAGACTTCGCTATGGTCCGGTGGGACTATTTCTATATTATCGATTGGTCTCCGACCACATAAAGTAAATAGATTCTTGATCAGAACGATGAGCTGAGTTGATTTAGCCTTTCCCGTCTGTCCGTCCGTCCGTCTGTTTCTATGCTATCTCCTCCGCCAGTTTGAAAGCTATCTTTACCAAACTTTGCACGAAGTCTTTTAGTTCAAGTACACAGAAGGAATCATCTCCGACCACAAACTAGTCCCTCAGTTTTGAAGATATCGAGCTAAAATTTTGCACAGGGTCATCTTTTAGCTGCACACTGCACATATGTCGGAACCGCGAAAATCGGATGGTGACTTCTTGTAGCCGCCATACAAATTTTTTTTTTTAGTTTTTTTATTTAATATTCCAATGACACGAGACATTAAGCTTATAAATTAAGTCAGTGGTCACAAAAGTTTCAAGTGCATTTAAACTTCGGCACAGACGAAGCTAGCTTTGCTTTCTCTTTGCAATTAATATGTTCTGTAACATGGCATACAGTTTTTGTAATATTTTATCTTTGAGAAATTTTAATCTTACCTTTTTCAAGGCTCTAATTCTTTATCTCCCACTGTACTCTTACATACATTTCATATTATAACTAAAGAGTTTGTTTAAATATGAATTCAGAAATAAAATCATAATGCAAGTTTATACCAATTGTCTTTTCATGAGTAATCGGGAGCGGATATTTGTTTTGTCTTGAAACTGGCTGAATGCCAAACTGTAAGTATTTTATACAGAGAGTTTGTAAAACTGGGAGCTGGCTCAAGGAAGCAATAATTTTGTAAGTATGCTACCAAGTACAGTCGATTGTATTGATAGTCAGAGCCAGCCCTGAAAAACTAATCATTTTCCCCGGGAGACGTCAGTGAAACTCAACCGAGAACGGGAGGCACTCAACTCCCAACATTTAATCGTGTCGCTTATAAAACGAAATTATAATAAAGAAATCACTGTTGTTTTATATAAAACTTTTGGCCATTCTTTCTGAAAATGAACCCTACAACCGCACGAAATAGATGACTTCCTCAACGACGCGGACTGGAATAAGCTACTAAGTTATGTAATTAGCGCCTTAGCTTATAAAGGGTGATTTTTTAAGAGCTATAGGAAAGTTTTTCAAAAAAAAAACACATAAAATTAAGAAAAATGCATGAAATCTTTATTTGAATCGATAGTACGGTCCATATAATTTAATGTTTGAAGATTATTTCATGCAAATGTTGACCGTGACTGCGCCTCAAATGGTCCATCCGCTTAGTCCAATTTTGGCATACTCTTTCCAACATTTCGGCCGGTATCTCACGAATAAATGCTTCAATGTTGTCTTCCAATGCGTCAATTGAAGCGGGCTTATCTGTATAGACATGAGCTTTAACATAGCCCCACAAAAAATAGTCTAAAGGCGTTAAATCGCACGATCTAGGCGGCCAATTGACCGGTCCCGAACGTGAAATAAAATGTTCACCGAACTCGCCTCTCAATAAGTCCATTGTTGCGTCGTGCTGTGTGGCATGTGGCACCGTCTTGTTGAAACCACATGTCATGCAAGTCAAGCTCTTGCATTTTGGGCAAAAAAAAGTTGGATATCATCTCACGGTAGCGCTCACCATTCACAGTTACGTTACGATTCGCATCATCTTTGAAGAAGTACGGTCCAATGATGCCACCAGCCGATAAACCGCACCAAACTGTGACTTTTTCTGGATGCATTGGTAGCTCTTGAAATGCTTCTGGCTGATATTCACTCCAAAATCGACAATTCTGCTTATTTACGTACCCATTGAGCCAAAAATGAGCTTCGTCGCTGAACACAATTTTTCGGTAAAAAAGTGGATCTTCGGCCAACTTTCCAAGAGCCCATTCACCAAAAAATTCTACGTTGCGGTAGGTCGTTCGGCTTCAATTCTTGCACCAGCTGTATTTTGAAAGGCTTCACACCTAAATCCTTCCGCAAAATTTTCCACGTTGTTGAGTAACAGAGGCCCATCTGCTGCGAACGGCGACGAATCGATCATTGATGGTCATCATTAACACTGGCCGATACAGCTGCGGTATTTTCTTCAGTTCGCACTCTACGTAAGCGTGTTGGTGGTTTAATGTCCAACAATGTAAATTTGGTGCGAAATTTAGTCACAATAGCCCGAATAGCCGCTTCGTGGGTCGATTAACTGACCATAAAATGGAAGAAGAGCGCGATGAACTTTCTTAACAGAGCACGCATTTTGATAATAAAATTCAATAATTTGCAAGCGTTGTTCGTTTGTAAGACGATTCATGGTTAAATTATAGACCAAACTGAAGATGTTTGACAGTGAAACAAAACACGAAACGTGCGTGAGCTGTTTAAACCATTGTTGCCAAAAAGATAATAGCTAAAAAATCACCCTTTACAAGGCACTGCCAAACGGAAGCTACAAGGGCAAGCATGGAAATCCAAAAGTACATTCAAACGAGCTTATTGTATTGAAAAGTCAGCCAAGCCCCGGCCTTTTAAAGGAAGAGAGGTGCCTCGAACATACCAATTAAATTTTTGCCGCCAAATACTACTGCAATAATACAGCCACTTGATCGAGGTATTATCCACTCCTTTAAAATGGTTACCGGACAGTTGTAATAAAAAAAACAAATTGGAGCATTGGAAAGGTATTTTCTGTAGTAAAATTTTTAACAAATTTCTTAAATGCAATTTTTAGCTTACAACCGATAGATTGCTTGTATACAAATGACTTGCATATAACCGATGTTTGCTTATATGCAAAAAAAAATGGTGCATTATAGCCTTTGCATAAAAGCGATATTCACTGTGTACAATTTATAGGGTCGAAAATGATTCCTACTGGCTGTTACATACTTTTGCACAAACTTAATACCATAGACATACTCTGTGTACCTTTGGTGCAGAGTATAAAAAGGCTATTTTCGAAATTTTGACTTTGAAACCCCATAACTCCGTTATTTATTGAACGATCTCAAATATCCTGGTTCACACTATAGCCAAATCAGTTCTTAACAAAACACCGTTTTCATACAACAACGCAGCAACTACAACAGCAATAAAAATTTATAAATTTATTTTAACCGATTAACTATCGAATAAAACAAAACTCTCGTTGATATCACTTCTAGTTTTTGTGTAATTCAATTTTTTTTTAAGCCCTTAAAAAGTACCCTTAAGCAACAGCACCCAACAAACCAAAAACCATAATGTGCACTGATATTTATAGGTCTTTTTAGGAATTTTTGTAAAAATAATTCGAGATAGCCATTTCCGTTTTCCTATGAAACTTGAGCTTGAACTCTGTGAACTGAGATTAATGTATTAAATCTCAAGACGTAATGACTGACAGAATTTGGTTTGCATGACGCGTTTTCCTGGAAATATTAACTAAATATTTATAAGCGCTTTTGGTGATTATATTCTAAGAATTGGCTTAGTTGGGTGGAAGTAAAAGATCTTCCATCATAAAATGAAGATCAAGTACTGAAAATAAGAAGAAATTAAATATTGTGTTTTCTGTTTTTGTTCTAGTTGTAGTAATAGCTATGACAAATGATTTTCTGACCAAAAACCAAAACGCAATTCAGTTTCAATTCACACTTTATCCGATTACTTAAAATTTATTTATTTTACATGTTCGAGACAAAATATTTGTATATGATCGAAATTTGTGTACTGATTCGGGTTTGTGTTACAAGCAGTCACTTTGGTCAGCCTTGTGGAATTGAAAACGTGGCAGGGAGTTTTGGTCTGTTGTCAGCATAAGTGGTCTGGCTTCAGATTTCAACTTTGTCAGCAGTTTTTGGGTGGAAACGGCGACTCACGGACTCTGCGTTGATACTTCTTAACTTCAGTTGCCCGCGAGGCTTCTTAGGAGTCAGGAGCGTGAGTGTGTGTTGTAGGGTTTACAATGTAAGTCTATGGATTACTTTAAACATATATTTACTCCTACATTTATATATACATACAAAAACCATTACAAACTAAGAGAGATTTCCTATGTGGGTTAGACGGAAACTAAAATCACAGAACAAAAAAAAACTGTCGATAACTCCAATTAAAAGTGTGGCAGGCAGACTTTGCCCGCAAATAGCTCAGACACCACGGTAATCCAAAGGGCCAGCACAAACATGATGTAGGAGATGCCAATCTTGAAGGTATTTGGCAGCTGATAGGCCTGTCCACCAATCTCCTCGATGTGAAAGCCCAAAGGAAACACCACAGCGGCCAGGCAAAACAGAACCATGGCTGTGAAGCCCACCCAGCGGGCATAGGGAATAACATTGCGATTGCAGGAAGAAGAGGCCAACAGTATGACGGTAGTGGTGATGCAAATGCAGCCCACAAATATGCAAATCAGGGCTATTAGCCACTCTGGTTGCAGATCGGGGGTGAAGCACACCTGGGGACGATTGTACAGGGTCATGCAGGTCCACATCAGTCCCAGACGTATGTCACCTGAAAGGAGCAATAAACCAGGAAAAGGAAATGTTTGTGGGGCGGCTGGGATTTAGTAATTGATTTGGACTCACCTGCTTCCTCGGTAATGATCCAATCGGGCAAGGCTAAACTGACTATGGCAAAGACATCGGCTGCCATGAATAAGGTGGCACTTATTGTAGTTAATTTATCCATTTTGTAGATATAATTCTTGTTTTTGTAGCTGGCATAAAAATTAGAGTGCCCAGCAGCGATAGGTTGTTAAAATACCAAAGCCGCCCGATAACATTCGCTTAGATAAAACGATAACATTAATCGAGCCTTAAGTGCGTGCGCCAAATTCGAATTATATTTGAGTGCAATTAAAAATACATTCTTTAAAAATTAAACTAAAAATTAATTAATTCAGGTAAATATTGCAAAAAATTAATTTAATAAAAATTAATATTATTTGTAGAGTTACTAACAAACCCTCATTTTGCTGACAACCCCCGCTTCAAGGTGTTTGGGGAGGGGTGGGTGGTCAGCAGGTGCACTTAAGACTTCAAATTCAAAATTAAAAAACTATTACAAGGGCCCAAGTAAAGGAATTAAAATGGCCACGTCACATGCACCCAGCTGACGTGTCCTTAGTGCGGTTAGTGTTTGTGTAGCCTATCAGCTCAGTGATATCAATGGGACGCCCGAACAGCCCCTTCAATGGCCCATAATTGCCGGCTCTGAAGTTTCTATTTCTGTTTGGCGCTCATATTATTAGCTAATGTGCTGCTTGTTGCATTCATTCCGTTTTGGGCTGTGCAACTCTACGCGTCGTCTGCGGCTTCAGATTACGTCGCGACAAAGCCCTCCTCTGAGAGCAAAAGAACGGGTGGGGGTCCCAAATGAAGATTTGTTTGTTGATTATGAGTCGATGAGTTGTGTGTTTGTAAATAAACTCAAATTATGCTTAATGGCAAGTTGTACTTATTCCCGTGGAAGCGGGCAACGATATCGAAAGGCTTAATTTTCCACGAAACTTGCAAAAGCAAATTGAGATTGAAATTCAAATTGATTTAAAGCACACAGAGAGCAATAATTAAGGAAGTAATTCAAAGGGTGGGTATGACTATAAAGCTGTACTCTCACTTGTCGAGATCTCTTATTAGATGTGTGAAAAATAGCTCAGCTTACTGTGAGTTGGTTGCTAAAAACTCATTTGAGAACTCATGCAGCTTTCATATATTTTTGTGCTTCTCAGATTGACTGTGTCTGATATCTCAAATGGGAAACTATTATGAGTAAACAGCGGATTTGGCATATTTTCAAATCGATTTTAATCCTAGTGGGCTGACTATCATTTTCTTAAGTTTTATACAAAGAAAAGTTAAATTTGCAATTGTAATCGCTTTTGGTCTGATTCTCACCACCAAGCTGAGACTCAAATAGCAGATGATATTTATTTATTTATTCTTTTTATAGATTCGGTCTAAAGCTCTGGATCAGCTGTCGAAGGGTCGCAATTTATGGAAACAAAATCCACCCAGACGGTTCAGCAGCAATTATTTGTTTGTTTTACAAATTGTAAATATTATTGCCATAAAAGCCAATAGACTCTCGCTATAAAAGCGAGCTGCCATCGGGCCAGGCATGGTAGTACCCGATACTGACAGCAAATTGGCGGACGGTGCGAAAGCAATATTGACTATGGCAGGACAAAACGCGGAGTCGATGAAAACCTTAAATGAAGAGTAAGTGTTGATGGGAATTTAAATAGATTTAATCTGTTGAAAGTTGAAAAAAAAAACAATTTTTTTATGAAGAAATCAATTTAAATTCAGGGCAATTTAGTTACCCTTTGTTCCTTATCCTTTAATGCGGTCTTTAATTTCACCAATTTCAGCGAAAACCCGCCTTCGCCTTCAATGGTGCCCGATGAACAATCACAGGCCGAACTACAACCTGACGAAGCTAGTGATACAAATCAGCTGGAGCCAGTTTCAGAAACCACTGCAATGGCACAGCAAGGAAACAATCAAGAGAGACAACCAGATCAGAATAATACAAGCAACTCTAAACGAGAGGATAGACCTTTGGTACTCGAGGAAAGGCATTCGCTTTCAAAGTAAGTTCTTTGTGAATTGAATCTTTGAAGGTTTTACACTAGCTTACATATTAATAAACATATTGCGATCCCGGACTTTCGGTAGGCATTTCATATATAAAAACCTTCCGCTGATTTCAAAAATTCAGTCCAATAATTTTTTTGTGGGGCCGTTTTAGAGGAACTGCGAAAAAGCTAGTTTTTTCATTGTACATTGTACCTCTATAAAAATCTTCTTCAGTTTTAGCTTGTAGATTTTAAAATGTTCAGCAACACTTGACAGAGAATTAAATGCAATATTAATCGTTCATACATCACATTTTAATCCGTTGGTAAACTTCGAAGTTATTAAGATGTTTATCGCCAACTTTACTTTAAATCAGCGATGTCCAAAATTTGAAAAGGCAGCCACGCGTGGTTGGCAAGCAAAATTCTGCCGGCGTCGCAGCGTCACATGTATAGAGAGAGGGAGAATATGTGTCGGTCAGTTGCTTTGCAGCATTCAATGAGGAAAGACCATAAAGCGCATGATTTTTACACTACACTGAAAAAAATATTTGATCTCAATTGGGAAAATGAATTATTTTTCATTGAGAATATGGATGGTAACGCTCAATGTTTATTGTGCTTTACCTTTGATGTTATTAAAAGGCACTACAACTTTGCCACGGGGGTTATAATGAAATAAAGGGGAGGGAGAGAGATTTAAAAATTTTAGAGATGCAGGCAAGACATTTTTTAATGTTTATAGCTGACAAGGAAGAATTCATCCAACCTGACAACAATAAAAAAAACTTCGCTAAACTTAGCATCTTATACAGTTGCTTTAGGTCTGGCCAGATAATGTCGCCCATTTAGTGATACAATACAAATATGCTGCGCATCGATTTAATTTGTTTTATGTTTGAATCGCACGCGTTTTATTTTTTCAGTGTAAAGCAGTAAAACGTCACCTTGGCTTCGTGTTTCGCTGCTTCGCACACAAGGAAACGCTTTCATTGTGTGAGTTTGGACACCACTGCTTTAAATAAATCACTTACAAAAAAAACCTAGATTTCACGAATAAAATTCTTCAAAATTTATATTTTGCTTATCGTCATAGGAACATCCATTGGAATTCTAATGCGATGTATTTTACTTAAATCTGTTGAAGAATAAATAAGTTATTGGCACTTAAGTATACGAGAATCTAAGTTGAAGTCGGCCCAGCCCGACTTCGATATACCCGTTACTCATGGGAATTATTGTTTAAAAGCCATCCTTTATGTTAATTAACAGAGCTTTAACATCAATGTAATCATATCACCATTACGATAGCAAACACCGCTTACGGCTCTGAAAAGTAGGCAAGGTTTTTTATTACCTTTACAATAGCCAATTTACACTGCGGCTAAAGACTGCCTTTACTAAAAATTGCCGTAAGGCAGCCGGTAAAATATGCCTTTGCCATACAAAAAAGTGACAGTTCGAAACAGATCGAAATTACGGCAAGGTTTTCTCGAGAGAAAGTAGGCGCTAAAACGGAAATTTCTGACACATAAAAATTACTGGTTCACAAATTATTTGGTGAACAAGCAAGAACGTTCTATCTACATCAAAGACCACCAAGGGGCCAATAGTGCGGCTTCCGAATCGGCTTTGGTCAACTCCGGTTTTCGAATCGCCATCTGTATCTGGACGGGATTCTCGGCTGAAAAGCACCGTCGCTTGACCGGTCCGACTCCCACTGTGCGGTTTCCGACTCGGCTGCTACAGGTTGTGCGGTTTACGAGTCGGCAACTGTGTCTGGACGGGAATACCGGCTGAAAAGCGCCGTCGCTTGCCCGGTCGACTCCCACTGTGGGGAGTTTATGGATTTTAGGGAAGATCGGGACTATTTGCAAAAACAGAAACTGGCCTTCAGTAAATTTATAATAAATAAAGACTGAACCACTGAACCGAACCGAAAACGCGGTTCAGTTGGTTTCAAAATCCATGTAAAAAACTGAACCGGCGGTTCGAAAACTATATGAAACACTGAACTGAACCAGTCCTTCTTTCCAATCGGTTTGCATACCTGATATTTATAGAGAGCAAGTAATTTTTTCTCATTACTATAAATCGTCATCATCTTAGGCATTTTAAGTAAAAACGATCGCAAAAGCTGACTAAGTTCGGAGAGGTGGTGAAACCCTAATTGGGGCGACTCTTTGAATTCTTTGACTCGCCGGTTCGAGTCACAGTAAGGAATGGTAGACCTACATTTTTTTCATATAATTTTGGAACTCAGAAAAAATATTTTAGGTCCGTATGCAGCACTCCGGAATTTTAATTTCGTCACAATACTTTACATAAATAGAAACACTTTCAAGTAGCTCATGAGCAGCAAAGCAAAGCAAAGTGTTCCTATTTTTATAAAGTATTCCGACGAAATCAAAATACCGGAGTGCTCCATTATATTAAGGCCCGTTATCTTATGTTCCTGCCTTTGCAAATCCAGGCAGATTTTACGAGCAGTGCAAATCTACCAAATCCACATAGAAGCTGTATTTTCACTTGTGGAGATCTCATACGAGATGGGTGAAAAACATCTCAGTTTACTATGAGTTGGCTGTCAAAAAACTCATTTGAGAAATCGAAATTCAAAAATAGCCTACTTCACATTCTGTTTTTCCATGTTTTTCATAAATTTTTGAGTAACTTTAATGAGATATCAGACAAGTGAAAACACCTTAAGACGTCTCTGTAAAAAATATTTGATGTTTTACAATAAAGAAATAAAGAAATAAACAATTTCTTACCCCCTTTCTTTTAGTGCCGAAACTAAAAAACGCCGAGCAAGCGTTTATTCCAATGAAAGTTTGTTTATACCCAAAGAGCTGGCACGCTGCGAAATACTTCAGCGTAGGAATTCCCTTAACACCATGGAAAGAATAGGCAGAAATCAGGAATATTCCATGCGTATGCTGAAGTTTCCTGTTGGCACGGGACGAGCGAGTTATGTGGCCAGGCAAATGAAGATGGGTAAAATGGCCTTAAGACAAGGCACGGCTGTGGAGAATATCAAACGGGAAGACAAACTCAAACCTCCTCTAAATATGCCCAATCTGGAGGCAGAGTCGGGGGATAAAACTCAATTACAAAGCGAAGATGAGATGAGCTGTGTACTGTACGACATGGTGAAAGAATTAATAAAAACCGAAAAAGAAGAAATTGAGCAGAGGTAAGTTGACATATAACACTTTAAGATTCGCCTCTTTAGCTTTGAATATTTACTTACAGTCCGGATGAACAAAGTCAACGTAATAGCGTGATACAGATCAATAAGCAATTGTTAGAGCAGAGAATCATTACCGAGGAGCAGCAGCCACCATTGTGTCACTGGCACAAGCCGATTCTTGATGAGGGTGATGTGAAAATATGTGTGCCAGAGCAATTAAAGGAGCTAAAAGCCATGACTCAAGCTAGCATAGAAGTTAACTACTGTGAGGTGAAAGATGATGAGGTCCAAGAAAGTGAAGAAACTCAACAGGAGCAACCTGAAAATGAGATAGAAAATGCCATGCCAGCTGAAGAACATCAACAGCAACAAGAACAAATCGAGACACAATCCGATTTGGAGCAACAGCCCTCAAATCTGATCCCCGAACCGCAACAGCCACAAGTGGCTCATCCCGTCACAACAACCAGTGTGCCAACAACTGATTTCATATTACAGCAGCAATCAGGGCCACGCATTGTCTATAACAACGACAGTTTAAATTCGAATAACTGCAACAATAATCCCATTAATCTGATCAACCAAAATATGAACTGCCAATTGGTCGATCCTTTATATTCTCAGTGGATCCCACAACCACTAAACCAACAGCAGCAGCAACCTCAGATTATCTATCAACAACATCACCCTTCTCATTTGGAACAACATGGCCAACTGCAGGAACTAAAAGCAATGTACGAGCGTCTCAAGTGCCAGGAAAGTGAGCAATTAAAACACATTGCAAAATCTCTAAAGAAAGTCTATGACGAGCGATTGGCCTGTGAGCGAAAATATAGGAATAAAATGATGCACAGCCAGCAGCAGGAACAAAAGTTGCAGGCAGAGAGGAATGAGTTGCAGCAGCAACTTAAGGTTGAGTTGGATATAGTTCAGCAACAGATAAGCGAAAAGCAGCGGCAACTAGCGCAACTTAATCAGTTTTGGCAAGGGCAACCACCACAGCAAACCCAAATCCAACAGACCTTTCAGCAGCAGTTTATAGCGCATCAGCAACATTATATACAACACCAGCACGAGCAACAAATGCATCAACAATTGATGCAGCAGCAGCAAGAACAACGAATACAACAAGATTTACTAAGGCAGCAACTTAGAACGCAACAGCAGCATGAGGCACAGCAAAATGCACATCGGCAACATTTACAGCAGTCGCTGGCACAGCAGCAACATGCACAGCAACCACTGCAGTATGTAGGCCAGCAAACGGCTCCACCGCGTGAACTTCATGCCGTTCACTTTCATCCACCTGCATATCATCCCCCACCACCACCTTATCAACCTCCCTCCGGCTATCAGCAACGTTTGCAAAGCTTTCGCAGCGCGTACTCTCAGCAACATGCTGCCACCGCCACCAACACCGTCGAAGTAAATCATCAGCCAGCAAATGCAGAAGTGCAGCGTGGACTGATGCCACCGCCACCACTGTACCCTCTGCAACCTCCGTCATTAGTGACCAACTGTCCTCCTCCTGCACGAATAATGCGACGTCGACATACCATCGATCATCGAATCCCTCCATATACACTTCAGTCCATCCAAACGTGTCCTCGAAATGCCACCCCGCCAACAACACAAGATCAAAATATTGACCAAAGGGCATTAACCTCTATATTAAGCAATTATGTAGCCAATTTCATGCAAAATAATCCAAGGCCCAGTAGATAATTGCTTATGTTAGTAGATGGACTTTTATAATAAGAAATTGCTTGTGATTTTTAATATTTAAGTTGGTTAAGCTAGGATAGTTTATGTCTGAATTAAAATAGAATTCTTATTTTTGTTTTTCAAAAATATGCAAATATTTGGAAGTCGTTTGATATTTTACTGCAAACCATTCAACAACGAGAGGTTCATTTTTATGAATTCTGAAAATCATCTGGACCAGAGAGCATCTTTGTACATCTCATCATCTTAGATCTCTTCACCTTCGGCCAGTTCACCCATGCTTAATTTGAACATCGGACGTTTCTAACGATGCTTTAAAAATCGACATTTGAGCTTGAGCGCTTGTAACAAACATGCTTCGCAGATTTCATGAACTATATCCTTGCAGCTCATACCCAACAAGTTCCTAAGTATTGGCCTCCGCAATTTTACTTACTCGTGCAGGTCTCTATTACAGAGTGTATTTTCTTTCCATCCTTATCACAAAAATTAGCAATCAGATTGCACATTACAATAGTTCATTACAATGAACGAACTAGATCCAGATATTGTTTTATCTAGGTCAAAAGTTCAAATGAACATATCTATTTCTGTACCATTTTTGGGAGCCTTAGTACACAAAACTCTTCTACTGATTCCCGAGATCCTTTGGATCATTTTAATAGAACTAGCTACCAAATTCTTGGCATCTTCAATTCAATAAAGGAAGCACAGTGCAGCATGGTTCGCGTATGAGATATGAGATCGGTATAGACAACTACTTTTCGGATGGCTATAGGATCATTAAAACACACTTTTATTCAGTTTTGCAATTTGTGAGTACCCTGCAAATATTAGTCCTTGAACGATTATCCACCGTACAGGTCCGTTGCCCTGTGTTCCACTATATATTTCTATTATTTTCTTGGGTCTACAAAACTTTCTGCACACCTTGCAATCATCTTTGAAATGTGCATGATATTGTGCACCAATTACTTGCGTACACCCAAGTTGGGAAGTCCAGAAGCAACAATAACTCGTAATTTCTGAAACAAGATTGCGGTATCCGAAAACAAAAACCCATTCACAATTGTGAAATACTCACCATTTATGTAGAATATTTTCGGCAAACAGATCAGCGGCATGTGCTCTTTCATTTTGGTTGGGAGCTCACTAACGGCATTACTTTCAGAACAGTTAAAGCCATTCTCATCGCCTCTAGTACTTTCAATATACATACAACCACTTCCACATTGTAGACTTGAATTATCAAGTTCTAAAAAAAAAGAACAAGTGAAAGTCAGTCAAGCCCGACCATAATATACGCTGTACCTCCCAAAGTTTGTGTTAGGGCGTGTGAAGTGCTGCCCATCGCCGTGCGGTCGGTACTGCCCAGCAAAATTGTTCGTTTTCCTTATAACTCGACTATCCTTCATGCGATCTTTACCATCCCTTTAGCGTGTCAATTAATAATCCTGAGTCCTAAATATGTCCAAAAGGAACGAACCGTCTATCTATAAAACAATCGCAGATATGACGTTTTTTCAAAATTGCGGGGGCGGGGGCGTGTCAAAAATTTGAAAATAAACTTCATATGCCTGCAAGTGTAAGAAACATGTGTCTAATACAGATCAAACCACTATCTATGACCATCTCTGAGATCTGTTTGTTCTTACGGACAGACGGACGGACAGACAGACGGACAAACAGACGGACAGACAGACGGACAGACAGACAGACAGAAGGACAAACGGAAATGGCTATATCGACTCGGCTGTTGATGCTGATCAGGAATATAAATACTTTATAGGGTCGGAGATGTTTCCTCCTGCATGTTACAAACTTTTGCACAAACTTTTTATAGTCTGTGTACCTCTGGTACAGAGTAAAATAAAATAGCAAAAAAAACCATAAATTAATTGATATTCCACAAACCAGTTACCCTTGAATGAATACAATGCTGGCAGGCAACTAAACCACAATATTTGTAGATATAATTGAAGCATTTTCAATGTTTTTAGGAGACGGTAAACAATTTGAATCTATAAACTTGGCTCTCTTGGATAGTGTGTTTAAAATAAATAAATTTACAACCCGGTTTTATGACAGTACTAGCACATACCCGACGTAGGTTGCTAAGACCTAACAAAAGGAATAGCCAAAGCTAACTTCCACAGAACCAAAGTTTTTATACCCTTAAATGATATTTTAAGCTGAAGGCGACAACACCGACCAAAGTTATGAGGTCTATAGTTGATGGGCAGGTCGATCTATACGTCAAATTTTCCCATCTACGATTGCCATTTGTCTACCAAAAATAAACTCAAATAACTTACTACGAAATATGGCAAAATTTGACTGATTTTTCACCTTTTGGTTTACACCTCCTATTTAGTGTTTCCGCCCATTTCTTCAGCTTAGAAACCTTCGCGTGAAAACGTCCAATCAGAACTTTAAAAAGTTGGGAACTGCAAAGGGCAATGAAAGCAAAATTAGACATCACAATACAAAAAGCCAAACTTTATGGGCACCAATGCAAAGCTTGAGCTGAAAAAACTGCTGCAGCGGGCAGAAGTAAAGGCGTAAAGTCATTATTTCCTTTTAATCCAAGAACTAGCATTCTTATAATCTGTTTTTGGGCGACCAAATTTCTTTGTTTGGAATCAAAATTACCATCAATTTGAAAAATCATTCTAGAGCAAGCCATTTTGATTGTTTTGTTATAAATCTTTCTTGATTTTGACTACAACTTCAACAACCATGTGCTTTTTAATATAATTGACGAAGGATTTTACGTTTTGCGACATAATCGTTGTTGGCGTTTTAGTGGACGAATAAAAAGAACACTCTTGGCGTAACACGTTGGCCAGCGGGCATACTGGTCAGGCTCTTATTATAGCTGGGCGGTAATAAGTTTAATAAGCGTTATGAGCGTTTTATTATCTGCAAATTTAATTATAAATTAAATGAACTTAAAATTAACAATAATTCGTACCAATCGTGTCCACTATGTATCAAGTTCTTTTTATCAATAGAGGCGATTTTTAGTTAAAGATCGATAGGCTTACACTTAACAGTCGATAGGTTCACACATGTCAAATATTAATTGTTTCAATTTCAATGTTTTACTTACCTTAATATCTAAATACGAAGTCATTTCGTAACAAACATATTTGGATGTGTCCCAGAAGTCTTTTCCAACCAAATACCAACCCAAAACAAATTCTCGGAGTCTTTTGTTAGGAGATTTTGGCAAACCAACCAAAGTCAATACGCAAGCCAACCAAACCGACTTCACGAAAACACACACCTTTTAACTAGACTTTCCAAAAAGAAAACGGAATCTCTCGAAGTTCTGGGACACCGACAGATTTTTCGAGCGATTTGCAATCCAACCGAAGTCAAAATCTCTAGAGATTTCCAGGACACCCCCGATTATGTGCTTTATCTAAGTTCTTTTTTCTGATTTTTTGCAATATGGTCTGAGTAATGGGTTCTTCAGAGCCATTGATCCATCTCCAAATGTCAAATAAAGTTGCATTTCCAAACACAAACTCAGCTGCAATAAAACTGCTTTTTTCGTTTCTTTTCAACTAGCTGACATCCCCTTTTATATTTTAAACACTAAAGTTTCTTGACAATACAAAATGACGAATATTACTTTACAATGCTTTTTAAATGCCCAAGCCGTTTATAAAGTTAGCACAAAATGTTTATAATATGACAACCTCTTTTCACGATTCACGAGATAGCGGAATTAATCTACTTTTGTCAACGAATAGGCTTGACTTTGGTAGACTTATACAACATTTACACTAGGGCTGCGTTATGCGTTAATAGCCAACATTTGGCTTTTTTTATATGCGAAAAAAGCGAACTGTTAGCTATTAACGGCTTTTTGGCTTTTTTTATATGCGAAAAAAGCTAACTGTTAGCTACTAACGCATAATGCAGTCCTAGTGTAACTGGCGTATTAGATTGAATTTATTTCTTAGAGAAGGACATCAGCTGAATAGAATTGAGTGCCGTCGGTTGGCAGAACAAAAAAGAAGCGAATCATTGAAGGAAGTTGGGACCAACGAATAAAGCAGATTTCTCATCGTCCAGATAGCTACTTTGTATCAGATAAACTTAGATTTTACTCTGTTATTTGTAAGTTTATGTGACTAATAAATTGAACTTTGAGTTAACCGCAAAAACTAAGCAATCCAGATCAGCCTAGCCTTTGATTTAAAAACCCTGAAACGTAATTTAAATCATTCTTTGGCCTAAAATGTACAAAATTACATAATAGAAACGCAGTTGTCCGTAATCAAGGGCGGAACTATATGAAGTGGAGCAGCGCTTAAAAAGAAAAGTTGAAGTATGTTTTGCTCGGAAAGCTGTGAACATGGCTTTAATGCGACATCGTCGGGCAAGATGCTTGGCCAACAGCATCAGCAGCAGCAACAACAGCAACATCAGCCACAGTTTAATATGTGCAACGCTCCACCACCAATTCCAACCTCAGAGGTGTGTTCAAAGTGTGAGGTGGAACCGCCACGAGTGGGCATGTGCTTAGTTACCGAGGGACCAGAAGGCTTAAGGTATGCCACTTCTTACTTGGTCAATCAGTTTAATTAAAAATTTCCCTCCAGCATTGACTGCAATGTGCCATTGCCCAGCTCATTCAATTTGGAAGAGTACCAAAGAGAAATTAACTTTTATCCAGCGCTACAGGGCAACCATCATTTCGAGGGCTTCTGTATGTCACAGCCACCCGTATCAGCAGCAGCAATGCCAAGCCAGCCGGGAAGCTATCAGCGTCAAATCGCAAGTCCCGCTATGCCCTGCTATGATCAGACAACACCGCCCAGACATGAACGGAACAACCAGCAGCCAACTCCGCCGCCCATGTTTTACCCAGCCCCACCAACAGCAACCAATTCGTCACCGCCCTTGGACTGCGCCTGTCTTTTGTGTCCTTTACAATCGGAAAGGGCGACCAATTACCTTTGCAGCATGTTTCCTTCGAGTCAAAATCCAATGCAGCAGCAACATCCGCTTGCCAGGCAGCTACAGCCGCAGCAGCCGATGCCCCATTCCTGTCATTATCAGGCCATCAGCTTGGTTCCAGTGCAGCAGCAACAGCAGCAGCAGCTACAGTTGCTGCCGTCGCTGGTACAACAAGAATCGCCGCCTCAGCAGTTGCAGCCGCAGCCGCAATTGGTACGCTTTGACCTTCCCTTTCCCTGCCTGCTGACTGAGTGTAGGCGGGACGGGGAACAATCGCCGCCGCCTTTGGCTCTTCAGCTCTATGCACCGGCGCATGCCGTAAAGTTTTGTGATTGCGCTGCCCCAACACAATCTACACCAAGCAATGCAATTTCAGAGCCTCAAGCCGTCGCCTCAGTCACATCAACACCACCAATTACACCAGCTCCTAAGCCAGTCACTCCACCAGCAACTACGCCCCCAACAACGGCTTCAACTTCCAATGCAGCAAAACGCTCTTGTCGCGCCAACGTTCCTGTTCAGGATAAGAATCCGCCACAGTGCATGGGAAATGTTTGCATGAAATGTGGCAACTGCTGGCATTGTCCACGCTGCTCTAATTGTTTCTGGCATCCGGGCTTATTGCGTCTAAACGCTGACAACAGACGCTAGATTAAATTTTAAAAATATGCAATAAATCGGTTTCTTAAGGGCATCCGTCAATATCTTTCAATTTTCTTCCTTAAAAATGTTTGGATTGGGCTGTTTACTTAGTACTTTTCCTAACTTGTCAAACATATCTTTACAAATTATTTCCAGATTCTCAGTCTTAAACACACTTCACAACAGAAATGTTGTAAAGAAAAACCCCAAAATTTTTTTATCGGATCAAAACAAAAAAAAAACCAAAAAAAAAATGGAAAAAGGGGAAGAGTCGAAGATGGCACTCAAAGAAGATGCGAAGTCTTGCGGCTTTATAGAAACCGAAGAGCTAAATGGCAAATGCAGCTTCATAGTCACCCTAAGCAATAAAGGGGAAATCGACATCAGTCCACTTGAACAGGGGAAATGTGGAAGTGAAGAAAGAAGTATTATGGCTAAGGATACCAGCAAGAGGCGCATTAGCATAGCTTTGCTTAAAAACCACGAAGTTGCGGCTTATGCAACAAAAGTGGCAAAGAATGAGGAACATGAAGTTATCAGTGTTGAGGCCTTGCATGGCTCTGAAGGGCAGCCGCATTATGTAAAGATCTACAACAAGGATTTACGTAGCAAACCTTCATTTGTGGTACTGGAGGATGCATTGGTGCGCAAACGTATTGAAGAGAAGCAAACTATTCAAGTCCAACAACAGACAACGCCCTGCGAAATTGGAGCTCAAACCAAGGATATCAATCGACCGCTACCATATCTACGACAAGCGAGTTCCGGCACGAAGCAGCCAACAGCAACAGCAGCAACATTCAGCAATACGGCGCCTCATGTGGCCTTTAGCCATCTACATCTACCCCCCTGTTCCTGTTGTGCCTGCGCCCAGCAGCATCATTACTTTCCGCCAAATCCTTCAATGCAGCCAACTCAATGCGCCTGCAGCAGGTGCTCTTTACTTAAGCCCCCAGCAGCAACTGGTTGCGACTGCAACAGCGATTGCTGTTGTCTTAGGCCAGCAGCAACCCTGCAGCAGCAGCAGCCACACTTGTATAGCAGCCCTGCACAGCCATTTCCACCCTCACCTTGGTATCCCCATGGACAACATTGTCTCTATTATCCAGTATCTGCCATGAACTTGGCTCCTGGATGTGGATTGCCGCACTGCTGCAACTGTTGCATGCAGGCTCATCATCATCCGCAGGTGCATTGCGCAACCTGCTACAACAACATCTACAAACAGCAGCAGCAACAACAGGGGCAGCAACAACAGGGGCAGCCACAACAGGGGCAGCCACAACAGCAGCGACAGGAGGGACTAGTCAAGCATATCAAATTATTGGAGACACCAGCAGCACCAACAGCAACTCCAGCTGCTCCTCAAAAGATTCGTAGTGCTTCGCGATAGTGTTAAAAAATCACCCGGCCAGGAATCTCTATCACAGTCCCGAAATGGACACCAGCAACCACTGCCCACAACCACTCGTGATAAATTCAATACCCGTTTCAGAGCAGGAGCTGTAAGCGGTTTGGAGCATAAGAATAACAACTCATCTTTGTATATGGCTCGATTTGGACGAACTTGTTTGGTACTGCGACCCACCACGCCCAACCTAATGCCACGCCTGCTTACCAAACGCATTAGTCGCTACACATCGGTGAACGCCTGGCCGGGAGTGGACAAGAGCGAAATTGATGCGGCCTAGAAGTAGACTACAACAACCAGCATTGCCAGCGGCTTATCTTTAATCTATAAAAATCAATTTTCCAGAATAAACATCAAAATGATCCGAAAAATTTTGCTTGAATGTTGCAGCAATCAGTAGCAAGAGATATGTGAAACTTAAGTAGGATTGCACGCTGGGTAGTGTCACTTAACAAGAGAATCTTTTTTGCTTTTAATGATCTTATTTGTTCAGTAGATTATTCAGTTGTTTTTTAACCGAAGCACTTTAACGTACGTACAATTTAGGATCCGCTTGGCTTAGGGAAGACTTTAAGCGAAGAAATACCATTTTGAATACATGTAATCAAATCTATTAAGACCTTTACTGGCAAAAAAATTCGCTACGCAGAATCACTTTATTTGGCTAGTCCTTTGTATTGAATTCCTATGAAAATTTTCAACAACATTCATCCATTGCATACTTATAGGCGGCACTTAATATGTTCATTTTTAGCGCATGTATTAAAAATGGTATATCTTCGCTTAAAACAATCTAAGAAATATTTGGAATAATACAGTTCGACAATATCAAACTTTTGGAAATAAGCCCGGGATGAGACCCTTAAATTCTGATTAGAGCGACTTCTCTAAGCATCACCTCATACTCTGTTTTTCGATTATAGCCTAGGTTAATGCGTCAAGATAAAAGTCTACAAAATTCATTAAACACGGACAAGGTCATTGGGAAAGTAATATCAAAAAATCGCTGATGGCTTAATGGGCTATTGCATGTCCCTAAGCGAAGGTACTCCCCAAGCCAAAAAACCGCGAGTTGGAGGAAATGAAGAAAAACACTGTGTTGACGAGATCTTTTAATCAAGCCAGAATGGATTTGGCGGAAAGTTATATGTCATGGAGATAGGACTGGAAAATATTGTGTTCTCGAATCAGAAAGTGCATAACTTGGATGGGTCAGATGGTTTCAATTAGTAGTGGCACGACATTAAAGCGTTTGAGTCCATTTCGACCTTTCAACTTTTTATTCCCTGTTCCCATTAAAAATGGGGAAAGGGGGACCATAAAGTTGTGCAAAAGTATGTAACAGGTAGAAGGAAGCATTTGCGACCCTATAAAGTATATATATTCTTGATCAGCATCAACAGCCGAGTCGATTTAGCCATGTCCGTCTGTCCGTCTGTCCGTCCGTCTGTCCGTATGAACGCGTCGATCTCAGAGACTATAAGAGATGGAGCCACAGATTCAAATCGAGTTTGTTTCAGATTTGGAAAATTCCTCTCCCTCCCCCCTTTAAACGCAAAAAACTGTCAGAGCCACATTTTTTAAGTTAGACCCTTGAGACTTTATATATATCATGTATATATCATGTAAGGCCCAATATCTATCTATTCTGAAAAGATCAATTAGATCGGACAAAAAACACCGAAGTTATATACGAATCAATTTTGCTTGTAGAAACTCCATAAATACATTTGGGGTCTTATCCACGTCTCTGGTTAAACCTAAGAGCTACGTCTAAAATCTTTGATCTACTTCCCATATCTTACAATCTCCAAAATCTGTGCTAAGGTAGGAAAACCCTTCTTCTAGCTGTTACATACTAATAGATGGTATTTTGGTTTAGCAATGCCTTTCTGCAGAAGTAAAGTTCAAAATTCAACAAAATGTTCAACAAAAGTCACAGATTAAAAGAGCGATGATCATTTCGATAGGTAAATAATATTTAACCAAGAGGTAAATATGAAAAGCAATCGGGTTGAGAGGCTGAAAACACGCTTTATTGGCAATTTGTCGATGGTGTGTGGAAATGTTTGCTGGTTGCTGATTTTTTTAAGGATCATTTGTCTAAAATTGGTTACTCCGCTGCTTAAGGTGTTACTCTTCTGCTTGAAATCTGGCATCTGTGAATTGAATGGAGCGATTGGGGTAGGAGATGGCTCCTAGCAATGCTTGGGCTTTGGTTTGGGGCATCTACGCTTCCGCTTGGGTTTGGCACACTTGGGTTTCTTGGGGCGACACGAGGACTTCTTTCGCTTGGGCATACAAGTGCGTGGCTTGGGTTTGCTTCCTCTCTTCTTGCGTTTGGGCTTGCAAGACTCTCGCTTACGCTTGGTTTTACACATGGGTTTCTTTTGCGGCCTGGAATAACATTCCGTTTGAGTACCACTTCTACCCGACGGTGTTTGATAAGCCACCTCGGCTTCTTTGAATTCAGCAATTGAGCTGTTGTCGTTAAAATAATTGGTGCTACTGGTCACTAAACTGCGTGCAAAACGGACGGTAGACATCCTGGGAAAACAAAAATATCAATAATTGATATTGAATATTCTTTACTCTGAAATGACACCTTAAATTTTTAGGGACAATTATAGTTGTTGTCTATTGTTGTTGCGACTATTGGCCATTAACCAAAAATTGTCCCTAAAAATTTGAAAGTGTCATTCCAGCCTAAGTTTGACTTACCGGTTTATATATCCAGCGTTGACTTTCAGGCAGATTGTTCCAGCGGCGAGCTGCCACCCTAATTAGCTCATTGCCATGAAAGACGACATCCCTATAACGGTGTCGAAATACGCTAAGAAAATTTAAATACAAATTCTTCGAGACATTTGGAGACTTCGGTTTCTTCTGTTGTTTTTTCTTTCCGGGTTGGATGTTATTCTCATTGTTTTCGATGTCAGCAATATATCCAAAATCGTTTGATGGTGCATCGTCAATGTCCTCTTTGAGGAGCGATTGATAACTCTTCACATCTCCTCCCCCGGTGGAGCTGCAGCCAATTGTCAGCTTGCTCTCAGATCCGCACGAAGACATCTTTTAGCTTGGACAGTAAAAATGCAGTCAAAATTTGTTCAAAATGTTAAAAAAATAATTTACTATACAAACTTTCGGTGTGTTCGCTCTAAGATGTTAGCACTAACTGAAGTAAAGTAAACTAACTTCATAGAACTCGACTGCTTTTCAGTTTGAGTGAAAACACAGCGAATACTTTGATTTGAAAAAAATAAAGGAGCAAATAAATAAAATAATTTTAAGAAAGTTGATTGTCATGTTGAAATTTTATATATTTGGCCTCAAAACTGTGAATCTGTCAATCAGCTCTTACCTTATCAATGAAATTTGGACGTAAAGTCCGAAAGGAAAACGGACATAACACACCATTCGGGCGTTAAGTCCGAAATGAAAACGGACTTATTGCCCGAATTTTATTTGGGCTGTCCATGTACTATTTTAAAGTTTGCTGATATGTCGGCTCTTCAATTGAGTGCAACCCCCATAGTTAAAGTTTCAATCTTTAAGTCTTCCGGGGCACCACTAAACACTAAAATATCAGATCTAAGTTACTTTGACCACAAAGTTTTAACGAATTATTTTCAGCTTTGGTTGAAAGTTTCGGAACGCTCCCATCTCCAAATTGAAATAGCAACTAACCCATTCCACTTTTTAGAACTCTTTGAATTGTTTATTAAGATTTGGAATTTTCAATTTTTTTTTTATATTGAGGTGCTTTCTTCGTGCTTAATATAGGATTGCTGTGATTGATACATCGGTTGCGGTGGCTGAAAGAATGGACAAGGATAGCCAGGCAGTCCACAACCAGTCGCTGGTAATAAATGGGAAGGCATTTGTGGTTGCTGAAAGCATTGCTCTGGTAAGGGAGGAGGTCTAAAGTGCGAATCCATGGGTTGTATTCCATACTTGGTCACAGTCTGCAGATAAAATTCTGGGGGTATCATTTGAACATTAATTGGGTATGGAGCAATTGGTGGGGATTGACTGGGTAAATTAAACTGATTGTTTGGCACAAAAGCGGGGGCTAAGGCTGAAGAATTCGGATATGGTGGAAGTCGCTGAAAGGCTGGTTGATTAGGTTGGGTGGTGGGAGCCATATTTTCTTGTGCTCTCAAGCCCCTGGATGATAAATGATCTCTTGGATCTACCCAGCTCATAGGTCCCGGCTCTGCAAACTCGAAGCCAGGATAAGTCTGTGGCGCAAGCTGCTGCAGCTGTGGTTGCTGCTGCTGTTCATATTGCTTCAGGAGCTGTTGCTGCTGTTGAATAAGCTGCCGCTGTTCCAGCAACTGTTGTTGCTGTTGCATTAATTGTTGATGCTGTTGCAAACACTCAGCTGGCACTCCCGGATATCGCGTTCGTGTAAAATTTCCTGGTGGTGCTCCCACAGTTTGAAGTAAACGTTCCATTTCACATTCGGTGGTGGTTTCAATAAGCACTGTATCCTCTCCCGCTTTGACCTGATTATTCAAAGATACACGTGGTGAGTGGTTGCGATTTTCTTCCAATGTGGATCTATCAGCCTTTACACTGGCCTCGCTACGTAATTGACGGGGCTGCATAAGGATCACCGTTTCCGTATCTCTCCTGGCATTATTAGAACTACCTTGAGCCTTTGATTGAGCTCCTTTCATTGCACTTCTTAAGCCAGAGCAAGTTGGATAGCAAGTAGCTTTAGAGCGAGGACTTACAGGCCCAGATCTAACATTTTGTGGCACTTCAACTTCCCTGGGTTCTGATTCATGGGCTGAAAGAGCCAATAATGGATTTCCCCTAGGCACTTCATTTGAATGTCTTGATTTATTAGCTGATCTAGCTTTTTCCCTTCGCTCCCTTGATCCGGCTCTTTGGGTTACTTCATGCCTTGTATTTGACAATGATATAACCAAAGGTTGTTTTATTTCCGTATCATTAGCCAATTGGGTTACATTCTGTCCAATCTCGGAGTTGGTGGAAGATCTATGCAGAGATGGAGTATATTCCATTGTTGAAAATATCGTAGCAGTTGACCCTACATAAGGTGTTTTAGCTATGGGTCGACGAAGTCGGGAAGGGCCTCGACGAACCGAAAAAGCTGTTGCGTCAAATCTAGCATGTTGTGGAGATGTCGATCGACGTCGTGAATTTGTCGCTTGAGATGATCTGCGAATCGAAACTGGCTTAGATGGAGAATTACGCCTTGTTGGAGCAGTAGTTCTTCTGTTCGTAGAGCTTTGTAGAGATGAATTATTTTTGGAAGAACCAGTTGCAGGTCGTTCGAATTCAGGTGATACTCTTCGGCTGACATTGCCAGAAGCAGAGCGTGCCGCTTGAGGTGTTCGTCTTAGGCTGACAGAAGCTGGCGCAGATCGTGCGGCATGTGGGGATTTACCTCGCTTGATAGAAACTTGAGTAGAACGTGCTGCCTGGGGTGATCTTTCACGATTAACGGAAGCCGGCGCAGAAGGTGATCTACCTCGGTTACTCGGTCTTCGTTCCAATTCACTCCTGTGACGAAAAATTGACAGTTAGTTAGGCACAAATTGAGGCTTGCCAAAAACTACGAAAATAGATCAATAAGAGCACGTGCTTCACGACTGGGAGTGATTCTGTAAGATTCTAACTTTACAATCGCATATATCTATTCATCTATACATCTACACATATGTATAAAAGTGAAAGTATGTTTGTATATTTGTCCCTTATGAGACGTCATAAGCCGCTGAACCCATCCTCACGAATTTTTCACAGAATGTTCATGTCGATCAGGAAAGTATCATAGGCTATGTCTCATGTCTGTGAAATAGACCAAAAACCGCGAAATTTGCTAAATTATTCCGTTTGTTCCGGGAAGGTTTCTAAGTTAAAGAAATTTGCGGAAAATGGTCAAAAAACCGCGAAAATGGCAAAATGGAAACGGTTGCGGTAAAACTTTGGGTAATGGTTCTTCGCTTGCCCGGAATGGTTACCAAGTAGAAGAAACGGGCGGAAAATGTCAAACCGCGAATTGGCAAAATGTTCGATTGTGATGAAACTTTGGGGAACGTTTGGACGCTTGCCCGCGAAGGTTTCTAAATTGAAAAAATGGGCAGTAAATGGTCCAACAACTGCAAATTTTTGGTTTGAGCCTTTAGCTAGTAATAAATAAAAACCAAACTAAAATTGTTTATAAGTCCATGCGGGTATTCGAACCCACGACCTCGCTATAAAAGGCAAAGATCATTCGATCACCGGGCTTGTTGATGTTTGGTGTTCCGTCGTACCTCCAGGCAATCATCAGGTCGTACTTCAGTGGTAGAGTCCTTACGTAGTCCACGTCAGAAGGGAATAAAACCCAAGTGGTTTCTGCTGGGGCTTCACAAGGCTCAGTGCTTGGACCTGTTTTATGGAACGCCATGTATGATGGGGTCCTACGACTCTCTCTCCCTCCAGGAGCGCATTTAGTGGGCTTTGCGGATGTTGCTTTAGGCAAAGTGCTTCGAAGGACCGAGTAGGCGTGTAATTCTTAGCGCGGCAGGCTTGCGGCGCAAAAAACAGAAGCGGTTCTAATTAGCAGTCGGAAAAAGGTGGAGTTAGCCTGGGGCAGAGTCAATGGAACCGCAATAAAATCCAAGAGCCATTAAATACCACGGAGAAATGCAGGACTCCAGCCTATGCTTCCGATAACATCTGGCTTACGTCGGATAGAAGGCAGCAAAGTCAAGCAGCGCCTTAGCTAGGATCATGCTTAATACGCGAGGTCCTAAACAGGGGCGCGTTGTAACTCGGAAGAGCCACTTGGTCTCATACGCGGCGTTCCACTTAGGAGCTGGCACAAACAAACGAGGTCCATGGTTTACGGTTGAGTGCCTCAAGCAACTAAAAGGCGTCTGTGGGGCGGGTAACCGCTCTAAGTGAGCTTTTCAGGAGTTACTAGAGTCGGCCAGTATCGTACGAGTGCCTCGGATAAATTTGGAGAAATCTTATGAATGCCAGTTCACACCGAGAGGGCGGATTACCAGGGCGATGAACGGAGTACACAGAAGAAAAAAAGATCCATTTGGAATGGATAAGTCTTAAATATCCTTTGGATCATCTTTAATATCCTTTCAATCATCCAACGGAGCTGAAAATCGTCCAAAGGATATGAAAAATGGTCATCCCTTGGACGATTTTCAGCTCCGTTGGATGATTAAAAGGATATTAAAGACATATCCATTCCAAATGGATACGAAAATCATCAAATGGATATTTTTTAATATCCTTTTTTTATACTCTGTACCAGAATTACACAGAGTATTTTAAGTTTGTGCAAAAGTATGTAAAGGGCAGAAGAAAGCATCTCCGACCCTGTAAAGTATATATATATTCTTGATCAGCATCAATAGACGTGTCGATCTAACCATGTCCGTCCGTCAGTCTTTCTGTCCATCTGTCCGTATAAACAAACAGATCTCAGAGATGGTAAGAGATTTATTTATTTATTTATAATATGTTCGAGATGTAAGAGATAAAGGTTTGACATGCATGGGACATATGCTTCTTATACTTGCAGGCAGATCAAGTTTATTTTCAATTTTTGCCACACCCCCTCCCGCCTCCACAAATTGGAAAAAACGTCACATCTCCCACAGTTTTATAGATAGAAGGTTCGTTCCTTCTGGACATATTAAGTAATCAGGATTATTTATCGATCCGCTAAAGGAATGGTAAAAATCGGATGAACAGTTGTCGAGTTAAAAGGAAAAGAAACAATTATGGGCAGCACAGGTCATAACGGTGATGGGCAGCACTTCACAGGTACAGAGTATGTTATAGTCGGGCTTGACCGACTTTCTTTCTTGTTTCTCTGTGTAGTTATTTGTTGAACTGTGATATAAATGAATTTTAGGGAAATAATCTTAACTAACACGGGCGCTTATTGAACCCCACCCCCAGGTATCTTACCACTCATCCGGTTTGCTTGTGGCCACTATTTTACTTGTGCCTTTACTGTCGAAGCGGAAGGGCACCAATACCACTGGCTGTCGAGGTGGTTCGCTTGAATAAATAAAAGACTTGTAAATATTAACTTAGTCTTAGTTTAAATTCCTAACACTTACCTAATCTTCTGTTGGCTTGACTCGGAACCTGAACTTTCGTAGTCGTCTACAATACCTACCCCATTTAGATCGTTTAAGGAACAGAGACTACCCATTTCCTTGTTAGCTAAATCGAGAGGTATGGCCCCATCTTCTGCAGATTCGCAACCACAGAGTATCATTTCATCTGGAACGAAAAACTCACTACCACCTCTCAGCATAGGATGCGTAGTCAAACAGCGCCGATATCCCGCTAATTCATATTGCTCAAATAGGGCTTCCATGCTGATTTCATCGCAGATACAATTATTATGCATTCCAATGTTGGGTAGACATTGAAAATTTTGCACCAACTGCTGGTCATTTGGCGAAATGAAATTAGTGTGTGAACGATTGCCTGGTATTAAAAAAGGATTGGAGTGACATTCGATGATGCACTTCTTTCCACACCTTTGTGGCGAATGGGTGCGCTTTTTTTTCTTTATGGTTTTGGGATCATCTGCAGGGGCAGTAACTTTAATTTTCTGTTCTTGAGTAGTTGTTTGGTCTTCTCTTGAGACCATGGACTCCAATTGCATCCAGGAAGCTTGCTCAGTGTTAAAAGCTTGGTTAGAGCCCTCTTCTGGGGATTTAAAGTTTAAGGAATCTTGTGGGCTTGCTTTATTATTATTATTATTATCTTCGTAGTTATTTAAACGCGTTTGCAGACGTTGGTTTTCCTTTCTCTCCAGTTCTGTCCTTTCTTCTTGCCTTGCCTTGTATTTAAAGGATTCCAGAGGCTTTACTTTTTTCGTAAGATCTCTTCGAGGGTTATTTTCGGACTTCAAAAAATGCCTTTGCAGTCGTTGGTTATCCTTCTCCTCCGGTTGTGGTCTTTCTTCTTTCCTTTCTGCTAAAGAATTTTCTTCTGCGCATCTACATATTTTGGGTATCACTGTTTGTTCTTCTTGTTCAATTCCTGAGAATTCTTCTTTAAATTTTTCGTCGCATCTACACGTTTTGGGTATCTTTCTTTGTTGTTCTTGTTCCATTTCTGGGCCTTCATCTTGAAATTTTTCGTTGCATCTACATATTTTGGGTATCTTTCTTAGTTGTTCATGTTCCATTTCTACACCTTCTTCTTTAAATGTTTCGTTGCATCTACATATTTTGGGTATCTTTCTTTGTTGTTCTTGTTCCATTTCTGAGCCTTCTTCTTTAAACTTTTCGTGGCATCTACATATTTTGGGTATCTTTCTTTGTTGTTCTTGTTCTATTTCTGGGCCTTCATCTTGAAATTTTTCGTTGCATCTACATATTTTGGGTATCTTTCTTTGTTGTTCTTGTTCCATTTCTGAGCCTTCTTCTTTAAATGTTTCGTTGCACCTACAAATTTTGGGTATCTTTCTTTGTTGTACTTGTTCCATTTCGGAGCCTTTTTCTTCTATAAATTTTTCGTTGCATCTACATATTTTGGGTATCTTTCTTTGTTGTTCTTGTTCCATTTCTGAGCCTTCTTCTTTAAACTTTTCGTGGCATCTACATATTTTGGGTATCTTTCTTTGTTGTACTTGTTCCATTTCTAAACCTTCTTTAAATTTTTCGTTGCACCTACAAATTTTGGGTATCTTTCTTTGTTGTACTTGTTCCATTATGGAGCCTTCTTCTTCCTTAAATTTTTCGTCGCACCTGCATATTTTGGGTATCTTTCTTTGTTGTTCTTGTTCCATTCTTAAGCCTTCTACTTCTTTAAATTTTTCGTCGCACCTACACATTCTGTTTCTCTGTATTTCTTGTTCACTTTCTGCCTGTTTTTCTGATTTCAACGAACCATATAAATTATCGGAATTCGAACGAAGATTTTGCAGTCGTTGGCTTTCCTGCTTCTCCAATTGTATTCTTTGTTGATCCCTTTCTGCTATAGATTTGTCTTCTTCGCACTTACATATTTTTGGTCTTTTTCCTTGTTGTTCATGTTCCTTTTCCGACCTTTCTTTTTCACTCAGTTTTTCCTCACACTTACATATTCTGCTTCTCTTTACTTCTCGACCACTTTCTGCCTGTGTCCTGCTGCTTTCCCTTTCATCTTCCGATTGTACTTCACTTCTATACATTCTGTTTTTTTGACTTTCTTCTTCCAAATCTATATCATTTCCCCACGTTATTTTTCTTGCCTCTTCCTCGCTTTCATTTTTGCTTTTTCTTTTCTTGTCTTCCTTTAATTCTTTCTTTTTCCTACGTTGTTCTTCAGGTTGTTTCATTTTTCTTTCATCTTCGCTCTCATCTGGAATTTTTTTCCTACGCTGCCCAAGACATTCTATTGCTCTATCTCTGCTACAAGACCCCCGACAGTTCTTTCCCCTTTTTGTCTGAATTTGTCCCTGGCTTTCTCCGCCACTTGTAATCCTGTTTATTTCCTGGCTTTCTTCTGTTATTTTTGAATCTTTCTCTTCTTCTCTTATCTGTCGTCTAGCTTTTGCTTCTTCTCTATCCTCCTTCTTTTTCCCATCCATTCTTGATTCCTTTTCTTTACAGCTTTTTTCCTTACTATCTTCTAAATTTTTTGCTTGGCTAAGACTAGTACACTTATCCAATTCACACCCATAACCCACTTGTCGCTGATATTCTCTCATATCTCTTGCATTGGATACTTCGCTTGGGTCATAGCGTAATATCTTAGGCACTTCTTTAGAAGCACTTTCATATAAACTATCGGATGAACGTCTGCTTGAAGCCTCTAGCTTGTTATCTATGATACCCAGGCAACACCGACGACACATCTTTTCCACTGATAACAGACTGTTTTCTGGGTTTCTTTCGGACCTTTGGGATTCACTAAAGTCTTCACTCTGATGCCTGTTTGCCTTTTCAGCTTTCACTTTTTGCATTAAACAACAAAGAAGACCACAAGATTTTTCCTTATTCCTCAGTATTATATCTAGTTCCTGTTCAAATCTATCCAGACTATCTGGATAGGTATACTCGGGCGATTTTTCACTATAATAGGACACACTGCGAGGCTGATTTACATTCATATCTACTCGACTATTTTCTACTATAAGATTCCTTAGACTTTGCGGCTTTTTCGAATTATCACTTGAGTAAAACGAGTTTTGAGGTACACTTTCAGAAACCCAGGAAGATTCTGATACAAATGCTGGAGGAAATCTGATCTTTGTTTGTCGACTACTAGAAGCGGATGGTGTATCATAATCCTTTTCCTGCGAATACCAGGTTTCGCCGCTGACATCCGAAAACCCCGGTGCGTTGGAATTTCTCCATTGATCGCCAGCTTCACTGACTACCGGTTGGAGTGGATGCCCACTGTAGTTATAAGGTGCATCGAATATGGTAGATTGAGCAGGTGTTGGCGGAGGCACATTGTATTGCCTTGTGGGTGATGATGGTGACCTATGGACAGTACCATCTGACCAGGAGGCAGGTGTTGGCGGAGGCACGTTGTATTGCATTATGGATGATGTGGGTGTTCTATAAACAGAACCATCTGAGGTCCCTCTGTTCCAATCCCACATGTCAGCATACTCAGTCTTGGGTGTGTTAGTGGGGATGTTGTTTAGATACTGCGACAATTGTGAGACATTGGCATTATATACCGGAATCTGTCTGTACTGAGGTAACCAGGATGCGGCCGCATTATCAGAGAGCCAAGAACGTTCTTCGATTACACTTTGATTCTCTAGTGGTGACTTGCTAGGTCTAGGATTTCTTAAGGCATTAGCTGCACAGTGACAGCCGATTGGAGTTGGCATGGCTTGTTGTCTCCTTTTCTTGGGGCATAAACATCCAGGCTTTCTAGCTGAGATACTTAATTCCCTCCCCTGAGTATCGGAAGATTCAGGCCGCTGCCCAGGGAAATCTTGACTTGTCCTGGTATTAGGCAGCGGAGGTTTTAAAGATACCCTACGGGGTGACTTGGCAGACGAACGTCTTTTTGAATCAGTAGAAAGTGAACTTTGAAGTTGCTCTTCACTTTGCCTGTATTCTTGGTTTGATTCGTCCATCTCAGACTTGTTGAGGTCTTCTGCATTTTCATTTCTAAGCGCGGGCTTAGGGTTCTTAGCTGTAGCATCTTCCTCAAGATCCCCATTTTCAGATTCTGCATCTTCCATCTCTGACTGGTTCAGGTTTTCTTCTCTTATATTTTTAAGCAAAGGTGAGGACCTTCGTCTCTTAGCTTCTGGACATTGCTGTTCAATTTCCTCATCTTCAGGGTTTGGTTCTGGAGCGGCATTACGGTTCATAGCTGGTTGTACTGACGCCTTGGCTTTATTTTCCTTCTCATCTTCATTTCGCTTGCGCTGCACACATCTCACATTCGTGGATTTTTCAGCATAACAAGCACAATTCGTCTCTTGGGGACGCTTTTCAGCAGTGGTAAACTGTTTGGTGAGTAACTCTAAACATTTTTCCAAAATCTGACATTGATTACATTTGCTGTCTTCTGGTGTGCTAATGATGCTATTGGGTTGAGTGCTCAGATCACTAGGATTAGCAGGTAATGCTTTTTTGCCTTTCTTTTGCTTTTTATTACTCTTTGCCTTAGGCACTTGGGAACTCCCGAGCTGTGGTAGTGGTGTGGGGGCAGTTATTGCTGGACCCAATGAGATACAAAATTTGGGAGCAGTAGCAGCGGCATTTCGCAAAGTCGTGGATTGTGCTGGACAGGTATATCCAGCTCTAACTAGTGCCTTATCATCATTTGAGGTGGGAGATGGCGAAAATCCAAATAGATTCTGCATACATATTGAGTTGGGTATATTGAGTCGTACGGGTACATTACAATCAAACCTGTAAGGAAAGGGATATGATTAAGATATCATTCGTTGGTTTATACCAGGAAGGATCAATAAGTACTCAAAGAAGCCTTTGCTAGACAATACACAATGGGCAATTTTTTGGCATAAAATCGACCAATGTAGCCACAGAGTTAAAACTTGGAGGATTTAATAACTATGGAAAAACAAACATGTGGGAAAAATTTTGGACCGATCGGACCACGCCCACTCTCGCCGCCCATATACGTAATTTTATTTTTAAGTTGAAAATTTTTTATTAATCCTTTTTTTATTCAATTTGAGATCTTGTTTTAATAAAGTTACACATTAACTACAATCATTTTCTTCTTCATCTAATTCAAATAAATATAAATTGTCACCTTCGCACTCGGAATCAAAATTTTCTTCGCAGTCATTAAGTGGAAGGTCGTTCTTATTTTCAATTTCAAAGTAAGGTACTTCTAAAAGTGCAATGACACTTTTTGGCAACAATTTACTTTTGTATTGACCAGACTTTTTCTTAATCGTAATACTCGAAAGAAGAGGATCTGACGAGTCCATTGATCTTTGGAAGACATCCAACATATTATTAGCCCGCGAGCTTTGACGAGCATGCGGCTGTCTATCGCGCTTATAAAATTTGTTGCGAGCTTCTGATGCGTTTTCCCCAAGGCAACCTACTGGTACTATTGAAGTTTCTATTATCTGGGATCCATGGATTATAATCTTATGTAGAGTAGGCGACATTGGATACCACGGGTATTTGACCTTGTACAAAGCAAAGGTTTTCTCGCAGAATTGCTGGAAATTAAGTGCATCAATAGAAAATTCACTCGAAATGGCGATTAAAGTGGTATGAAGGCATTCTAAAATTTCCAAGTTAAATCCCAAAATTGATGCAAACAGCTCTGGATTTGAAAAGCCTTTCTTGCAGTGTTGCCATCGTTTATATTCCCGTTTCCGTTTTGCTTTGGCTTATGTAGGTGTAACCCCATTTCCTGTCACATTCGCTTTGGTATATTCTGTTTTTTTTTTTTTTTATCAGTTCTAACTTTTCCAATTTATCCCTCACGTGCCATTTTTTGCATCCCAGTCTATAAGAAATTAAGCACAAGCTCGAAGACTTCCAGGTTTTGGTTTGTATATAAGTGAGCATGGATCGGCAATTTCCAAAAACAGTTTAGGGCCAGCTCCACAGATTAGGCACAAATGACAAGATTTTGTCCCGGTCAAAATGTTTGAAACCTTTCCATCTATTAGAGTCATATTAAGGTCATATGACACGGTGATTTTCCTCTCCCTTAAAATGTGACAATCATAAGCCATCAGGTTTCTTATTTGTGTACCCAAATTTTCTTTTTCCTTAAGAATGGACTACAAAATGTCACAGACTGAGGCGTTCGATTTATCCAAAGAAGTCTGCCCAAGTCATCTATTTCTTAAAGAGGTATTATGGTTGTGACAAATAAAGACTGGTCAAATGAATCAGGTTTGCTATCTTCAAATCTTTGATTATACATGCTCTGTCCAGTAGACCCATCAAATCCATAGCTGGCAGTTAATGTAACGTTCGTAGTATTTGCTAAATTACAAAGTGGCTCCTTTTGTAAAAGAACGACTCAGCGGGCAGTGTGGTTTAGGAGATATTGCAAGGGAACTTCCGCTTTGGTTGCAGTAGCAGCCACATTCAGGGGCCTCAATTGCAACTTAGCCTCCAGAATTTTTGGATAACTTGGAAATATGTCAGAATTTTGTTTTTTGCTTAGATCTCGAATAGCAATATACTGGTTTTAGCTTAACGAGTTTGCGATTTTTCAATTTGACTGGGCCCGGGAGTTACCACTTCATCGCTGTCCAAGGTAATCGACATTGTCGACCAAAGCCAATTTGAGCGCTTCAACTTAAAATTGGAGATTGTTCTGTTGCACTTGAGCAAGTGTCTCGACGCTTATATTTTGTATGTGGCCTTGCTCAAAAATCAAATCCGAAATCGTTTTGTCTTTCCTGTTATTGGCAAGCCATACATCGAGAAGGGTCGCATGGCTGAACTCAATCTTTCCTAAAAATATGAAAATTGACGTAGAACGGGCAAAATCGGGCAAAAAGTGTTTATAACAAGTTACACAAGTTTGGCCGAGAGCGGGCGAAAGTTAGTTCTAACTCCACAGTGCACAGGTGTTTTAGTTAGGTTTTCTCTGGCTAAGGACGTCACAAAAAACATGTTAAAAATAAACATATAACATAATGAACACTCTTGTAACATTTTATTTGCAAATTACATACCTTTAGCTGTATTTTCCACATTTCACACAAATTTTTTGGTCACCAGCTTCCAATCTCTTTTATTGCAAACTTTGCAGCCCTGGTAAAAGCTCACGGTTGCATTTCGATAACTTTTGTTTTTTGAATTGTGTTACTTAAGGTATCCACTTTAATAATATATAGCCAAAATCAAAAAATTTTGTCATTGAAAATTCGACTTTATGCCAAAAATTTGGCCATAGAGCCTACTGTGCAATGGTTCCAATTACACTGGAAAATAAATATGGCTCCAAGTTGAAAAATTTTCAACTTTAGGCCTAATCCACCATCTTGAATTGAATCACTTACCAAATACT
The DNA here is from genome assembly GCA_018904265.1 of Lordiphosa collinella. Lineage (NCBI taxonomy): Eukaryota > Metazoa > Arthropoda > Insecta > Diptera > Drosophilidae > Lordiphosa > Lordiphosa collinella. Next base: position 111,058 of record JAEIFV010000220.1, read on the forward strand.
ATCGCCTTCCGTTGTAGCTGGTGGAATCTTGACTTCCGGTTTGTCCAGGGACTTGCGCCAAGGAAACTTCGTACGCTTCACCACTTTATGTTTAGCCTTTACCAGAGCCTTCTGGTGTTTGTCCTTTTCGTACTCTACTTTGGGCTTACTTCTTTTTGGTTTTGTAGTCAATTGTGAGGTTTTCTTTAAGCATTTACATGGGGAATATAGATTCCTAGTGGACTCCTGAATGGAACTATAGCTAGTACTACTTTCTAACTCATTTGAACGCCATTTTGGTTTGCTTGATTTTTTGGGCTCATTGGGGCGAGTTTTCCTTAATTGTAATGACTTTCTACGAAGGTCATTCTCCGTTCTTTCATCTTGCCTTTCTTGATATTTCGATCTACGCTTAGCAGTAAAGCTTCTTGGAGTAAATTCGTTGTTGTCGCTATCGAACTCTGTGGCTTCAGTTATGCTTTGTTTTCTACCGCTACCTCTGGACAAGCTTCGTCGGGCTAAGCTCCAGCTGGCACGACTTTTATGTTCAAATTGTCTTGTTGAAGGACTCCTATCTCCACGGAACTCGGTGTTTGGGATTCCTCTGCGCTCAGATTCATTCATTTCTCTAGTCTGCGTCGAACTTCTTGGAGATCTAGGTGGAAGGTTCGCAGAAGCTCTATCATTTGTCAAACTTCGTCGAGTCTTCGGTTTATTGAATTCGGTATAATCTATTCCTGACTCTGCTGGTTTTTCATCTTGTGGCGAATTTCTTCTAGAGCTAGGTTCATCGGATTCGGATCCCGATCTGGTTGTATCCCTAGAAGCACTTTTATAACCCGTTCGTCTTTCTTCTTTCAAACTTCTTTGTGAAATAGGTTTTTTGGACTCGGATGATTTCTGATAAAGGGTTTCTGTATCTTTTGTCTTAGGATTATTAGACTCGCTATATTTTATTCGAGCTTTACTTGCTTCTCCATCTTGCTCCGAATTTCTTCGATAGCTAGGTTCATCTGATTCGGATTCAGACTTTGCTGGATCCCTAGAAGAACTTTTATAACCCGTTTGTCGTTCTTCCTTCAATGTTCTTTGAGAACTGGGTTTTTTGGATTCGGATGAGTTTTTATAAGGGGGTTCTCCATCTTTTGACAAACTACGTCGGGATTTAGGTTTATTGGATTCGTTATAATCATCCGCAGAAGAGCTTTTAAGGAGCGTTTCTTCTTCTTCTTTCTTCAAAGCTCTTTGAGAACTAGGTTTTCTTTCAGGAGTTTCTTTATCTTTTGTCAAACTTCGTCGAGAATTAGATTTATTGGATTCCCTATATTTTATTCGAGCCTTACTTGTTTCTCCATCTTGCGCCAAGTTTCTTTGAGAGCTAGGCTCATCGGATTCGGATTCAGACTTTGCTGGATCCCGAGAAGAACTTGTATAACCCGTTTTTCTTTCTTCCTTCAATCTTCTTTGAGAACTGGGATTTTTGGACTCGAATGACTTTTTAGAAGAGGTTTCTCTATCTTTTGTCAAACTTCTTCGAGACTCAGGTTTATGGGATTCGTTATAATCATCCGCAGAAGAGCTTTTAAGGAGCGTTTCTTCTTCTTCGTTCAAAGTTCTTTGAGAACTGGGTTTTCTTTCTGGGGTTTCTTTATCTTTTGTCAAACTTCGTTGAGACTTAGGTTTCTTGATTTCGGTATGTTCTAGTCTAGACTTAGTTGGTTCTCCATCTTGCTCCGAATTTCTTTCTGAGCCAGGTTCATCGGAATCGGTATAAACAAGTCCAGACTTAGTTGGACCCCTAGAATAAGTTTTATGAGCCGTTTTTCCTTCTTCCTTCAAACTTCTTTGAGAACTGGGTTTCTGATGAGGGGATTCTCTTTCTTTTGTCAAACTTCGTCGTGACTTAGGTTTATTGGATTCGGTATAATCTATTTCAGACTTAGTTGGTTTTACATTTTGCGGCGAAATTCTTCGAGAGCTAGATTCTTTAGTCTCGGTAGAAGAAGCTAATGCAGACTTACTTGGATCCCTAGAAGAACTTTTATAAGCCCTTTCTCCTTCTTTCTTCAAACTTCTTTGAGATCTGGGTTTTTTAGAAACGGGAAGAGCACTTGACGACTTATTTGGATCACGATTTGAACTTTTATTGTTCGATTCTTCATCGTGGGGCAAACTTCTCCGAGACAAAGATTTATTTGGATCTCTGTCTTGCTTCAAACTTCTTTGAGATACTGTTTCTTTTGACTTGACAGATTGAGTAAGATCTTTAGATTTTTTCTCTACCGTTCTAAGAGACCCAGACTTAGGCTTTTTCAGATCCACAGGTGAAGGTATATCCGAAGATGGGGTTGAGATTCTAGGGGATCCAACTTTTGTAGATGAGCTAGGTTCTGCACTTGTCTTTGTATCTTTTGGGTTGGCTTGCCTTACTTGCAGTGAGCTTCTTCCAGAATTGGTCTTATTTGATCCGTTACTAGTGGTCGGAACTCTTTTCTGTGTCCTTTCTTCTTCTCTTGTTTTTGCTCCTTTTTCCCTTAATGTACCGATCGCTTGTCTATCCTGAGTCGTCTTTTTCCCCATCCTTAAAGGGAAAAATGTGTGTGATATTCCCTTTGATGCAGCTGATATCGAGTTTCTGTCAGCTTTCTTTTTAAGCGGAGTAGAATTTTGGGGTGAATCTTGATTTCGTATTGGCTCTGGACCTTTGATAAATCTAGTTGGATCTACGACCGATAGTCTGGGCACAAAAGCTTCACAGACGTTTCGTATCGGAGGGCACTGTCTGCTCGATTGGTGGCAACACATAAACTGAGGTATATTATTGCCGCAGCACATTGCATTGAAATTACACATTTTTGATTCAAATTAAAACAGTTTCGGATGAATTCTGTTTTGATGCTTCAATAAAAAATTTGTAACTTTAACGAAATATGTTTTGTCAATCGAGTTAAGCTTTTGCTTGCCGTCGAGTCGTTTCAAAAGCCAGAAAACTGAACAAATTTTGAATGTGAAAAATCAAAATTTTTGAATTTATATTTTTTTTTTTTCGTTGACAAGAAAATCAAGTTTATATACCAAAATTTACAAGTGAGTAAGATTAGGAATGTCATTTACACTGCTTAAATACTCAGGGACCCTAAAATTAAGGGTGTATTTACGCAGAGAAAACAAAATTAGCTACACGCCACGTGTAGAAACGACAATCCTAAACGAAACGCAGTTCACCATGCAAAATCTCACACGAAAATGTAGAAAACAGAAAGCTACACGAGGCGTTAAGAAAAAACTACACGAACGTGCAGAAAAGTTAAATGCGGCGTGGACAAATGCAAAGGCTACATAACAAGAGAAAATCAGCGTTTTTTCAAAGTATTTCAACATTTTTCATTAAGCTTTCTGAATTTTACACGGAAATGTAGGTTTTCTACATAAACGTTCAGCTTATGAAAACCTTTACGCGCGTGTAGAAATTCTAAGCGAAAATGTAGCTCAAAATCAATACAGAAAAGTTATATTTAAGCATTTAGAAAGCTGTTTTCCACCATGACGCCACAGGAGATTGCCATGTGGATTGATCGGCGTTCTCGATGTGTTTTTCCCGCCATGTTCTTGGGCTTCAATGTTCTCTATTGTTGCCATAGATTGTTGCCATAGATGTGAAATCTTGTCCTCTTTTGATCATCAGCTGGTTTTTTTACGCACTTTATTCATTGTAGTTAATTTATAAGAGTAGAATAGAGGAATTTAGTACTGAAACCACTAAATTTGAAGTTATCGAATTTGAATGATTGAACAACGCTTGCAGATAATTGCATTTTATTATTAAACCTCAAAGTTTTTTCGATTTTTTTGTTTGCATATGGGCATTTCCATAAGAAGCCATTCGAACGTGACAAAAACAGAAGTGATTTCGAGCCCATCTATACAAAGACAAAGTTAAGGGAAACCTGACACAATTCTTAAGCCCAATTTTTTTAATATCTTCGTAATGAATCGTCCCTTGAAATGTGTTTTGTTTGATTTGAAAATCTTTTGTACTTTTTTAAAAATATATTTATGTCTGTCGATACGTGATATGGCGAACGCGACATTTTTTCCACCAAGATATTTAGGTGGTTGTTGTTTTAGACAAAGCAAAAACTTAAAGTTAATATAGTTTGTTATGGTCTTGTGGCGACTCTGCCCACACTAGTCACCAGCGACTATCGACTACCACACTATCATGAAGCTGACTCATCTCCAAGAGTTTCAGTATTCGATGGCGTGTGCAACTGCTCGCTGGCTGTCTGGGGCCAGCTCGCAAACAACAATTTGTATTCAATTAGTTAAGTGAAACAATAAATATTAATCGCTAAAAGTACAACTTTGTAATAGCGATAGTCTCTTATGCAACCTTCATTAACTCGTTTTTAGCTCTTTATACCATTGGAACAATTTTAGATATCAAAAGTCAATGCAATCCATGGGCACTTTTTTAAGAAAAAACGTGCAAAAAAAAGTACGTTTGTTCAGTTTAATTGATTCCCCATTAAAATTTGATAAAACTTAGTGTACCTACTTTTAATTTTTTGGTCTCGGTACCTTTCGGTGGAAATGACCTATATGGTATTTTTTAAGTAAATACAAAGTAATAATAAATTTTTGATTGGAAATATTTTAAATATTTTGCCCATCACTAGGTGCGTGCACGCATCACTAAGACTAATTGCGCATCTCTAAGTACTAACGGATTCAATGAAAAAATGTCTTTCGTTTGCACAATTTGCAATAAAAGTTTTAAATATTATTCTCATTTAATTGCGCATAGCAAAAGTCACTCCAATTTGCGCGAATTCGAGTGCATCTGTGGGATGTGGGAAACTTAAATAAACACAAAAAGCAAACCAAAAAATGCAATTTGCAGCCCAGGAAACTGCCAGTCTCTTCGGCTACTAATCATGCGCCTGCCGATCATTCTCCTGCCAATCATTCTCCTGCCAAGCCTAAAAAGGATTTTGATTTAGGTTCCTGGCTGCAGGCCTGGATAAGCGATTCCATTCCGCCGAGCAGAAGGCTACACCCGACTTGTTGAATCCTTTTGAGAATCCTGCTGCAGAACTGCCTCAACAGACTTCTGTAGAGAATTCTACTAACAGTCCTACTCCTCCTGACTCCTCCGTAATTTGAATCTAGTTGAGAATCCTGCTGCAGAACTGCCTCAACAGACTTCTGTACAGAATTCTACGGATAGTCCTGCCGCTCATTCTCCTGCCGAGCCACAGCATTCACCTTATCACCAACCCTATCAACAGCAACCTTCTCCTGGGGTGGCAGGTGTAGCATTAGCTACTGGTAAGCTTTTGGGCCTTATAAAATTTTCGTAATTTTTTTCATCCTTAGGAAATACCATGGATCAGCTTGCTGGTGTGGCTTTGCCACAATCCAACAATATTGACTGTAACCTGTATTGTCATCTGTTGACACCTGGCACAACCATAGCAGAACTTCAAAATACCTTTCAAGCAAACCTACAACAGCAACACAAACATCAACTGCCTCTTAGTTATGGCAAACTACAAACCCTGATAAATCCATTGAAAAGATTCGCTGATGATCTGGGAATGGATGTGGATGCAGCGCCGGCAAACAAAATGTCCAAAATTGAGGAACATTCAGCAGCAGCAAAACAAGACTCCGCAGCAACAACAAACCACACAACTTGAGAACTTGAGAAGTGGCAAGGCCTTCGCCGAGGCTCTTAAGGAATCAATTTCAAGTGCCTTCTCGCAACATCGGGCTCAGGATTCCTCAACTGATTTGGAGGTATGTACGGTAAGGCGCCCTTTTTTTGTATGAAAAATTTAAGTTCATATCGGTGGCGTTATGTATATTGCCACAGGCAAAGCTCCAGCTCCAACGCACGCTTTCTCGTGCGAGACCACAAATAACACTGCTATGCTATTCAAGTGCTCGCTTTGTCCAAAGGTGTTCTTATCCTTGTCCCTAAAGGATAAGCACGAGAAAGCGTGTAATACACACCAATCTAAAAAGAAGGCAAGAGAAGAAGCAGAGGCAGAGATGGACCCAAACTCATTAACGTGCCCCACATGCTCCTTCACATTAACACAACGCATAAACCTGAATGCTCACCTGCGCCAACAAACTTGCAAATTACGCCCCCTGAACCGTAAAAAAAAGTGACACATCAGGTGAGAATTAGTATTGATAAGCCATATATTTTAATTTCCTTTTGATTTTTTTTTATTTATTACAGCTCGAAAACTTTTGTCAAGCAAAAGTAGTGATGAGACTGCCAAGTCTAATGCGTTTCTCCTGGGCTGCTCCTGCCCTTTCCCCCTGTGGAAAGGGACAGCTGAAGCATATGATTTCCGGACGGATCGTCGCATATACATGGCCCAGGTGAAACTGTGTTTTAGTTGTTTGCGTAGCCGATTGCCGAGCAACAAAGATTAAACCTGGGTTATAAGGCCTTGCAAGGTTCAAGGTTCCAGCGTGAGATAGACGCTCTTTTTTCCAAATGTCCCAAAATTGAACTTCCTGAGTACCAAAGGGAGGTTAAGGAAGTATTCGAGATAGAGGGTCCGACTCTACTGAAGTGCTCACAATGGTTCAGTCGAAAGGACCTAACATATACCTAATTCAGACCCAATTTAGACCTAACCTAGACTTAACTTAGATCTTACACCTAAGCTTCACACTCTGCCAAAGCAAATGCTTTGCGTAGACTGAAAAACTGTCAAAACTAACCTGATCTATTTAATGTGGCTTATAAAGCTCTTGGAGTAACACAATCTGTAAAAGCAGATGCCTCTGGATAGCCTCTCTGACTGCCAACGGTACAATTGTGGCGGATACGCAGGGGGTAAGCAACTGTACTTTGCTTAATTTTGTTTAGCAACGGTAATACCGTTACTGAAACGTAAGAGAGCAACTGTACTTTTGTTAATACTGTTTAGCAACGGTAAAATCGTTGCTGAAATGCTAGAGGACAACTGTACTTTGGTTAGTTCTGACTAGCAACGGTACTACCGTTAGCAGATGGTATTTGACTACGAGTCTGGAAAACGGTACAACCGTCAAACACACTCGTTGCCAGTACTACTTTACATAAATGGGGAGGGCTGCTAATAATTAAGCGCAGTAAACGGTACAGCCGTTTACTTTGTTTAATTAGTCAGCGTCACTCGTTAGTGCTTTTTAAAGAAATGCACCGTTAGATCGTTATTTTCTTTTAAAATTTATATGGGATTATCTTTCTACAATTATTAGGCCCTACGCTGCACCAAGCTATAGCTTAAACCAGAGGTGTCCAAATACATACATATAGATGCGTGCGTTTTTACGCACACAGATCAAAAATTCAAAATCAGAAACAACAACAACCACAAGAAAACAAAAAAGAAACCCGGTTGTGTGTGTGTGCTTGTGGCTCGACAACAAAAACAAAATCGACTACGCTGTCTGCACGTATTGTTGTTGCCTTCAATTTCGCAAAAGCATAGAAGAGAAAGAGAAGAGAGACACATTCGAAGTTGTTGCTACAATTTCGTTTTGCGATAGTCCTATGCGCATGCCATACGCCTTCGCGCAAGACAACAACAAATGCGCCTCATGTGCATATACCGCGGGCACCCCTGGCTTAAACTAAAGACAAAGGTTCGGACTTACTTGATTATTCAGGTGTTTGCCAAAATTTTTCTGCCGTCTGCCAAGTGTTTGCTTCTGGGATTTATTAAATTTCTTCCGCACTCAGAACTCAGAACAAAAGGTGACATCGTCACAATATTTAGAAATTATTTTTCATAGAATTTCTAATTTTTCTTATTTTGAGGGCTAAGTTGGGACATTATTATTATGAGTGTAGAAACGCTGACTCATGGATACTAGTTAAAGATTTGAACAATGTTTAACCACTTTGATAGTTTATTCAAGTTTAAACGGAAGAATTGCACAATTTCTTTAATCGGAATCGACAGATCGTTTGTTTGTTAGGTAACGTACGTTGCACAGTGTCGAAATGGTAGCAACTGTGCATAGTACGTTACCCCACACAAACTCTCAGTATATTCTACCGTGGCCAACAACGTGGCATCATGAAATGCATTTGAGCATAACGCTGCCGACAGCAGCCCGGACAGAAATGATTACCATAAGGACACATATTCTGTTGGGAGTTTTGTGGCAAAGCCTGATGGAAAGAGGATTGTGGTGAAGCTATTTTTGGCTGTGGCTGGCGAAAGCAAGGTGGTGGTGCACAAAAGGATTGTTGCTGCTGCTTTTGGTTCTGCTGCTGCTGTGGTTGCTGCTGCTGTGGCTGCTGCTGCTGTGTCTGCTGCTGCTGGTATTGCTGTGGCTGTTGCTGTTGCTGGTATTGCTGCTGCAACTGCTGTGGCTGCTGCTGCTGCAACTGCTGTGGCTGCTGCTGCTGCTGGTATTGCTGCGGCAGCTGTTGCTGCTGCTGCTGTTGCTGTTGCTGGCATTGCTGACATTGCTGACATTGCTGCTGTGGCTGCTGTTGGTATTGCTGCTGCTGTGGCTGCTGCTGTGGTTGCTGCTGCTGGTATTGCTGCTGCTGCTGCTGTGGTGGTTGCTGATTAGGTATGTTGGCTGCTAAAGGAAAGAAACCAAACTGAAAGGGCGGTTGTGGAGCGCATGGTGGAAATGGTGGAAATGGAAACATAAATGATGGAACCGCTGGTCTCTGTGTGTTTTCGGCGGTGGCAGCATAAGAAAATGATGTTGCCACCGGTTCTTCCATATTTTCTGTATTATCGAATGGTTCTGAAGAGCAGACACAAGGCTCCAGGTCTTGTTCAGTATAGTCAGGGTTCTCTCCATCTGTTTCTGGCCCATTGTCTATGTCATAGTCATCATTTAGTGAACTGGAGAGCACCTGCAATTGTCGCACTCTTGTGGCTCCACAGGCGCTATTCAATTGCATTTGCACCTGAGCAATTTGGGCCTGGGCTTGTTGCATTTGCTGCTGCAATTGTTGGGCCAACAACTCGGTAAGACCATTACCATTGTCAGTGCCATTACTCTGCTGCTCCTGCTGTAGGCCAAAGCAATTGGTGTGACCCGAAGGTTGTTGCTGCTGTTGCAAGCCAAAGCAAGTGGTTGCTTGAGATGAGGGTCGCTGTTGCTGCGATTGCCTCTGGAAACCGTTGGTTTGACGCAACTGCTGTTGTTGTAGATTGGCACAATTGGAGGGTTTGCAGGGCGATTGCTGTTTTTGATCCAGTAGAACTGAATGCTCTGGTCTGCCTGCCATTGGATAGGAATTCATAAATGGAGCTCCACCCGTATTGTTTGGCTGCGCCGTTGACCACATTTGCTGCTTGCACTGTTTACAAGGTGGACCCATTACTGTGGGATTGTTCTCATCATCGCAATCAAAGCTGCAAAAAAAAAAAATGTTTACCAAATTTGTGCTATTTGTATGTTCCTGACTGTAGCCTCTACCTCAAAAAATGAGCCTCTGTTACCTCGCAGGTTGTAATGATATTTCCCTCGTCTGCTATGGGTTCCGCTCCATCACACATGGCTACCATTTGAGAACCCTTGGGACCAGTTCTTTGGAACCACTGGAAAGTGCCGGGACGATGACGTGTGGGATACTCACCACGAAAGCAGGGAAATAGCTTCAAATCTGGTACGCACAATTTAGGCTGTTTAGTCTCTGCATCATCAGCAGGCTTAACTATCATTGCCTTTGTCTCCTCTTCATCTCTCTTCTCTTCTTCCTTTTCCGCTTCATCTTTCTTTTTTTCGTCCTCCACCAGGCCTACTTTTTTAATTGGACCACTCGTTCGACCTACTTTACTTAAGGTGTTCGCTCCACTGAGCCTACTCGGGGCCGGTGGTATTTGTTCATACTCCTTGTCTTGTGCTTGAGCCAATACAGCATTGGTGGGGCTTTGGCGCTTGACTCTATTCACCTGAAAGCCTGATGCTTCATTATTTTCCCCACTGCTGCGTGGGGTACTCTTTTTAAAGGCTTCGGCAGAGCTCTCCTTGGCACTGGCCGCTACTGTATTCTCCACACTTCTGCGAGGGGTAGTCTTTTTCGAGCCTTCAGTAGGAACCTTGCCTTCCTCACCTAAAGACTTGGTACTGGCTGTAACCTTAGCCTTATCCGTAGCTGGTTCCCTTGTAGAAGATTTCAGTTCAGGTTGAGTCATCTGTGGCTCAAGAAAGACATGCGGTGGTACACACACCCTCGTCACTGGTTCCGTAGCAAAAGGCGGTCGACTCTTTGCCCGGCTGCGTAAGCGTCTCGGAGATGATGATTTGCCGGCCAGCTTACGCTCGCCTTCTAACTTAGAGAGCGCTGAAGCCATAGGTAGAGTACGCACCAGTTCCTCTATCAGTCTTAATTGCGTCGGTTGAGCATGTGAACTTTTCGCAACACGTTTGCTACGAGCAGGCGACACATTTCGCCAGTATGGACTCTCCGTACGTGTCCGGTTCCGGGCATTGGTGTCAAAGGGGGCCATTTTATTAACCAATTCTACAATGCTTCCGTTTAAATTTGTTTGTCGACATGTTACGAATTTTTTTCTGTTGATTTTGTATAAACAAAACAACTTTGATCATGATAGACAGCAGCAGAACAGGAGCATTGAGCAGGTTGGTTATTCGGGAGAAGCAGAGTCCGCCATTCAAAGAATTCACAAAGACTTTGATTACGTCAACTCTGCGTACTGGCGTAGCTAGAACAAAAGCAGCGGGAGGCGGACTAAATACCTCTCAGCTTATAACCTGATAATTGATCTTTCAAAACCAATAAAAAATCAATCAATTCGAGCTCGTTACAAGCTCGAAAGGCTTGAAACAGTCCTGTAAAGCGTGTTCCAATCCGAAAAGGTTAATTTCAATCTCGAATCCGTACTTGAAAGTCAAATTATCCTGACTCGAGATTGAAGTGAAAACGGATGTCCTATGTCAAAATCAAATAAGCGAAAAAAACTGAAAGCAAGAAAATCTCTAACCAGTACTATGAGGCTAAAGGCTACACACATACGCAAAGGCTGTAATTCCCAAACATTCATAGCAATGCTGGCATGAGGAGAAAGCTAAAGTCTATTGAAGATAGAACCGGGGGTATGCAAACAACCAATCACCTTGAGCCGGCAGGAACTTGCTGGTTTGAAAATCAAATAGGTAGTTCAATAAGTCGCTTGGTGCTCTTGTGAGAGTCATTCTGGGGTAACATAAAGTTTCAACAAGTAAGGGCACTGTAGTCGAGTGACAAGACTCCAAAATACTATGCCCTTGATTTCGCGTGTTTTCATTCATTTTCTACGAATGTGTACACACACACTCACACAGCCTCCCAACGCATTGAAGCGCGCAGAGCAACGGTGCAACATTGGCAACAGCGATGGACAGAGTCAACCAACGGACGTTGGACCTTTAGCCTGATCCCAGACTTAAGGGTATGGCTGGGCAGAAGACATGGTCATATCGACTACTAACTGACACAACTCTTGACAGAATCATACCAGGACAACATAGTTCTTGGAGGTAGGCCCCCACCCATCAACAAGGCTGAAGAAACACTCCCAAGAACCACCAGGACCACCCTATCCCAGCTACGATCAGGAAGATGCCGGTTCTTGAATAGCTACCTCGCACGGATAAACCCAGAGGTTTCCGATGAATGCCCCAAATGTGGCAACAGCCCACACAACACCCAACACCTTTTCAGTTGTCCTCTTAACCACACCACCCCACGCTAGATCGTGGACCCATCCAATCGAGGCAGCCCTTTCCTCAATTGGACCGACTAGTCTCAATATCCCCCTACATTTTATCCTACTCTATCCATTTCTTTCATACTCTCCACGTACATGGATCAACCCCGACCAGCCGTTACAACAACAACAACAACTCTTGACAGGAAATGGGTGCTTTAGATCCTATCTTCATAGATTTAAACACGAAGACAGCCCTTTCTGTATTCACTGTTTTGCTTTTGGTCTATTCGCAGTACATGAACGAACGTAATTAACTCAGCATCATGGTGGGGAGGACACCAGCCGCTTGTAACCTGATGAACATCATGCTTGAGTCGGAATGAAATTGGTAACCGGTAAGCCACATGGCTACAGTAATTCTCCAAAAGCTGCGCAGCCCTGAGAGTCAGCTCAATTCACTTCATTCAAGGTGAGAAGAACATTGGGCATTGCCCCCGGCAAAGTAATACCTAGCGGAGGAACCGCAGCAAATCGGAATGTGGTTGGAATGTTAAGTGGGTGCGGTAACTCAAATCACACACTTCGGACGTCGACCTAGGCTCCGAAGAGGCTTTTCAAACTTTAAACCACCCTCAGTACCAAAAAAAAAAACAAGAGCGTAAGTTAAAGTCGGTCCTGCTCGACTTCGATATACCCGTTACTCAGGGAAATTAATGTGGTATAGCCTTCCCTTATGTTAGTTGACAGAGCATTAACATTAATAAGAAGGTTTTTTGGGTTTAACGACCTGATTTGATTTTTAGTCAGGGTGCTAGTTTAGCCTTCTCAAGGTCGGAGAGAAATTATAATTCAATAATTCTCAAGAAATCAACCACAAATGATATGAGCATATGGACACAAGCAGGTTAAGGTTTCCCAGACATGATCACGTTTCGTCTAGTACCAACTTAACTCGTCAGTGAGATGATAACCGCTTCCACACCAACAGCCATTAACAATTGCCCATATAAATTAAATGAGGAAGCGAATTTTAACTTGTGAATTGTAAGATCTGAAAAATATCTGTTCTTGGCAAATCACAAATGCTATTAATAGCTACAGCTTCAGCCTACACAGTTGTCCATGTGTGTAACGGTTGTATTTATATGTCAAATGTGTGTGTTTCGTTGTTTCTACAGTCATAAAATAGTCTATGCTGGCTAAAGTAGCACTCTGAGAACATTTCAACATTATGTAAGCAAACACATACACTCACGCGCGATCGCGCTAGCTGACAATTCTAGACATTTTTAATGGGAACAGGGTATAAAAACAACTATAACTAAAACGAAGACTTATTTAATGTAGTTTCGGGTGAAAGTGACAGAAACATATATTATCCTATTTAGAATGACCATTTGGAGTTGCTTACTTACAGGACCTTTTATATTCCGAGTTTATATAGCAATGCCCAGATAGAGTTCGACGTGTATGGAACTTAAACTTGATATACTTGCAGGTAGAGGTCAAGTTTATTTTTATTTTTTGGTCACGCCCCCTCCCACCCCCGTAAATTGGAATAAAAACATAATCAGGCATGATCTGAATTCCGCTACGTTTTGAAAAGTAAACCGAATGGAATTCCGTTTCGGTTTGGGTTTGCTGTTCTCAATTCCGAATGAAATTGCATACGTCTTACTTTTGGCAAACCAAGGGCCAAACGAAATCGGAACTAGAGATGCAATCGAGACGATCGCAAATGGAACATGCGGAAATGAGAGAGGCAGACTTTTACGTTTTAGTTTTCGGTTTGGCTGACGCTGCCAATTTCTCGAGACATATGACAAAAAATTATTAATAATTAAATTAAAGACTTAAATGCCATTCAGATTACATAAATTACTTCTCAATTGATCACAAAATTAAGGAAAATTAATTTAAAGTTCATTTGGCAACTGAACGAGGGCGTAATTTGTCAATTACTTTTCAACTACAGTAGACAAACAGCATAACTTTTTAAAATGAAAAACGCTTTTGATTTTGAGTTGCGAGAAACTGAATCAATTCCGATTCAAAAAAATTGCAGTGGAAGTAGAATTGAGAACATGTCTGCATATCTCCCACAGTTTCAGAAAGACCTTCTAGATCAGCGATGTTCCTCCATAGCCTCCAGAGGCCGAGCGCAATCGACTATTTATACGCACACGAGCAAGCAGCGCTCTCTTTGCTTGCATTCGTTGCTCAGACGTCGAGGAGGGCAGTTCAAAGCCGGGCGGTGTCGCTTGAAAACCGCACACTAATATACTCTTACTTTTTGGTCTTCTTCTTGAACATCGCTGATTTAAACTCAATAGCGAAAATGTGTGTGTGAGCAAGTTGAACGGTTGAACCAGAGCTCGTCATAACAATTGAACATTTTTGAGTTGCGGTCTGCTCAATAACAAAACCGAAAATCCATGCACGCTTGCTCTCGCTCTGAGCGTAAGCAGCGCTCTCTTTGCTTGCATTCGATGCCCAAACGTCGAGGAGGGCAGTTCAAAGCCGGGCTGTGTCGCTTGAATATCGCACACAAATACACTCTCACTTTTTGGCCTCGCTCTTTTTGAGCATCGCTGTTCTAGATTAAGAATTGGTAAAGATCTTATAAAGTCAAGTTATGAGCAAAAGATTCTACGCTGCAGCATGCACTTTCGTTGGCACAGAGTATATTACAGTGGCTCTTGACGACTTTCTTTCTTGTTTTATATGATTTCCATTCCATTTTCCGCCTGTTTTCTGATAAAACAGTGCTGCTTACCAGGTGAAAAGTGAACAAATTTTAGCTCGGCTTTGCTCTAATAATCAAAACATTTTAAATGGATTTTATTGTTGAAGACAATTTAGCTGTTTAGCTAGAAAAACATCCTCTTCTAATGGATAGATGGTCTCTGTTTGGACTTTACAAGTGAGGCCAGCAAAATGTGCAATGTGGGGGAATATGTGTGTTGTCCTAAGGAGTGAGTATACTTTAACTAAACTCAAATCGTTAACAAACCAAAAACCCTGTCGCATTTTTCCAACCAGAAGACAATGCTTTGATTGTGGCGAATTCATATGCTGTCCTAAAGAGAGGTGAGTGCTTTTGGTATCAACTGCACTAGCTTTATCAATTTTTCTAACCCCGTAAATCCAGGGAACCGAGTGCCAAGAACTGTCAAAACTGTGACTGTGGTCTAGCTGGCAAGTAAGTATAGAATTTTTCTAAAATAAGATATAGTATTTTATTTCATGACTTAGTGATACCAGGGAGCAGGACTTTACCGAAGAGAAATTTTCCCATAGGGTAATACCCAGCTTTCTGTGCAAAACTACGGATCCACCAAAGAAAAAGTCTCGTCCCAAGCCCAAGAAGTGTAAGTGTCAAAAGACAGCAAATGTGTGTAGAAATGGTTTGGTTATTGGAGATTGTCTAGTGATTAAGTTAGCTGAAGGAGATCCAACTGGCGGCGTCAACTATGAAGTTAATCAGGAACCACAGGAAGGCCCAGCTAATTATTATCCCTTGGGGGGTATGGGTATACATGCTCCCGAATATGTAGGATCAGGACCAGGGCCTGCGCCTATGATGCCCGGTAATGATGCATTTGGCGCGGTAGGTCCATTATATCCACCATTGGGATACGAAGGAGCAAACGTTTATACAGGGCTTCCACAAGCCGGACCCCATATGCCAGGATATGGACCAGGCGGTACTGTGGCAGGTACTGTAAATCCTGTAAATGGAGTAGGTCAGATGATGACCCCCCATATGCCTGGGTATGGTCCGGGTTACAATTCAAACTCTGGGTATGCCTCACAAACTATGCCTGGAACTAGTATAAATCCAGGGGGTACTGTACCAACCGTTGTTGGAACAGAAAATGGTGTCAGTCAGGTGATGACCCCCAATATGCCCGGGTATGGCCCAGGCTACCATTCAAACACAGGGTATGCCCCACAAACTATACCAGGATATAACCCTGGAACTAGTATAAACCCAGGCTACGTGCCAGGAGGTACTGTACCAAACGGTGTGGGGCCCGAAAATGGTGTCAGTCAGAAGATGAGTTCCAATTTGCCAGGGAACGGTCCAGGCTACAATACTAGCTCAGGGTATGCCCCACCAACTATGCCAGGATCGAACCCTGGAGCCAATATAAATCCAGGATTTTCGCCAGGGCCTACTGTACCAACCAATGTTAACCCAGGAAATATTATCAGTCAGCGGATGCCTCCCACTATTCCTGGCTATGGCCCAGGAGCTAGTACGTTTTCTGGATATGCTACTGGAGCTCCTCTACCAGTCGGTGTTAACCCAGGAAGTCAGCTGATGCCCTCCGCCATGCCAGCGTATGGCCCAGGATTGAATACAAATCTGTTACCGACCGATGTCAACCCAAGAAATGGATATACGCAAGCATATGGCTCAGGAGCTCATACCTATGCAGGTTATGCCTCAGGAGCTCCTGTTCCAGGCAATAGAACATTTGAAGCACTCGACCCACAAACTCAACGAACCAGTTGGAGACCAGCCTGTTGTACAGTAGAACCTCTTTCAGCAGCGGGTAAACCCACCAAACGTTGTGTACAGTTTGATCCTTGTACCGGGGAAGAAAGCGCATCCAATAGACTGATATTGCCTCGTAATGGTCTTGACATCGATATCCCAAGTCAATTTCGCTGTAAACCTCTACAACAGGCTCGTCCGCCAAACCCACCAGATCAACAGGATACCACTTATTTATCCCAATCCTCACGCCGCCCTCTCATATCCAAAGCGCCTACGAAACTGGTGGATTGCTGCTCCGATCCAGTGAAACCGATCAACTGCTGCTGCTGCTGTCGTCTCGATTCGGAACTTATCCAGCGGTGAGTTTTATGTCTCAGTTTGTAATTTAAGGCACTCTAACTTCATCCCACACTTTACCATGTAAAACACTCACCACATCCTAAAAGTCTCATGTCTTCGTTGCGCTCCTTGCAGCATATGCAACTCACTGCAAGTCTCGTGTCCGCCGTGTGGTCTACAAAATTGCAGTTGTCTTCTATTGCCATTGAATATGCCCCCCAAGAAGGAAGAAATTGGCAAAACAACCAGCGGCGCTGCAACTAAACGTAAAAAGAAGGCAAGCACAACATCGCCGTCGGCCTCAGGCAGTCATGCGGATGTGGAATTAGAAGAGGTGAGTGCTGCCAGTTCAGGTGCAGCGGCACGTTCAAGGAGCGACGCCAGCAATGCAGACAAAACAGCAGGACAGCCGAGTGGAGCAGCTTGCTCTTGCTCTTGCTGTCCGCCACAAAGGCCAGCGACGCGCTCCTGCAGTTGTTATGCTAACTTTATGGTGTAAGTCTTTATACAAAATTGTGAAAACTGAATTTGCCCTCTGCAAGGGTACAAATTTTTATTTACGTTTTTGACAGTTATCGATCAAAGTTTCATGCCAGTTCAGTTCGATATAACGGATTGCAACCTTAAGCCAGCGATGTTCCTCCATAGCCCCCAGGGGCCGAGCGCAATCGTCTATTTACACGCACACGAGCAGAGCGCATGCCGAAGTCAGGCATATGAGCGTAAGCAGCACTCTCTTTGATTGCATTCGATGCCCAGACGTCGGCAGGGCAGTTCAAAGCTGGGTTGTGTCGCTTAAATATCGCACACCAATACACTCTCACTTTTTGGACTCGCTCTTCTTGAACATCGCTGCCTTAAACCATCAAGATTTTCAAACACGTTTTGTTTATGTCACTTACCAAACTCTTTCCTAAAACTATCGTCAAACTCTCTTCTTGAGGGAGATAAGAAACACGACAAAATGTTTGCAGTGTAAGGGTACGTTCACACACACTGGTAGCTGTCAATTGCTTCCAAATATGTGTGAATGCCTACCATAGCAGTGTCAGTGGACTGTTGCCATAAGTCTTCCTTTAAGCAGAGGGCAATTTTTGCTTAAATCAACATCTCCTTGCTTTGTTTTACTGTTTTATTCTTGTAAAATTCTTTAGCAGATCCGATGACAGTACGCAGACACCACCGCCGGAGAGTGACTCGCCACCGAAACCGAAACCGAAAAGTGCTAACAATAAGGATTCGTCTCAACAGCCTTCCGGTGGTGGAGGCGCTTGTGCCCGCTGCGGCGGACCCAGTAGCTGCTGCGGAGGAGCTAGTTCTGGCGGAGGTGCTTGTGGCGGCTGCGGAGGCGGTTGTGGCGGTTGCGGGGGAGCCAGCTCTGGTTGTTGTGGTGGCTCTTGTGGCGCCTGTTGCAATTCCTGCTGCAGTCCCTACTGCAAACCTTACAGTTATTTTTATGATCCATGCACTGGCTGCTATTATTATTACCGTAATTGTTGTTACGGCTGCAAGTCATGCTGCTCTCCTTGCTGCACCTCCTCTGGCAATTCTTGCTGCAAGTCAAAGGTCCAATCTTCCAATGGGGAGCCAAATAATGGATCAACTTCGCCATCGAAATCTATAAAAAAGACGGAAAAGGATGACAAAACTGCTGCACAGAATGCCAAAACTAAAGGACGTAAGCAGGGAGGTACTGCTGCTGTGGTCCCCTTTCAGCCAGAGATGCAGGATTTGTACGATCAATGGATACAATTTCAGCAATATCTTAATACCAGCAAGCAATCACCGCCGCCCACACCTGCGGTTACACCGGGACCAACAGTGCATGGTTTCTATCCATCACAGCGGAGATCATTTTACTTCGGAGAGTTGAATCGACCCGCTGCACAACGAGAAATGGATATTGATTGGACGCCACAATAGTACAAAAAAGGTGCATGAAGTGAATCCAAAACATAAAATCCAATTGAACTCTTTTTTTCTAATTTTGTCAAAATTTCTCGTTGAATTTTTAATATAAACACTTTTATGCTGAATTACAACTAAGACAAAATAAACCGATAAATCAATGCTTTCTTTAGACTTGCAACTTTAATATTTTAGATTTGGAGATGGAAAAATTCTAATTTCAAAAAAAGTAACTATTTAAGGAATTTCCAACGCGCTTCAATATAAAATACAATCTGCGTCATTTCTGGAACAATATCTTCAGAGATTTCTGAAACAAATCGGATAACGAAGGTCTATGGTTTGAGTGGACAGGCGGACATACCTAGACCAGTCTATCGGGGGTGTCCAAGAAATCTCTAGAGATTTTCGTATGAACAGTTTCATTTTGAACTGCCTGACTTTACATATGAATTGTCTCCAAAATGAAAGGCTGCTAGATTATATGACAAAAGTTGAGAGATTTAAAACCGACTGCTCAGCGTCAAGTAGATTTAAAGCGTACGGTTTCCTTCCCCATATACGTGTCTGTTCCGGTTTTCGACTCGATTTTCGTGTACACGCTAATGTTTCGCGCTTAAGTGGTATTAATTTGTATGAAAGTAACAAGACAATCTGTGGTTACTAGATCTCGTAATTTTCTCTCGAATTGAATTCACTTGGCATTGAGCAATCAATTTCAGTTGCTCAAACGAATCCCAGTTTTTTTCATATTAGATCTAGTAACTGTAGGCATATTTTTCACCTTAAGCGAAATGAAAAAGTCTATATAAAAAAATTGCTGCGTCAATTTTCCGCGTCGCAATTCCATATCCAGTGTCCACTTGACACGAAAAAATACTACGTATTGCCACTACGTTCTGTTACCAATTACGTAGCGAGTAAAGTGCTGTTAGCGCCTCATTTCGCGTGAAATTATGAAAAGAACGATTCGTATCGATGTTTCGAACGGAATTGGACAAAATGAGCGCACCAAAAAAAGATTCTGCCAGAAAGCGGCGATTACAGGAAAATACCTTAAATGTTGCTAAAATTACCATAATTTAGTAAACGCTGTGAAAGCTAAGAGCGAGTTGTGGGACTTGGCAGACAAGAGGCACTCGGATTCCAACGCAGTTAACGCGGCCTGGATGTGGATCAGAGGTAAGCTTGACAAAGGCGGTAAGACATATATAAACATTATTTATAATTAAATATTTATATTTCAAGTGATGGAATGCAAGACGGCCTGGGTAGCGCTGAAGGAAAGCAACCGGTGCCACACCAAAATGCCAACTGCAAAGCGCATCTTGACAGGCAGCGCTGGTGGCGTTCCATTGGACACACCTTCTATGGCGGAGTCCAGTGCTATTGATTGGGAGATCGCTAGTGCAATGTCTTTTCTGCAGAACACTTTTCTGCCGAGCACACCCGTTTCAATTTACAACCTTTCGCTTCCACACCCGATGGCTGAGGAGGTGTTAAACTTTGAACGAATGATGTTAAGATTGGGACGGAGTCGATATACCAATATGTAAGTTCAACAGATAATTGTTGTGTGGTTTTGTGACATGGTTAATCTCGTTTCAGAAAAAAACACGCACTGCGAAAAAATCTGACTGCCAAAGCACACCAATTACCGAGAAGATGGCATCAGCTATCGGGAGCTTGGTGAGCCAAGAAAACCGCATAGCCGAAGGTCAATCTGTGCAGCAGGGTCTGAAGCACACCATTGTCGGATTAGCTATTACCGTCATTCAAGTGGAGGTCACTGCGCTAGAAGTGAAAATTGCTGGAAAGCATATTGATATGAACAAATAATTTGTTATTATTAAATAATAAAAATATATTAAAATAGAACATAAAATATGTTAATATGCGAATTTTACATTATTCTGCTTCATTAATTAATCGACTTCACATTGATTAAAAATCATAACATTGAATTTGTTTTGTTTCCCAACAGTTTATTTAAATCTTAACAGCGCCACAACAGTGCAAGGTTACTTCGAAACATTTATCGACAGCAAATTATCAGTTATCGTGTTAATAGCAGCTGCTTAGCAGACTCTGTTAAAAATTGACGAAACATCGTCTATTTCGCATGTTATTTTCCGTGTCGAGTGGACACTGCGCTTTATATACAACGTTATTCATATTGTATGCAAAATGTTAACGTTTACACGAAAACTCCTAGTTTAGAGTAGGAATAGCATTAAATAGCATTTAAATAGTAAAGCTTTAATATCCGTAAATCCTTTTTTGATTTTGGTAACTGACAATTAGCACGGACGCAAAACAGCTGCTAATTCCAAAGAATAGCGCAAGCGTGCATATGAGTCGATAGGTCGCGCTCAAACTCTCTGCTGAGTGACACCAGCATTCTTAGTTCGTTCTTTGAAGTTGAAGTTAGACGTAGAGTGCGAAGTCTTTATACTCTTCAGAGGGGCTTGACCGTCCACCCATTAAGTGCGCAGTTGGTGGACAACTGCATTCACATTTCCTTTTAGTGATAATCTTCGGGTGCTAGCGGAAAATAAAGAGGTAATACAGCCTATTGGAGTCCCAATATCTTATACCATTTATCATGCAATCAAATTTTCTCTCATATTTTTTGGTATTTTTTATTAGTTGAAATTTGTATATTTATTTTCATTGTTTTTTGTTTTCTATACACTCTTTTTGTATGTGTGTGTGTGTGTGTGTGGGGGGGGGATGTGTGTTTTCTCATTTAGAGTTTTGGAAAGTTTCATTTTTTTTTATAGAAAAACATAATGTTGTTTTTGAAAAAGAGGTTTCTTGGCATAGAAGTGAAATATTTTTTCTTGGTGTAATTTTTTTTTTTTAAGAAAGTTCCTAACTAAAAACTATGAACATAGCACTTTATAAACTGGATTTGTGTGGTGCAGCCATACATACGTACATACATATGTGTATTAAATAAGAAAATAAAGATTAATAACTATGCGGAAAACATTTGCCAGTGTAATGACAAAAAGTTGACTGCACCTATACCTAGCACATGATATCGGGAGGGGGAGGTGTATGTTTGTTTGTTTGTTTCTTTGTATATATATATATATATAGATTAAACTGAGTTTGGCTTGCATATTGCCCATTATGTGGTTGCTTGGTTAGCTTTTGTGTTTTACATATGTAGAGATATATTTATAATTTTAAATTATGTTTAACTTAGAAACTAATTTGTTTCTTCTCCTTTTTGTTGTATTTCTGTTATTTTATATAAGCTTTAACAAAGGCAGAAAATTATATCGAAAAACAAAATCTATTTACATTGGACTTGGTTTTGGGGGTGGCGTGGGGAGGCTTTGTTTAAATTAATTGTATTGTAGTTATGTTTATGGTTGATAAGAGTAGTTTTGCTTTTGTTTTGTTTAATCACATATTTTGCACTCTCAACTAAAACGATAAATAACTTAAGGAATTGTTGACGTCTGCAATCCGTTTAGGCATTCTCGTCAGTTACATAGATATAGCCATGCTGCTGCAATATGCTTAAACGCTTCTCAACGGCATCACGATCTGTGGGACAATAATTTTGAGATTAAATTTAAAGAGTTCATCTTGTTAAACCAATTTAACCTACATTTGTTCAACAGCAATTTGTCCTGTGGATGATTGCACTTCTGCACCAACGAGTGCAGCAGAATATGTGCGGTATTATAACGCTCAAAGCAGTTTTTGGTATTCTTAAGCAACTCATCCAAAGCAGCAGCCTGGCACTGAAAATTAAGAAAGAAACAAGGTTACGTGGGGTGTCTTGGATTTAAAGAATAAATAAAGTTTTATTGTTTTCCAAATATTTTTAGGGCTTTTAACAGGGATTAAAACCGGAAGAAATATCGGTTTCGATTATGGTCATAACGGTTACGGTTTCGGTTATCTGATTTTATTTCGGTCCTGTTACATTTCGGTTACTTAATAATCGTTTCGGTTTCAAACGGATTAAGTAGCTTTAGCATTAGAAAATAGCCCTTCGACACCTACTAATATTCTTATATTGCTTGCGATTATAAATTCCGGGTACTTACAGGTATTTCCTTCTCACCAGATAAGTATATCGGTAATAGAGCTGAATCTTTTAATATGAAAAATAGGGGAAAGTTAACTTCGGCTCGGCCGAAGCTTGCAGTTTGTTTTTTTTTGAATAAAACTACTTTTAGGACCTTACTTTTCTATGGGAGCTATACTATCTATCTATATATGTCCGATCTATGTCCGATTTCTACCAAACTTAGTGCAATCATGAAAAAGCATAGCAAACTGTTAATTACGAAATTTGGAGGCGATCCCAATTAAAACAAAAAAGTTTTTCCCACTAAAGCTTCTTTTTCGACCGATCATTCATACTGCAGCTATATGCTATAGTCATCCGATTTTGATAAGACTTTGTAGAATTGTGTAAAAGTATATAAGATAAATATATGCCAAAGTAAGAGATGTTTTCATGAAAAACAAAAAAGTTTTTCTCACAAGAACTAGTTTTTCGACCGATCGTTCCTATGGCAGCTATATGCTATAGTCATCCGATTTTGAGCAAACTTTGTAGAATCGTGTGGGAGCATATAAAACAAGTACATGCCAGTTTTGAGGACATTTCCGTTGAAAACAAAAAGTTATTTAACTAAGACTTCTTTTCAGACTGTACTTTTCTATG
Source organism: Lordiphosa collinella (assembly GCA_018904265.1). NCBI lineage: Eukaryota > Metazoa > Arthropoda > Insecta > Diptera > Drosophilidae > Lordiphosa > Lordiphosa collinella. The sequence continues at coordinate 134,186 of JAEIFV010000220.1, forward strand.
ATAGCTATACTATATAGATGTCCGATTTCGACCAAATTTCGTGGAATCATGGAAAAGCATAGTAAAATAAGAAATACGAAGTTTCGAGGCGTTTCAATTGAAAACAAAAAAGTTTTTCTCACTAAAACTAGTTTTTCGAACGATCGTTCCTATGACAGCTATATGCTATAGTCATCCGATCCGGCTGGTTCCGACAAATATGCAGCGTATTTGTACCAAAAGACTTTGTGCAAAGTTTGGTGAGGATAGCTTAAAAACTGACGGAGGAGATAGCATAGAAACAGACGGACAGAAGGACAGACGGACGGGCAGACGGGCTAAATCAACTCAGCTCGTCAGGCTGATCAAGAATATATAAACGTTATGTCCGAACATCCGGACAATTTTATAATACCCAAAAATGGTATTTACTGCACTCATAGCGTCGTCATCGCTGTGCTTCCAAAAATGGACAGAACTGGCCTCGCAACACGAAGTCAATCTAGGACCTAACCGACCCCAACACCTGGAACAAGAGTCAGTCCAAACTACTGGCTTCTATGTATGAAAGACCGCGTGAAGCAAATGCTAGATGAGCGCGCGAAAGCACCTCTCGAGAGTTGTACAGGCTTCTAAGTAATGATTTCGGCGAAAACAACTACTTTTGGGAGGAGTATGACACCTTAACCATTTCTTATATTTGCAGAGCGAGAACAGAGGTATTAGCGCTTAACTATAAAACACATAGGCGTGTTGAAAATGAGCTGTGCAGCCTTTGCAATATGAGAGCACGTGAAGATGTGACTCATTTCATAGCAATATGTCCAATCCTGAAGGAACTGAGGATCCGCTCATGGGGAAAGGCATATCTCGCATTGGAAGAACTCATTGTTATTTTAAACGGGCAATCCTGGAGTGTGTTAGCAAATTATCTGCTTGATGCTCCTTAGAAATACAGGGCAAGAATCCTGCATGAAGAGTTTTAAAATAGTTAGTGATCTCTGTTTGAGTAATTATTGGAGCCTGGGACTCCAACCTGAGGGGTAAAAGATACTAACTCGCGACGGGGAGGTAGGAACCCCGAAGAAAGGACTTCCAGTAGCTCTTAGTTTTAAAAAATATTAAATTATTATTTAGTTTAAGAAACGGCAAAATGCCATGCCTTATATTTAATGTTTTATGAAGAAAGAACTATTCTCTAATTTGTTAGAACATTTATCTTATCTGGTTTATTTAGGTACTACATTGGGGGTTTTTTTAAAATTTTTTTCGATTTAATGATTTGTCAGACACAGAAAAATGTTTTGAGACATTGTGTATGCTCTGGTCCTTTGCTTTACCATTGGTCATAGATGTGAGCAAGAGATCGTTTCTTTAAAAACCTTTACATAACCGGTCAGCTTTAACAACTACAGGCGCCATCTGTGAAGTCAATAGAAATAAAGCTCGGACTTGACGTTAAACTATATGCCCTTTTGTCTTGTATGAAAATAAGAAGCACTCAAGCCAAGAGATTAAGAGAAGCTTATGCAGTTAATAACGGTCTTGAAGATAAGTTTTTTAAATATTTATCGATATAATTACCATGAAGACCCCATAGCAAAGAATTCCGCTTAGGGTGCTTTCAGGCATACTGGCTTTCTGCCAGTTATCTGGCAGTCTGTTCGGACCGAGCAAAATACTTGAGAATATTGACAGATTTTTTTGAACATATACCTCTGGCAAGCATTCACACTTGTATGTCAGCAACTGGCAACTAAAAATATGGCAACCTGCCAGTGTGTCTGAACTCACCCTAATGCATTAGAGCTGGAATGATTTACCTCTTGATCGGCAAAAAAGTTTCTACTATAGTTTATTCTCATAGGTTTTTCGCATACAAGTTATATCGAATATAATGGAGTTTTATGGACAGCTATCATTTTAGGAGGACCTCGTCACATTGTCCAAATACAAATCTTCATCGCCAAAAGTAGAATTGATACACTGCCGCTATCTTCGTAAGATAAGGTTGAGATGAGGTTTTAAGTTGTGCAAAAGAATCGCACGAAAATGTTTCATTTTTGAAAAAGTTTTGAAATTTAAAACTAGTTTTGTATTATATTTGGGATCTAATCGCACTATAGACAAAGTTAAAAGGATATTTCAATTCTAAAATAGTCTTACCATATCCAGGGCATAATCATAGAGTATCTTGTCAGCCGTTATGTTAAATGCATTTGCCCGTTGCAAGAGGCCGCTGCCATTGAGACGTTTCGATTCAAACAAAATGCTGCGATACTTGGCATTCATCGTAAGCAGCGCTAAATGAAACAAGTTTAGAGCAATGTATCCAAATGAACCCTAGTCTGGCACTCACCATTCTTTACATTAGCCGATGGCTTCAACTGTCCATTGCGCAACTGCTGCGAGGCCAAGTTCAATCCCGAAGACAGCAACTGTAGAGCACGTACCAGCAACACCAATCGTTCAGCCCTCTTGCAGTGCTCTGGTGCATGAGGTGGAATCTGCTGCTGTTGATGAGGATCATTGGCCACTTGCTGGCTGCCGGCCACCATAAGCGTAGAGAGTGGAGCACAACGAGAATCAGCCACTTCTTGTATGCAATCAGTTAGGGCAAGCACAAAGTTTAACTTGGACAGCGTTTCATTATGCTCGCGCTCCATAAGCGTCTCTTCAGACAATTCTGGAGCCTGGAATGACAGCGGTTCGGAGCTGCCGGGGTGACCCGTATCCAGCAGGCTATGCAATCCCCCAGTGGCGCCCAATTCGGGCAGAGTAAAGGCTCGAGGGCCCAGCATATGATGCTGATTGTTATTCTCCGAACCGCTGCCAGCCGAGCCTATGGAACCCAATGAACCAGGGGCCACCAATAAAGTGGGACTGCCCAAAGTAGGCAGCTTGGTCAGAGCGGACGGAAGCACTGGAGAGCTGTTGCCGCTGCGGCGCAACGGTGATTGAGAATGGCCAGGTGATACCTGCCAGGTGCTGGGTGCGTGCGGTGGCGGTGTCTCCGACAAGGAACCACCCGAGGCTGAACGCACACGGGTGGGCGGAGTGCCAATGGCAAATTGCACGGCCGGCGGTGAAATCGAATTGATGTCACTGCTAACGCTGCTCTTGCGCTGATCCGCCCGAGGTTGCTTAACACTAATGGGTTGAGAGCGAGGAATCTGGGCCAAAGTGGCCACGGTCATGGGTATGGCTGGCGAGCCAGATAAAGGACCAGAACCAGTTTGAGGCAATTGTCGGCGTGCGGGAGCCGGCACTGGTTTAGGCTCAGAAATGGGCAGACTGCTGGGACGTGGCGGACTGGATGGTTGCTGCTGTTGTTGTTGTTGTTGACGGGGAACAGCTGCTGCTGCAGCAGTTGTTTGACCCTGTCGCTGATCCTCGGGTAAATTTTTAGGCACCAACACAAAGTCATCGGAATCATCATGTGAGCTACAAGAGGCGCTATTGTTCTCACTGTCGCACAATACTCCCACATTGGTAATGGTGGCACAAATGGCCGGATTGGCCACCACAGAAACAGTATTTTCCTCCTCCAGGGCTGCCTCTTGCTCTTCACGTTCCTTTTGCTGTTGTTCGGCCATTTTGACCAAATGAAGCTCCTGTTCCAGTTGCTGTTGCAAAGGACTTTTGGGTTTCACTGGCGGGGTACCACCCAGTGGGGGCATTTCAACTAGAGAAAGAAGCAAATTCAATCATTAAGTAAAATTGGATGACTTTGGCAGGAATTGATGTATTACCTGGAGACTGGGCAGCCTTTTTGCCCTGTATAAAACGATGTACAAAGAAGCTCTCATAGGAAATACGATCCTTGGCATTGCGTCGCAATAAACACAACAGTAAATCCCTTAAGTCTGGTGAGACTCCATGGGGTATTCTGAAAAGAAGAGTAAACTTAACTTCGTACCCCAACTCTTTGAAAGTGCAATGCGACTTACTTGGGAGCCAGATTGGCGTTTTGTTCATAGTAGAACTTCAATTCGTTGGGTGTTTGTGCATAGAACGGTGCCTTGCCGGTCAAACATTGATAGACTATAGTGCCCAATGACCACAGATCTGCCTTGGCATCATACTGTAGGGACATTATCACCTCTGGGGCCTACAAAAAAAAAGAAAAACAGTTTATTCCGATATATTTGCAGACATTTTTTTTAATAAAACTCACCATATACATGGGTGAACCGCATAGGGTGGCTGCCATAACGCCCTCATTTAGAAAACGTGCAAAACCAAAATCGGCTGCAATATCCAGAAATCGTTTATAAATTGTTCATTTATAGAAAATCCCCACCCTCCCAAAGCTTACCAATTTTCAAGGTGATTTTCGATGGCGCTGGCAAGGTTTTGCCATAATTGTGCGATAGCAGTATATTTTGTGGCTTGAGATCACGATGCACAATTCCTTTGGTATACAGTGCTTTCATGGCACCAGCTGGTAGGTAAATCATTCATGTTTAATCTCTTTCCAAACATTAGGGATCTCAGCTTCTACTCACCTAGTTGTATGAGAAACAGCCTTACTGTGTCCTCGCTTAGTGTCCCCTTAACGCTTAGATAATCCGCCAAGTCTCCACCATTGCAATACTGCAAACATAAGAAAAGAGAGAATACACATTTAACATACACTTCTCTTTTATATATCCCATATATTCTCTTGAGAAAATCTCAAGCAATTTGCGTACTATGCGAATGAATTAAATTCAATCAAAACACAAAACCAGATCAACGAGGTCTTTTGTCTGACCCGCCAGGCAATTGTCGCATATCCGTTCATGATTTTTGTGGCAAGGTCAAAGTGAAATGATTTATGACAATTTCTGAATCAAAAGAATAAGAGGGAATGGAGGTAAGCAGCTGCTTGTAGAATAAATTGTCTTAAAAAGTTCAGCTGTCACTCAGAAAGCGGCTTGACAAATTTAACAATAGAGTCCTCAAAGGAGAATTCATATTCTGAACTTAGAAATAATACAACTATTGTGTACTTTAATCAGCTCTACCTTTATATAAACACGTATGTAATATACTACAGGCTTTGTGTTATTCTCTTTAGGGTGCAATAGTTTCCTATGATGAAAATATCGAGGATGATATCCACGAAAGCTTAAGCCAATTCCTACTACGACGATATAAAGAAATGTTTATTTTGCTCCTGAATGTAGCAAGCGGTGAAAATAAGACTCACCAACAAGGTTTTAGTCTAGTGCAGTGGTGTCCAAAGTCACACAATGAATGCATTTGCTTGTATGCGAAGCAGCGAAACACAAAGGCAAGGTGACGTTTTACTGCTTTACACTGAAAAAATAAAATGCGTGCGATTCAAACAAACTAAAATTTAGTTTGTTTTATGTTTGAATCGCACGCATTTTATTTTTTCAGTGTAAAGCAGTAAAACGTCACCTTGCCTTTGTGTTTCGCTGCTTCGCACACAAGCAAACGCTTTCATTGTGTGAGTTTGGACACAACTGATTTATAGAATACACATATTCTCTCTCTCTATATATGTATCCGCTGCGTCGCCGGCAGAATTTGGTTTGCCAACCACGCGTGGCTGCCTTTTCAAATTTTGGACATCGCTGGTTTAGTTTGTTTTTTAACTCAAAAGAAAGTTATTCGGCGGTGTCCCAGAAATTTCTTCCAACCAAATTCGAACCCAAAACAAATACTCGGTGTCCTAGAAATCTCTTTCGGTTGGTTTCAAACCTCTTGTAATTTGTAAGGAGATTTTGGCATAGACGAACGGAGGCTGGGGCCAGGGACAATGGAATTTTCCATTGAGCTGGCCGCGCATGGCAACAACGGGACCCAAGAAGCCGATGCAAAAAACCAAGGTGCATGGCAACAACGGGACCCGAGAGAGCAGTGCAAAACCAATGTGCAGCCGAGGCGAGTCTAAAAAGCCTATAAAAAGGGACTCGCTGCTGGGGACTGGGTCAGTTACTATACATAAAAGTCAGAGTGCGAGACATTTTAACCCGAGTGTTTAGTCCCCAGTGCGCGGTTTACAAGCGAGTGCGATTTCCCAACGCGAGTGAAGGCGAGCCAGAAGTACATCGAGTGGACGCCCAGGAACCAAGGAGCCATACCGAAAAGGTTGCAGAGTGAGTGCTGGACGACTGACAGGTTACCATCGAGTCGGACAAAGTTCACGAGTGTCGGCGGACTGTGTGAAATTGACCAGTGAAGCCAACGTGACGGGTATAAGTCCAGACGGGCAAACCTCGACCTCGACCTACCAGAAAGAAGCTGTGCGATTCCTAAAACGAGAGCCGACGAGTTGTGCGACTTGCCAACATGTCAGGACGAATCGTGGTGCCAGCGGTGCTGTAGGCAACTAGGCGAGCCAGCCGGAGTAAAGGTTAAGCATCAGGCAAAGCCAAAATAGCGTTTAAGCCGTAAGCTAAGTCCTAGTTCTGTAATTAATCCGTAGTTGTCAGTAGGATTTTAAGGCCAATAAAACCGGCAAGAAACGAAAACTAAACTGTCTTCTCATTCCAATACCAATTCTACAATTATAAATTTGTTGGAGCGATCCACGACTGCCCTGAGCAGAAGCCTGCAGAATAAAAGGTTCGTTACAATGTGGTCGGAGATGATTCTTTAAGGGGGTCTTCTCATTGAGCAACTTTTTTTCGACTTTTTTTTTGCATTTATTTATAGCTTGGATATTCAAAAATATCCCCCCAAAAGGATTTTCGAAAACTCGAATTAGTTTAGGAGATATAGTCCTTTTAGTGACCCAATGTGACCTAAATTCCCAAGCAACTGCAAACTTAAAGCGCGTTTATCTCGAAACCACGTTTTTCGAACTGGCGGCCATGATATCTCCAGTTCAACTTAACCGATTTTCATGAAACAAAGTGGAATCGACGCAGAATTGTCACCATTCTCGGGTGAACCTCGACCATAATTTAAAAAAAAATTTTACTTTTTTTTTTTTTACACTAAACTACAAAAAAAAGCCCGAAATTGAAATTTTTTTTTGAATGGCCGCCATTTTCTCAAAAAAAAATCACAAAATTAAGTTTGAGGTTCACCCGAGAATTACATCTATACTGATTATAACCCCGTTTTTTTTTTTTTCATTTCGGACGCTCCGGAGAACCGGAATCGTGGCCGCCGTGACGACACCTTTTTTTTCACCACCAACTTTGAAGTCTCATTACTTTTTGAACAGCCCTCGTATCGAGGCAAAAAAAATTTTTTATTTACTTTGAACCTTTTGTAATACAATAAATAAAAAAAGTTTTCAATTATTCTTTGCGTTTTCAAATAAGAATTTTTTTAAAAAGGGTCCAAAAAACGGGTTTTGAATGAGAAGACCCCCTTAATGCGTTACAAACGTCCGAAGAATTGTACAATACCATCTGCAAAGTATAAAAACTTCATTCTGCTCAAGGAGCGATCTTTAATATACCCTTGCAGAGGGTATTATAAAATTGTCCGGATGTTTGTTGTTTGCGCCCGTTTTTCCAACATCCAAACTGCAAAAAGCAGAGACGATTTCTTGCCCATTTTGCTTTAATTTTCACAAAATTAATTCTTTGTTTATTGCTGTCAGCTGTTTGCTATCGATAACAATCACAAATCAAATCAATCTAACAAAGAAATACTTTGATGGATTTACATCTAACACAATCACGAAAATTAGCAATCATGATTGCACATCACGCCCGTTCACCAGCACAATCTAACAAAATTAGTCGATTTTTGGTCATCGATTTATGCTGGTGAACGCAACCAATGATTTTCTTAGAATATTCTATTTCGGTTAATCGGTAGAGAAACGGCCATTCAACTTTAGAAGTCTAAGTCTTGGATTGGAGGTGAATCAAATTGGATTCGTTGTTCCATACTTTAAATAAATAAATACGTTTCCGCCAAGCTGTCTATAGAACTACCAACTTTATTAAACACTACTCCACCTAAGTAATGGGTATATCGAAGTCGGGCAAGAATGACTTAAGCTCTCTTTTTTCAGGTAAATTGTATAAAACCTTTTTTTTTGTACAAACAACCCTTACCGAAATGCAAATTATAAAAACAATTCGCCTTATAAGTGTCTGAAAATAGCTCAAAACTTTTTGCTGTTTTGTTCTTTGGCAAGGACAAGCCGCCAAAAGGATTTATTCCTTTTTTTTCTTTCGAAATGACCTTGAGGAATGACAGTGCGAAAGCGGGCAAAGACAAAAAATCAAAGCTTAATTTTACCCTGAGAAATTGTATAATACTTGTGTATGTGTATTTATGTCTCATATTCGACAACATTTTTGATGGGGCCACTTACCAATTTAATGAGCAAACAAAAGCGACCAGCAACAACAACATTAAGCAATTAAAATGACGAAATTGAAATAACAAAAGATTTCACTTGCTTTTGTAAAAACGCAAAGCAACAACAACAAATCAGAATGTAAAACATAAAAGTCATTGACATGTAAAATACCAAATCAAAGAGAAGAAGGGTCGCTCCACATGTCAGAGAGCGCTTTTCACTTGAACTCAATATATATATTTTGTATAAACAAATTATGCGCATGAGTCAGCGATTTATGGGGGAAAAGGCAGTTATCTAAACAATCTTTAGGAAAAAGCTAAGAGAGAGAACCCAGACTCGAAGAGAGCGAGAGATCTCTTTGAGCTTGAAGCCTTGTCGAACCATAGCCGCTCAGTCTATTGGGGAAGCTCGCGGCATACGCATCGTCATCTCGTTGGCTCGCTTGCTCGCCTCGCGGTTTAACAGTTTTTAAAGTTTATGACCAACCACAACAACAACATCCAATTATAAAAGTGCAAAAATACCAAACGAAAAGCTTGTGTGAAAAGTGTTTATAAAATACAAAAACAGAAGCCTGTCGCTAGGGTATTACGTATAGCCATTTAGTTCAACGTCTCTGACCGACTAAAGGTCAACATTTTTTCTAGGCGATAAAAAGCAAAGCCCAAGCATGCCGCTTTATAAGCAATCTATAAACACACACACACATACATACATAAAAACATACTGAAATGAAAACAAAAACAAGAATTTCACAGAAATATACACTGGTATTTGTGAGCACATTTAAACAACGACTCAATAATGAAACAAGTCGAAAGTCCCCCCAATTCAAATATGTATGTAATATTAAATACAGAGTTAAGGTCAAGCTGCAAAATAGCAAATTAGTTTGCCTACAAACAATATGCATGCTTAGTCATTCTAATGAAGTTGCTTGTTTGCAAGCACTCAAATCCAAAACTGAGCAGTGTATGCCTCAACAAAATATGTGCATTTGTAATTGGTTCAACATTTAACCTCAAGAAAGCAAATCACTAAATTAATGGCAATGTTTTGATTCCGAGTTCAAATCGAGTTTATTGAATATCATTATGTCGACTAGCTTCTGAACAAAAGAACTGGAAATTGGTGTTTTTTTAAAACTAAAAGAGTTTATATTATGGGAAAACTGTTGCCTGCGAGATTTAGGTCGAACGAATTTACGTTTCCTTTTGAAAATATATTTAGTGGAGGGCTTAAAGAGGTTGAAGAAGTACTGGAGACTATATTCAAATATATAAAAATGCCAATTTCAGAAATAGTCTTTGTTAAAGAGTTATAACAGAGGCGAGGATTACATGTAAAATGGAATGACAGAGCCCCAAAGCCGAGCTTCTCTTAATCTCTTGGCTTCGCTTCTAATTTTCGCACAAGAGAATGGGATCTACAGTTTAACACCGAATCCGAACGGAAGTTTGAGAAAATTTTGCATGGTTAATTACTACAAAGCTGGCGCCAACAGCAGAGAGGGGTGACCTGGTGTAAAGTTTATTCAAAGAAGAAACTTTTCATTAGATGTTCCTAGGCGGGATCGAACCCACGACCTTTTGCACAGCGGCCGCGCACACTAGCCGCTGAGCCACCCGGCCAGAGGATTATATAGATGGGATAAAAAGATGCAGAAAAATTATTTAAATTCCTTTGAAAAGTCCACGATTAGGTCGGTGCTGTCTGACTGAATAGTTTTGGGTAATTGTTTCCTTTCTTAGCCCTTTTTTTATTTGCAAAACTGCAAAAGTGATTTGGAGTGTTTTTTATAAACAAAAGGGAAGATCCTGTGTTGCGTAAGTTCAAATATAATGCAGGGATGATTCGTGATTTATAAAAAACTATAACTGATTCGAGACAGTGGATTTTGATTTACATTATTGGAAGTTTGGTTGTGATTCTAGATAACACAAGGCAACAAAATTCGACTTTTTCCAGTATCCGGATGGGTTGATAGCGTCAATTGAATTTTACTTTATTTATATGCCAGCTATTACAAATAGAAATTATTTGTTAATTACTAACTCACTATTTATACGCTAAATATCTTTCTTCACAAGATAGAAAGTCAGTCAAGCCCGACTATAACATACTCTGTACATGTGAACAGTTTGTGTTTTTAACATAGCATCCCTTTGAACCTTATTTGCAAATAAGTCTACTACTATAATTCTACTATAATTTGGCATCTACAAAATTGTAATTTGCAAATAAGATGTGCGAATAAACGTAGTATATTAGAGACATTGTTGAGTTTGTGCATATCATTTGGATCGGTGCAGGCGATTTGAGTGGTTGAATCGAGCTTGAGAGGAGTCGAATCTCAAGTGTTTCCAAAAACACTGAAATTTTTTTTTTCAACATTTTTTGAACAGTTTATCAAAAATTTTAACGATTATCGTTTCGCAAGTGGCTTCTTTACCTGACTTAACTGCTTGTGACTTCTGGCTATTCAGCAAAACTCAAGAGACCTCTCCGGGAAGACCGTTTTGACTCGATTGAAAAAATAAAAGCAAAATCACAGAAGGCTCTTAAAGTCGATCCGAAGGAGGACTTTACCAAGTGCTATAATTACATGGAAAATTCGTTGGCATAAATAAATTGCAGCAAGGGGATTGCTTTGAAAGGAATGAAATAGATTTTACAAATAAAGATTTTGAAAATATAAGAAAATTCACCTTCATCAATAACTTTTTACAACTATTTTTTCAATAATTCTATACGTTGTAGTTTGTTGGACGTTTTATCTCTAGACTTAAAACGCAGTCAGAATTCAAATTTTAGTTCGGGTAATATGACATCTTAATTACCTAAATAGACCTGCTTATTCCAAAGATATGGCTAAAAAATATAAATATCGATTATATTTGCAACAAAATGACAATATCGAAATTTTACTTTTTTTGAAATCGAAAAAAATTCGATGTAGATATTTCTTAAATATCGGCCACCCTAATAGGAAACCCCATATCTGCAAGAGCTCTTACGATTTCAACTTAAGTATTCCAATAAAAACATCCAAGTGTCGGAATCGGTTCAATAATTTGAAAATTTTTACACGTTTTTCAACATAGCTCAATCTTCAGAAGAACAGATTATTAAAAAAGTTCCATTCTTAAGATTTAAAACCACGATCAGCATCCTCCCGGATACTTAAAGAACCGCTGAGGCTGCGTAACGGTTTAATTTGTTAACATCATAATAAATATTCTAAGCAATTTGGAAAATAAGTCTAGTTGAGGCAAATCCTATCGTAAAGATTGATAAGAACAAGCCCACTTCAGTGTTTTAAAGGCGTTCGAAAATACAGTTTTGTTGATTAATCGATATGTTTAAGAATTATTTTAGATATTATCGATTTTGATATTTGGTAAAATAACAACAACCCTACTGCCAGGTACCGAATCTTTAGCAAGTGTGAACGAGCTAACCGCATGCTCCATGTAAATCTCTCTCCTCTCTAATCCTCTCGCCTACTTATAACTGTACTTAACTGTAACTGAGGTTTGACCTCTTTTTTCTAAACACTTCCTATTTCCATGTATAAATCAGCAGTTATTCATTTCGAACAAAAACTTTTAATTAATGGGCAACACAAAAAAATTATGTAGAAAACGAGCTAAATTTCTAGGTAGTTTGATAAGATTAGCATTGGGCTAAACATTTGAGCGATTAGAACAAACAAATTCAAGAAATAGTGATATGAGAAACGCAAGTCAAACAATTGACAGATATGACGTTCCGACTACCTGTGAGTGTCAGCTCCACTTCTCTCACTCGCTCTCTCTCTCTCTCTTTGGGAGACACCTGCTGCTCGCTCGTACGCTCAGTGCATTTTGTGTGGCAAAAAATCAAATTTGGACTCGGTTGACTCAGTCTGAAGTTGGCAGTGAGCGGAATAAGTTCGTTATTTTCTAAAGAGCAAACAAACAAACATTTTTATATGTAAAGATTTTTGGCAAATCAAAATAGAATACTCAAAAATTCAAAAACCAAAACCGAAATCTCTTAAAAGTGTAAAAAAAAATCAACAAACAAATTTCCAAATATTATTTTCAGCTGAAAACAACTAAATTAAACAGAAATATAATGACCTGAAGTAAACCCCGGTGGAAGATAAGTGAATAAATAAATAAATATTGTATAAATAAAACAAATTGTGACATTGAAGAAGCAACAACAAATAAAATGCACGTGTATTACAAATTTGGATTACTGTTAATTTTTTTGCTCAGCGTAAGGTAAACACAAGTTCACAATAATCACCTACTTAATTTGAATTGCAATACAGGCTGACGCATACCCTACACTTTATTTATAGAGCGCTGCTTGTCAGTAACATTAATTACATACAACCCAACCTACAAACAAGACAAAGTACAAAGTTTTTGTCGTTGACAACCTGGGATGATTGAGGAATTGGTAAGGGGGGACTTTAACCTCTGCCGACTTGGTGTCATATCAATTCCAAATGGAATACACACGAATGTGTTATAAACAGAAATTTATATTATTTAACTCGACCAATAACTTCTGATTGTAATCATATCGCTCATATGTGTTATCAAACAATTTTATATGCCGCAAAAATTCAAACGCTCAAGTGCAAAACTGGAAACCGGCAACAAAAATTTCCCTTTACCTGGTCAGCATTTTTATGACTCACTTATTGTATTGTATTGTCTGGGCTACACAAGAGGATTGGCGCCATTTGAAGGTTTTCTCTATTGATTGCAGACACTTGAGAGCTTTACTGTTTCAGATTGAATTGCACTGGTCAGGAAATGAAGTGATGATGGTGGTGGGGAGTGATTCCAACTTTGCTTTACAAAATGTTGTCAAGCTTAACTGAAGTGTGAAGCTTCCGAATGGTTAACTGATATGGCTCATAAAGCAGCACCATTAAGCTTGACCTGCCCCAAGCATGGAGAGGCATTATTCAAATTGTGTTTATTTATACATTTTTTTTCTCTTGGTTGAATTATCATTATGAAAAAAAATTCAGCGAAAATTTTAACTAAATATAACTCTCTCTTAACTCAATCCAATTATGAGGTTGAAAGTTGCAGTAGAGAAATAATGTTCACATTCACACATAAAGAAGCGGTCGGCAATGTGAGCAAGGAAGTTGCCACTGGCAACTGAGAATCAGTTTTCCAGTTTAGCTTTTTTCTCACCAGTTCTAGCTGTCGAAAGCCTGAACCTGAAATTCCAGCTATTTCGAAAAAACTTCTGACAATTTTCTAGCTGTTTTGGAGGTGCCACACAACAGATAAAACAGACTGAAATTCAAGCTGTTTGTTAAATAAAATTTGACGTATTTTTTAGCAGTTTTGAAAGTGTAATAATCAGGCATGTTCTCAATTCCACTTCCACTGCATCTTTTTTAAAACGGAATTGATTCATTGTGCTTGTTGATAGGTCAAATGAAAAGTAATTGGCAAATTACGCATTCGTACAGTTTCAAACTGTGGATTAAGTTAATTTTCCTTAATGCTGTGATCAATTTTGAATTTAATTATGTAATTTCATTTGCATTTAAATCTTAACTGAATTAATAACAATTTTTTGTTAAATGTTTTAGAATCTGGCAGTGCCAGCAAAAACGAAAAGTAAAACGTAAAAGTCAGCCTCTTTCAATGCCGAATGTACCATTTTTCGACCGTTTCGCTTGGTGCTTTCCTGTCGATTTCGTTTGCCAAAAGTAAAACGTACGCAATTTCATTCGAAATTGACAACTGCAAATACAAACCGAAGCGGAATTGCCTTAGGTCTACTTTTCAAAAAGTAGCGGATATATGAACATGTTTGATTATGCTGCTTTGGTTCAAATAAAAAAAATTCCACTGTAAAAAAATCGATATATCATCATTTTAAAATTATTCAGATCTGTTTTCGAGTCCGAATTCGATGAATCATAACTTCTAGAAGTTCTGAATACTAAACGAGCTTCGTCTTAGCCGAAGTTTAAATACACTTGATACTTTTGTGACCACAGACTTTATTTTATGACCAATGACTTATTTGATAAGCTTTTGTCTTGTGTCATTGGAATATTAAATAAAAAACTCTAAAAAAATTTGTACGGCAGCTAAAGAAGTGACCATCCGATTTTCCGATATATGTGCAGTGTGCAGCTAAAAGATGACTCTGTGCTAAATTTCAGCTTGATAGCTTCAAAACTGAGGGACTAGTTTGCGTAGAAACAGATAGTCGGATGGACAAAGCTCAATCGACTCAGCCCGTCATGCTGATCAAGAATATATATACTTTATGTGGTCGGAGATGATTCCTCCAATGCGTTCCAAAGTTCTGGGCAAAACTATAATACACTTTATAAGTGTATAGAAACGATTCGAGAATTTCTTTGGAATATTTAATAAATGTTAGTTGGAGTTTGAATAAAAATGTTCTTGGGTTTTTGGAAAAGGAAATATTTAACAATTGGAATTCATCAACCTCGAAAATGGGATAGATCTGCTTCTGACCTGACTCAGAATGACAAAAGAAATCGTCATACAAATTGAAACCACTTAAAGTGATTTTATTTATACGAAGTATTGTAACGAAACAGAATAAAGCAAATGTTAGATCTCGCTTTCATTAAAATTTCAGTTCATGAGTAATAGAAGAAGGATTTTTAATGTCTGTTTGCAGCACAATTGTTCAATTATGCCAGTAAATCACCTGAACTGTCCGTTTTGTAAGAATAAATAATTTGTTCGCCATTTTTAAAGCCGTTTCTATCAGTCGCTTTAGCTACTTTTGGGATTCAATAGTTGTTAACAGAGACTACAGAGCAGTGCACAGTGGTTGGGCTTGTATGGAGTTGCGGACTAAATACTTCTGGTGGTGATATCGATATGCAATTTTTACCAAAAATATAAAAAAATATTTTAAATATAAAGAAATTGGGCAAATCGTACGACTATATCCTATAGCCCCCATTGAAACGATCGGGATAAATTTTAATAACTTTGTTAGTTTCTTAGATAATTGATTCAACTTAAATATTTGGCCTCTTAATCAGGGGGCTAGTGGAATCTTGAGTCCAAAAACGGAATTATTGGGCATATAAAATTCAATTTTTGCACGGAAGTCTGCTTAAATTTGAGTTTTCCTATGCAGAAGGGCGTTTTCCCTTTTGGTGTAAAAGTTCGCCAATTTTTCAAATCCATACAGACTGGACAAGACAGAAAAGTGCACTAAATATTCTAAAAACCGAATGTATGAGTGTAATGGAGACAACTCAAACCCATATGGTGCTTCGTGAAACTTTTTTTTAGCTTATAACGGCGTTAATAAGTTTACAATTATACACACATCCGCGAATTTCAGCAGCTAATTTTAGCACATTTACTACCTTAAAAGTCACACAATTACAGTGATTTACAAACCAATTATGGAATTTTTGGGATCACAACTAAAACTTCAACTAAACACAAAATACTCAAAAAAGGTTCAATCGATCAAATTAATTTCACAATAAGAATTTTACAAGTTAAATTTTAATAGCTGGACTTAAAGTAAATGCTTTCAACTTGAAAATTCATTCTAAATAATTTAAAGTGCGATTTCGTTTCAAAAAAAAGTCTACTAGGAGCAATAAAGAAACTGAGAACGAGTTCTTGTTTTTGATGCTATTTTTTAGAAAGTCCCGTTAGATTTCCAGTAAAAGCCTGTATGCCATTAGAAGCTTGGACATTTAACAGAAAATTTGTTTACATTTTGTCTGAATATTTTGTGATCTCTTTCTTTATTTATTTTTGGCCTTTGGAAACAACCACTGTGCAATGGTGGGCACCAAAATTGAACGAAAACGGCGCTACAACTTTAAAAGTTCTGTAAATGGAGCAAACTTTACAAATGAATCTTGTACAATTGACTAATTTAAAAAGTTAAGAAGTTGGAGTCATTGGAATCTTGCAGACACTTCTTTCGTTCTGACTTGTTTTTTCAATATAGGGCTTAATAAAGAAGCTGAATAGGGCAGGGCTTACCTGACGAATATTAAATTTATTCTTAACTTTTCAATGTCACATTCTAAAAGATTCTTCAATTGTACAAACAGATATTTTCAGTTATCATTTGGTTTTTCCTTGAGAAAATAATTTCAAAGTGCAATTGCATATCAAAGTTCAATATTAAACTGTACAATTAAACGATACTTATAACGAATCTACAATATTTCTCCCAATTAGTGCCATTTAATAAACAGAATAAACCATGTAATAACAATCTCTGACAGTCATTAGAACTTCACTTAATAGTCACGCAATTTAAAGCAGTTTCTTCTAAGACGCACTTGAACTACTCTGTGTCTCAAGCAAGTCATCTCGTCATTTACATACATATATGTATATAGTATGCATGTAGATGATGACTGTCGCCGCCTAATGAAGGATTTAGAATTAGTAGTCAAGCAAAAAGAAGAAAACCAAAAGTCCAAAGGCGAAAGTGAGAGTACAAAACCGGTCAAGTTGTCTCTAGACGTGACGTAAACAGGTTTTGATTTTCAAGATACATAAATACACTCTCAGAGATTCATTCATGCTCGGTGGTCGAGCCCAAAAAGCAAACATAAACAAAAGCGAATAATGATAGTGAGCAAAAAAAAAAAACTACTCTATCTCTCACTTACTTGGTGTGGCGTGTTCGTTCCACAACAAAAATGGGTCAAGAGCGTTTTCAGGACAAATTAGTAGGTGTGTGTCTGTATTCGTGATGTAAGCACCGTGAGGCTCAGAATTCACAGTTTTATACCAAAAATGGTTTTGTTTTAGATTTGCTTTATTTTTGGTCAGAACAACTTAACAAAAATGGCTGCTAATTGCTTCTTTTTTTTTTGTATTTTACAGCATTAGCCATACACATGCAGCTCCCTCTGCCGCGGCGGCAAGCAAAAACCTAAGCAATATCGCCGAAGATGATTACCATTATGATGATGATGATGATTACAGCGAAGAAACGGAGAGCAACGATGCCTATGGCAAAGGATCTGAGCCAGAGACAGCGGAAAATAGACTGATGCCCCCACTAATATCATCTACCACAACTACCACATTTCGACCAATATTTAGTAAGTTGACAATTGAAATGAGTATGCCAGTTATATGGCAGTCTGCTTAGACTGACTAAAAAACATGATAATATTGACAGTATCCATTGACCGTATATGGCACCATTCAACTGGCAGCTGTTCACACTTATATGGCAGCAACTGACACCTGGCAACCTGCCAGTGTATTTGAACGCACCTTTATCCTAAGCAGAGCTAAAAGTCAACAAACTTTTGGTTCAGAAAAGTTTAAGATACGACCCTTGGTTTAGCTTCAAATTCTTCCCAATTTCGACTGTATGCAAAGTAATCTTCCAGTAATATCTTAGAACCAATTTAAAAGTGAACAGATGCTTGAGAATTAGACACACCTAGTAAAATACTTTTAATACTTAGTAGAATTCCATTTGGATTGAATATTAATTAATATTCTTTTGACGATTTTAAGCACAATTTAACATTTTAATATCCAAAAATGGATAATATTATATATTCAGTTCAAATGGATACCAAAATCATCCAATGGATCATCAACAACAATCTCTTTATAAAAAGGCCTCAAAATCAAGTATTGAGAATATAAATTATATATCAACAGGCTGCAAACTTCCCAAACTGCTTAGAAGGTACAGTCCAGGGGTTCTTATTTCTAAAAGAAATTAACCCAGACTAAACATAAACATCTGTCAAAACTGATACAGTTAATACAGTTTCTCATTTTTCGAATTTGACATTGACATCCTTCTTCAAGCTACCAAAACTTATTGACATTTTCTTCGTTTATTTGTAAATTTTGTAACTTGAGTTAAGCTGATTATGATATTAGCAAAAACATCATTCAGATCGCAAACTTAAAGTGCGAATGGGTAATTTTCTCGAAATTTTCATTAGATTTCATGATTTTTATAAAAGATCTATAAAAGCTTAGTTTTTGAGAGAAAACTTGTGGGTTCTGGTACGGAAACGTAATCACTTAGAAGGTTCTGTTAAGGAACTGATTAAGGAACTGGTTAAGGAACTGATTTGAGAGACTTTTCAACTCCAAGCCGAGCTGGATTTGTAATTGTAATTCAAAAATTTTTTTAAAGCATTTACATAAGACATGAGCCTATTAGAAAATCCAAATAAACAGACAAATTTTGACCTGATGTCAAATATGAATAATGATTGGACTTTTTATTTTCAAAGTAAATTGTT
Source organism: Lordiphosa collinella (assembly GCA_018904265.1). NCBI lineage: Eukaryota > Metazoa > Arthropoda > Insecta > Diptera > Drosophilidae > Lordiphosa > Lordiphosa collinella. Next base: position 152,737 of record JAEIFV010000220.1, read on the forward strand.
GTATTAAAATGTTAAATTTTGTAAATTTTAAGTAAATTTTTGTGCAACTATTTTCGCTTCCTCTTTTTCTAGACATACCACGTCGCAGTAATCATGTTTTGGAGCCCAGTTGTCCCCGGCAGTGTCTCTGTATGGAGGATTTTAAATTTGTACAATGTGCCAATGCTCATTTGACTCATGTGCCACTGGATATGCCCAAGACAGCAGCAATTATAGATTTAAGTCACAATGTCATTGCCGAACTAAGGGCTGAGGATTTTGCCAATTTATCCAAAGCAGTTGAAATTAATTTAAATCACAATCTACTGAGTCGTCTGGACAAGGAGGTGAGTCTTTAACTCAAACTAATTTAACTCAATTAATTTAATAATGTTCTATTGACAGGCCTTTTACGGTTTAGAACGTTTACGTCGCCTGCGTTTGGCCAACAATCGCTTGACCAAAATCGAACCCGACACCTTTGCCGGAGCTAGCGAATTGTCTTTGCTGGACTTGAGTAATAATACCATAATACAACGCAAGGATGGCTCATTTCTCAATCAACCCCTATTGAATGAGTTTAGTTGCTCGAATTGTAGCTGGACGGAATTGCCAGAACAAATTTTTATGAATATGAGTGCTTTGAATACTTTACGCTTGGATCACAATGATTTTGAACAAGTAAGTTTAGCGCGCGCGCTCTGAAGTTATCGATAGTTATGTCGATAGTTTGGCAACTCTGGCAGCAGCTGTTGGGTGTTTACATATATGGTTGTCTCGCTCTCTCACTTGTGTATTTTTCTTGTCGTTGTGACAGCAAATCAATACGCAAGCTTTTACACCGCTAAAGAATCTAATTAAACTTAAACTGCCCGAACTGGACCAGGAGAACATTGAGGAACTGTGCAACCTATTGAAGTCCATAGATAACATCAGTTTCAAGCATTTTGATGTGAGCTGCTATGAACTAGTGCTGGGCACCTCATTCAACGAAAGTCTGATACAGGTCACCGATCCGCCATTCAAGCGGGTTACTGCGCTGCCCTCAACAGTTAGACCCGCCACACCAGCGCCACCGTCACGCACAGGTAAGCCACAATGGAGAAGAACAATAGTGAGAACTAATTGCAAACATATTAAATTTCCAGCTAATCGGAAACCTCATAAAATGAATGGAAATCAAACAGCCGGAGCGGAGGTGGTCAAGGCGAATATCTTGAGTACGGCCACAGAAAGTTCAGGCAGTCATGTGGACTCTACTACCGGCAAGGAACAACCCTATCAGGTGCCCATCTCACAGGACACCATCAACACTCTGCTTATATGTGAGTCCAATGCTCCGATATCCCCCCTCCCTCTGTTTTCTAATAGTTTGTCTTGCAGGCATCATGGTCATTGCCGTTATTGGCATCATCATAGGACTCATTTGTCGCAAAGATGTGGGTGGCATCAAAACCAAATGCTGCCGCACTAGCAAACCAGAGCCAAAGGATCAGGTTCATCCCACTGAGGAGATACCATTGAATAAGTTAGCTTAAGTTTTGACAAAAAGAAAACCAAACACCACACAAATTCCAATTCCAGTTTTTTGGGCATTTAATTGTAATTTCGAAAATGAATTCCCTTAGTTACTCTAGTTTAAGCTCTGCTGCCTAGTCGCTTAGCAAAGAATGTTCTTAGTTTTAGCCACAAAAAAACATACACTGAAAAAATTTCCCAAACAACAACCAGAGCCAAAAACAGAAAATCCAGAATTAAAACATACATTTAAAGTAAATGTTAGCTATATATATTTTAGTGCTTAGACTTAAACACATAAAAAAACTGTATCGTGTACTCTTCTTTAGACTAGAGTTTTTGCCAAGATACAATAAATAAAATATTGTTGTAAATAGCCGAATACTTTGAGAGTACATTATATAATGCTAGTTTAAAATTGAATTTCGTTTCATTGTTCTGCCTTTTTTTAATCTTTCAATCTTCTGACTTCATTTATTAACAAATGGTAATTTGAATTTAAGTTCCCTTTTTTTTCATCTCAATTTCTTTCCATTTTTTGCATTCTTCTTTTTCTCTCACACTTTTATCAATATTTGACTTCCTTTGATAAATCCGATTTTCAAGTTTACATTTACTTCTTTCTTATCTTTTTTTGGCACTCTTCTTCCTTATCACTGACAGGACTTTTCAAGATTTTTCTTTCGTTCCATTCCTCTCTCTGTCAGCGATTTTTTCTACTTGCTTTTGTTTATTTGAACTATTTTTCAACTTCTTTCTAGTTCTTCCTATCTCCGATACATTTTAATACCCCGTACCCATTAAAAAGGGTATCATAGGGTTGTGCAAATGATTGTAACAGGGGAAAACATTTCCGACCCTGAAAAATGAATATCATTTGATGTTCTTGCCAATTTCTCTCTACACTTTTAATACACTTTGATTCCTTTCTTTTAGATTAATATTTTTATACTCTTGCAAAGGGTATTATGATAAACTATACATAAACTATATATCGCTCGCTTACTTCAACACTGTCATAACTCAAAATAATCCATTTTGTGTAAATCGCGTTTTAAGTTCGCAAAGAGCTTTACCTAGCGAAAATAGTTCACTTAATTTTGAGTTAAACTAGTAAAATATTTTATATTTGAAATGTTCATTAATCAAATTCATAAATATGATGTTTGAACTAAATTCCGAAGAATCATTGAACAATATCGTCTGCTGCGCAACTGAGATATGTCGCTTTTGCTCGAACATCAAAATGAACCTGTTAAATGTAATAGTGAAATATTGTCATCTGACTCGAAGACTATAAAAGATAACAAGAAAGATAGTCGGTCAAGCCCGACTATAACATACTCTGTACGTGTAAAGTGCTGCCCGTTGCGACCGGTGCTGCCCATAATTGTTTGTTTTCTCTATAACTCGAAAATCGTTTATCCGATCTTTAAAATTCCTTCAGCGCATCGATAAAGAATCCCGAATACTAAAGATGTACAAAAGGTTCGAACCTTTCTATCTATAAAACTGTAGGAGATATGACGTTTTTTTCGATATTGCGGGGGCGGGAGGGGGCGTGGCCAAAATTGAAAATGAACTTGATCTGCCTGCAAGTATAAGAAACATATGTTCCATACATATCAAACCTCTATCTCTTACCATCTCTGAGATCTGTCTGTACATACGGACAGACGGACAGACAGACAGACAGACAGACAGACGGACGGACAGACAGACAAGCCAAGCGTGAATTTAAAGAAATTTAATAAAATTTTGGCAATAATAGATTTTTAATAGCTACATAAGATATTTAATCTGGATCAAAATCGGACCACAATATCACATAGCTCCCATAACAACGATCGGTCGAAAAACTAGTTTTAGTAAGAAAAACTTTTTTGTCTTCGATGAAAACGTCGGATACCAGCATTAACTAAAAAATTATTTTCAATTAATTAATCTATTCTTTATTTTGCTCCAGTTTATTATATAAGTTTATTTCATTTCCATCCTTCAAATAATTTCTGTTTTCCCCAATTCTTCTTTCTTTTATTATAATAATTTATAATTTAATAATTTTGAGATATACAGGGTGGTCCATCTAATGTTTGGAATTTTAACAATTCATAATTTGACTTTAAAAACGTCAAATGTCATTCGGAAAGCGACTAATATTAAGTAAAAACTTTGACATTTACGAAATGGATCGCTATTCGCTTAAAGAAAGTTGGGAAATATTAAAATCATATTTCCAAAGTGGTGAGTTCTTGACTCAAGCGTTGCGAAATTTGGGAAAAAATTTTTGGATCAATTCGTGAAGAGAGTTCGTGAAACTGGATTGTTGGTGGATAAACCAAGCCGTGTACGTACTCGTCTGGTGCGCTCGAACGAAAACATTGCTGCGGTTACTGAAAATGTACGTGAACGACCAACGACGTCAACTCGCCATCGATCTCAATAATTGGACATTTCGCGCACTTCTTTGATGCGAAATTTGCATAAAGACCTCGCCATGAAGCCAAAGTTCAATTGGTGCAGCAGCTAAAGCCAATTGACCATCCGAATCGTCTACAGTTCGCAAATTGGGCTGAAGATCGTTTGGTCGAAGATGGTGAATTTTACCGAAAAATCAGCTTTTCGGATGAAACACATTTCCACCACGGTGGTTATGTTAATAAACAAATTTGTCGCATCTGGGGCACAAAAATCCAAATCGTCGTAAGCACCAATCGATTTTGGTCTCGAGGCACATTGGTCCAATCTAAAACCGCGCTTTTATTTTCGAGATTACGGAAGACTGGTTTAAGGTGCCGTCTTCGCCCTTCGAACATACAAAAGAAGTGTGATCTGAACCGTTAGCTTTATCTTTGGTCGGCATGTTATTTAAAATTGTTAACTCAAAAATTAAAAATTTTGGGTGGATCGAATGGGCTACTTCCAAGTCAGCCGTGGTGGTCTTTTGACTGAAATTGTTTTAAATAAATAAACGACATGAACCAACCTTTCCAATAAACGTTCAACCTTTGAAAAGTATTGAACCGTTTTTTTTAATAGCAAAATTAAATTTCCATTTTTAAATGGACCACCCTGTATAAGCATCTTCCAGCAGACTTTAGACGTAAGGATTTGAATTTACAAGGTTTTCGAAAATCTATTCGAAAATTAATTCAAAGGTCCGATCAGGAATTCTGTCTGATGTCATATAATTTTAATACAAAACAAATATTGCAACTTTGCCCAAAAAGTAAACAACCCGGGGAACTTGACACCTGCTGATTTCAATATTATCCTACACACTCCCTTCTCCCACAACATTAACATTCTAACAACAACTAAACAAAACAAATAATATCATAAATATATGAACAAAATAAATAAACAGAGTGGCGCGTGCAGAGGAGCAGCCTGTGTACCAAGAATCAATAAATAAAACTACATCGACATGTGAACGAGAACTGATTACATTTAATAAACGGTGGCTCATTGCAAACAAATTAAAATAGAATGCGATAGACAAGCAATCAAGGCGAATTGAGGCCAAAGTCAGAGAGAAAACAATGAGAACCGGGAATAGGAGGGGAAACACGCCTGATCTACCTATGGATGATGGCTGATGCATGACATGCAATTTACAATGTGGCCACAATACAGATACGTACATATGTGCGCAAAGATAAATTGAAAGCAAAACAAATAGGACAGGAAAATGCTATTTAGAAGAGACACAAATTAAACACGGTGGGTATATACCCTAACTATAGGATTGGCAAATAAAGATAAATCAGAGTAAGAAAAAATGTTGAGAAAAGAGTAAATACCAAGTCATTATTACACCCAACTACAGAATATATAGGGAACCGATGGTAACCTTAACGCTTTATTAAAAGTAGTGGCTATTATGACCCTTAGGCACTAATTAAGTCGCTACCGAGATTACATCTAAGATGGCAACGCTTATTTTGATAGCGTGAAGTAAGTACTTCAATACGACATGCTTTGGAACGAATTTTTAAAAAGAATCACTAAAAATTAATAAGGTCGTACAACAATCGGAAAAAAATGGAAGATTTTTAAGTTTTAGCTACTATTAATGAATTTAAATGAAAAAAAAATAGTTTGAGATTCGGGATTCTAGAGAATCTCAGAAACCGCGATATTCATCCAAAATTGGAGACCCACGAGACGAATTTATAAAGTTTATAGATCTTTTGAAATACCTTTTAATTATCAACATTTTACAGCGGAAACGTTAATAAAATCTGAAAAAGTTGATATATAAATATTTTCAACACAAGGAGGAAAACGTCAACAATCTAAAAATTTCAATTTTATCTAAACTCGGAGGAAAAATGTAATAATCAATAATCTATATAAATGTATAAATTGATCGTGGTTTGTTAGTGTGCTTAAATCTTGAAAACTTCCTTTTCCGGGTTTGTTCGTAATTGCTTCGCAAAAGTTTAGGAAAAATGAAAAATCGAAAAAATTCTTAACAGGTGGCGTTGTAGGCCCACATTTCGATTTCCAGTTCAAGACTATCAATCATTGAATAGCTCGCTCCTTATCCATTCGAAGTGCTGAGACATTTCGGTTTCGCGTTGCGTTCTGAGAACGCGGACCAATGTAACTTATAGCGTACTGTGAATAATCATCACTTTCTATAAATCGCACAATAAGTTTCAACTAATCAATATAATTTACCTTTGAAATAGCCCAAAAAAAAAGAAAGAAAAAAGTAAGCAAGCGAACGAAAAAGATACAATTAAAAATTGTGCTAAGCTGTCAAATGGACTGATCGCCTACTGCGCCACGTGTTAAACTGTAATTGAATTGTACATTGTACCGGAATCGCTGCAGCACTGTCGGAAGGTGAAAGAAAGGAACATTCAGCACTGAAGCTTTGTAGTTTGAAGTTTAGTATACCCTTGCTTTTTTTTTTAAATAGTTTTTATTGAAGCATGCTTCGCATTTATTTGAACGCTTTCATTCTGAAAGAACTCAATAATAAATCAAATTAAATAAGGCGACCTTGAGGTGCTCGTCCAAATATCGACAAATCCGCTGGGTGGATTCTGCTCAGCCTACGCCGACGAATGGGCCTTGTTAGAATTGTGGCAAGTCGATTATTGTGAGAAACTAACCGCTCCCTGTATCGTTTTGAATATTTCTCAATGCTTTTGCATAAAGTGGGAATACCTAAGTCCCGGAATATGCTGGTATTACATATATAACGGTGCGCGTTTAAAATTCGTCGAAGAGCCTTACTTACACAACCCTCAACTCTCTTGAATGGTGGTGGTGCAGGCCGTTCCCCAACATGTAATACCCCAGTTAAGAGTAGGGAGGACTATGGTCTTAAAAAGCCTGACTTTAGCCTTAAGGGAAAGGCCACTCTCTGGCCGAAGTAACCAGTCCATCTTCCGGAGTTTTAAACGGGCAGAGCCACACAACCGGTTAACGTGGGGTCTCCAAGTGAGCCTCCTGTAAAGTGTAACACCTAGATACGTTATGGTGTTCTTATGGGCAATTCGAGCTCCGTCCAAAGTGAGTCGAGAAGTATGGCCCCTACGAAGTGTAAAAGTAGCATGCTGCGTCTTCTCCACATTAACACCTATATTCCATCGTGAGGCCCAACGTTCAAATATCGGCATAGGTGGCAGTAAGTGAACCTTGGATATCAAAATATGGAAGATCAGCAGTATACACTGTGTACAAAACAGGGCCAAGAACACTTCCTTGCGGGACACCAGCTCGAATAGGACGTAACAAGGATCGCGCTTCACGCACTTCAACAGAGAAAGCTCTGTCCGTCAAAAAAGAGTCAATAAGTCTCCACAGACACTCCGGGAGTATCGGCTTCAATTTATACTCTATCGAAGGCTTGGCGTACATCTAAAAATACTGCCGAACAGTATTTCTTTTTCTCAAAGGCATCGAGGATATGATTAACTACTCTGTGAACCTGTTCTACTGCACTGTGACGGGTGCGAAATCAAAACTGGTCAAAAGAGTCAATTGTCAAAAGCCTTGCTAGAAGAAGTCGTTCAAAAATCTTAGAGAAGGTAGGCAGGAGGCTAACAGGGCGATAAGAATCCACATTATGTGGGTCCTTGTCCTTTTTCGGTACCATGACCACTAAGGCACGTTTCCAGTATACCCTTGCAGTTTGTTTTTCTAAATAAGACTACTTTTCGGACCTTACTTTTCCATGGGAACTATACTATATAGAAGTCCGATTTCGACCAAATTTAGTGGAATCATGGAAAAGCATAACAAACTAACATGAATATTTTTTGAAAGCGATTCCGTTTAAAACAAAAAAGTTTTTCTCACTAGAACTTTCTTTTTCGACCGATCTTTCATACTGCAGCTATATGCTATAGACGTCCGATTTTGACAAAACTTTGTAGAATTGTGTAAAAATATATTAAGTAAATAATTGTCAACGTTAGGGACGATTCCATTGAAAACAAAAAAGTTTTTTTCACAAGAACTAGTTTTTCGGCCGATCGTTTCTATGGCAACTATATGCTATAGTCATCTGATTTTGACCAAACTTTTTTTAATTTTGTGGGAGCATAAAAAACAAATACAAGCCAATTTTGAGGACATTTTACGCTACTTTTCTATGACAGCTATACTATACAGACGTCCGATTTCGACCAAATTTAGTTAAATCATGGAAAATCATAGTAAACAATGATATACGAAGTTTGGATGCGTTCCAATTAAAAACAAAAAGTTTTTCTCTCTAAAACTAGTTTTTTGACCGATCGTTCCTATGACAGCTATATGCTATAGTCATCCGATCCGGCCGGTTCCGACAAATGTGCAGCGTTTTTGTACCCAAAGACTTTGTGCAAAGTTTGGTGAAGATAGCTTTCAAACTGACGGAGGAGATAGTATAGAAACAGACGGACGGACAGGGCTAAATCAACTCAGCTCGTCATGCTGATCAAGAATATATATACTTTATATGGACAATTTTATAATACCCTCTGCAAGGGTATAAAAATGTAAATTGATCATATGGGATGAGTGCACGATGGCGCACAAATGAACATTAGAAGCACTCGACCGAATTCCGAAATTAACAGCGGCGGATGAATTAAACGCATGTCTCAAGTCATCGTATCTGTGGCGTTACGTGAAAACCATTCCATTGAGTATGAATATACGAGTGTTTCTGCAACAGGATAGAATAGCAGAATATTTCTTCAAAGAACTGCTGAGAATCAGAAATGGTTAAATTTCATTAGATAGGTCGAGTGGTTTAATATCGATTCCACGTCATTTGCCAATTTACTGAAAAGAAAGATGAACTCATCACTAAAGCACATCATCCGAATTAGTCATTCAAAATTAAATGAATTTAAAATCAAATCCCAGGAGATGGTTGTTGTCCTAACCAACTAAATCCAACATAGAGTATAGAAAACAGCACAACTGGAACCAATCTTATCATGGTAAACAAACACGCCAAATTAACTACAACAATTTTTTTTTGGTCAGGCAATTGACCTATTTTCAAGATAATAAATATTGTCTAACAAAAAACAATGAGCGCCAAAAGTATGCATACACATATGTACATACAGCAAACGAGTTGAACAAACTTCAAAAGCCAGCGCCAACAACAAAAATTAATAACAAAATAAACAAATGCGTAAAAGAAAACCCCAACAAATTTTCACAAATTATTTTTACTCAATGTATGCACCTTGTACATGTATGTACCATAAGTATATTGTTTACGAATTCTCATTTCGCAACTTCCGCGAATTAATTGCGTAGCAGTTTAGCTGCCCGTGGGTGGGGAGAGTCGATGATGACGTGTTGCACTTGGCTGTTGCACTGACTCACTGTATAATTAATTTTGTTAAGTTTCATTTACTCACCTCCATGACCAAATTAACACAATCCTGCGACTCCTTGCAGTCCAATAGGGCCACCACATTCTCATGATGCAATTCGGTCAGTTCCTTTAGAATTTTAATCTCTTTGCCGAGCAAATTCTGCGTCTTGATTAGCCCCTTCTTTGTTATGCATTTAATGGCCACCGGCATGTGTTTCTGAAAAGCAAATAAGCGAGTTTTAGTCATTTCAATGTCATTGAACGCCTAACCTAATGATAAACAAAAGCGACAGCCTAAATGAGTTCAATTCATGAAAGATTAATTGGCTCAAGTCAAACGAAACACAAAAAGTCAAGGAATACAAATCAACAGGTAAAACTCTGTTACGTTGTATCCAACTTTACAAATTATTTATGATCATAATTTTGTGTTTACTTTCAACATTTGAGCAACTTACCCCAAAAATGGAAAATAAGAAAAGAAATTGTATTTGCCTTATGACCTGGACCACTTTTGCTGTAATCTTTGCTAGCAAATAAACGTATCTATTTGAAGAACAAAGCTCAAGTCAAGAGCCATTACACATTTCCAAGTGACTTGGCAACCCAAAGAATTTAAATCAAACAAACAACTGACAGCAGATGCTTAAGCTGAGCTATTATCGGTCAAGCTGCCGGAGAAGAATTGCTTGATTAATTACAAATTATAAAAATAAAGTGAAACGGAGGCGAGAAATCAATCTCTATATGTTATGTTTGATGCTTCATTTTTTTTTTTATATATATAGTAAAGATAGTTAAACCAATTTAAACTTTCTTTTTTATGTGTGTGTGCTCAGTCACAGGTAACCAAAAAGCAAACACAGACAACGAGTCATCGCCTCACCTGCAAATAACGGACAAGCAAGCACAGGAGAAAAGGGGTGCATGACGGCCTTATCGCTAAGGTTGAGAGTCTTAGCCAAGTTGGGTAAACACCATTCATACACATTCACCGCATTTAGTGCGTTTCTTTCCTTCTTTTTATTTCGCGTATCTAATAATAGAAACCCTGACTGGAGAGTCCAAGACCCTCAGCACGTTTGCCTTAGTCGGCGATTTGCTTGTTTGCATATTTCAGTGCGTGCTAATTAAATGAGCCGAAACAAAGACCAGGACAGTGGAATTTAGATGGAATAGATATAGTTTAAAGAGGGAAATCTAAGCTGGAAGCAATACAAATAAAAGCGCAAGGATGTAAAAATGCTAATCCGAACAGAAAACTGCAAAAAATTACGCTTTTGTTTGATTCTTGGTGGAAAACATATGGATTATTATTTTCTGCAATTATTAGATATACATTAACCCTGTTCTCGATTTCAAATCCGATCGAACGAAAGAATTCAATTGAACTATTTTCTTATTACTACATTCGAATGAAGATTAAGGGAAATTTCAAGTTATAAAATGAAATACCACAAACGGATGGGAAATATCAAAACGGATGGGATATTATGAGGTTTGTAATTTAAATGATTTCTAGAAATTCAATATCAAAGTTTTATCGGATGCATCGGATGTTAAAAAAAAAAAACAACCATGTTATTCAAATCAAGTACAGCCGTAGTTAAACAGCCGTAGTTATAAGCTTTTTTCCTCCAAAGGGAAATATAGTTTGAAGATGGGCAACATCGGACAAAAAGTACTTACCCTCCCAAACAATTTCCCAATACTTTACTTTATACCTTATACGATATAGTAACCCGATTTGATACTTGATTTTATCAATCCCGAAATACTTGATTTAACAATGCTTCGGGATATATGTATAAAGTATTTTTAGAACTATTTTTAAATATTTTTGATCATCTCTCGTTTAAACGTCTCATTTCACTGAAACTCGTCTTTCAATTTGCACACAACATAACATTTCAATTGGTTGGGGGTTCAATGTACTTAGCCACTTCATTTGGATGCTTGATTAGTGTACAACAAAAAAAAGAAAGTGCATTGCCCCTCCGCTTTAAAAATTTGTTGGCCAAAAATAATTGCAAAGCGACACAAAAAAAAGCAAACAAAACTGCATCACATCATAGCGCACAATCTACGACAAGTATCTCTTGGATACACACACACACACCGCAAACGGGTTTGCCTGGGTGAAAATGTATCTTGAAAAGTTCACTTCAATTCCAAATGGCGGAAATCTAGCAACTTTTCAATAACAAAATTCATGCCTGATTGAGAACTCTACCGGCAAAAGAATCTAAGATGCGGGGGGAACTTGTCTCAGAGTTAACAAATACAAGTTGGTAAACTAGTTTCCCTTTTTTTTTTGCGTGAGAAATATTTTATTGGATGACGATGAAGTCCGGCTTTATGGCTTACACGTGGAAGAGCTAACTTGATTTTCTGTCAAATGGGAAAGGTGTTTTTGTTTGGCTGTTGCTTAATTAATTTTGTTTGTTTTGCTAATGGAAGTTGCATAAGATTTAAAAATCTGGCTTCCGTTTGATTAAAATTTATGTTTCAATAACAAAACTATTACTGGAACAAGACAGCTGTTCCCCGGATCGTAGTTTAACCTCCGTGAGTTTGGTAATGTCGCTTCGATTTTGCATTTACTTTTGTTTGTTGAATAAGGCTGGTCCAAAAACTGACCAAAAATATGTTAGAACACATATACTATCAGCCTTGTTCTACAGTTTCGTGTTTTAGAGGCAAAGTCTTATTAATCTCTCAATTTCTCTGGAAACGCTTTAAAAATGATTGTTCAAAGGCAACAAAATCAAATGCAAAATGCACACAATTATAAAATAAAAGTATACATAAACCAGAAACGCGTGAAATGCCTTAGCAGTGCATAGAGAGGGGGAGGAATACTTAAATATATACAAATGTATTACGAAACCAGGCGGCAACAATGTGTGTGTTTAATGGAACCGATTGTAGAACGTAATTTTTTGCATGATTCCCTATACTTGGGTGAGTGTGTCGCGCCGTTTGCCTTATGCAATGACACACGAGCTTGCATTTCCTTTGCCACCCTGCTAAAACAAGAAATTAACGCGATATAAAATAGTTTCCATAAAATATGGAAAACACGTGTCATCAATTGGCACATTTTAACGTCTGCATTAGCTTCGAAATTCATTCATGAAAATGGTGAAACAAAGTTTTATCAGCTGCCTAAGCTGTTTATTTATGGAATATCTTGTGTATCTACAACTGCAACTGCAGCTCTTTGTTGTCTACACTTCAGGCTGTCAGCCGCACAATCCATGCGGTTGACTATTTTTAGTGCATGTCAAACACGTGCAACCAAAAGATACATACAAGCATTTTCAAGGGTCTGGACTGGCTCTTTTCTATTTATTGACTTTGAAGTCGCTGAGCAAAAAATTTTCCGTTGTCCTTAAATTGAAACAAGTAAGAATGGTTTGATTTGTATCGATTACCTTGAAAGGGTTAAGGCAATCTAATATCGAATTTTATTCAAAACTTTTGGACATAATCAGTAGAGCTTTGAACCTGCGTTTCTTTTAAAGTCCTTCCTCCAAAAGATAAGCTCAAAGTCACTGTCATCAAAAGCAGTTTTGCTTTAGAAGACTAACACCGAAACCAAGGTAAGGTTTGATTAACACTACGGGGACTCTACACCATCAATTTCGATGGATTAGAAGTGGTTCTCTGATTTCTGTTGTGGTCACATTGCCCACGCCATAAATCATCATTAAAGTCTATGGCAGCGATGTTCCTCCATAGCCCCCAGAGGCCGAGCGCAATCGGCCATTTACACGAGCACACGAGTCGAGCCCAGACGTTGAGCAGTCCAAATCAAAGCTGGGCTGTGTCGCTTTGATATCGCGCACCAATACACTCTCACTTTTTGGCCTCGCTCTTCTTGAACAACGCTGGTCTATGGAATGATCTTGAAAGATCGGAGAATGTGCGCAATAAGTGCCGCGAAAGCTTACGTATTTAACCGCAATCGGGACAAAATTGGGCGCCTTTTTGTAATTGTGGACAAGCCCTTGGACAAACGAACGATTCAGCGACGAAGCTCATTTTTGGCTCAATGGGTACGTAAATAAGCAGAATTGTCGATTTCGGAGTGAATATCAGCCAGAAGAATTGCAAGAGGTACCAATGCATCCAGAAAAAGTCACAGTTTGGTGCGGTTTATGGGCTGGTGGCATCATTGGACCGTACTTCTTCAAAGATGATGCGAATCGTAACGTAACTGTGAATGGTGAGCGCTACCGTGAGATGATATCCAACTTTTTTTGCCCAAAATGCAAGAGCTTGACTTGCATGACGTGTGGTTTCAACAAGACGGTGCCACATGCCACACAGCAACAATGGACTTATTGAGAGGCGAGTTCGGTGAACATTTTATTTCACGTTCGGGACCGGTCAATTGGCCGCCTAGATCGTGCGGTTTAACGCCTTTAGACTATTTTTTGTGGGGCTATGTTAAAGCTCATGTCTATACAGACAAGCCCGCTTCAATTGACGCATTGGAAGACAACATTGAAGCATTTATTCGTGAGATACCGGCCGAAATGTTGGAAATAGTATGCCAAAATTGGACTAAGCGGATGGACCATTTGAGGCGCAGTCACGGTCAACATTTGCATGAAATAATCTTCAAACATTAAATTATATGGACCGTACTATCGATTCAAATAAAGATTTCATGCATTGTTCTGAATTTTATGTGTTTTTTTTTTTTAAAAACTTTCCTATAGCTCTTAAAAAATTACCCTTTATATGTGCTGAGTCGACCCTATAAATTTGAAGTGAATCGGCCGAGCCGTTCTCAAGATTTGATTGAAAGTTTGAGAAACATGGCTTAAGAAAAACGCTATAGTTTTGGTTCTAAATATGTTTGGCTGAAAATTTATATGTATACTCTTAAAAAACTTATAAACAAGTAATGGAAACCCCACAGTTATATCTGATCACAAAATCCAAAAAAAATTCTTGAAAATGAGACGTTTAAACGAGAGATGATCAAAAATATTTAAAAATAGTTCATGCATTTTCTGAATTTTTTTGTTTTTTTAAGCATTCTACTAACTCTTAGAAAGTTTTTGGTTATTTGCATTAAATTTCTGAGCTGAAGTTAAGGTTGCACGACGAGCACTATAGCAATGACTATTTGGACCCATTTAACAGTGGGGGGCAAATTGTACATTTCCAACGGTTGCTTGCCCCACTCCGTTCAAGAAACATCAACATCATCAGGTGTTTTCGAGTATCATGTCGTTTTTCTTTAAAAAATTCACCTGACATACTTTTGGTTGTGTGAAAGATAAATTGAAATTGTCACAGCATAAACAAAACATTGAAAATCAGTCTTAGGGCTGACATCATTTGGAAATTGTAAGAAAAAAGCCATTAATTAATGTACAAATGTCAGCAGTACGTCGTGTGAACCGATCGTGGCACTATCTATTGTTATTATGTTGTTGTTGTTGTTGTACCTAGCTGTCGGCTATTGTTATTGCAGTTAATGTTGTTGTTGTTGTCACAGTGCATTTGCAATTAATATTGCGGTGTGCTCATTAAATGCCAGACAAACTTGAGCAACTTAGAAAACAAAATAAAAGTAATTCTGCTTTGATAAGGCAGTTTCTTTTTGCGCACAAAATAAAAGAAAGCCTTGACAAAATGTGGGTCTGTGATTTTGGCAAATTAAATGTGTCAGCGTACATCTGAATTCATACGTATGTATGTGTGCATATGAATATCTTTTGGATACACAAAAAACAGCTGATGCAATAACTGGCTGCGGTTGAGGCAAAACATTTTCAGTTTTACTTTTCTTTTATTTGTGTTGCTGGTCTTGATTTTCTCTTATTTATTTACTGCTTTTATACTTTTTTGTTATCGTTTCCATCTTAAGATTTTGTAAAGAAACACCCACACATGCTTCCATCATCCATCCAGCAAACACTTGTTATATGTATATATATGGCTGACCCTGAAATAGTTCAAAACACTCAAACACACGCACACATGCATGCTTACATACATATGTACGTATCTATATTCATAGGCCTCGCTAAAGTTAAATAAATCAGCTCACCGCACGTGCTTGAGGAAGCTCTATCGCATTTTGATTCTACATACATACAAACATAAGAATACATAAATAAGGAATAGTGAGAGAAGAATAGAAGCAACAATAGAAAAGAACACATTTTTGTGTAGAAATATAAACAAATCCGAAACGCAAATCATGAAAGAAAATCTGCGCAAGCCACAAACAACAACAGCAACCACAAAAACAACAGCAAAAACAACAAAGGCTTCGATTTTTAACTCTCCCCCAAATGCCTGCCACATTGCACAGTGGTACCAAAGGCGGAAAATAACAGACGAATTGTAAACAATATTTATCGGGCCTGTTCCGAAATCAGAGTCGGTTTTCGTGTAGACGTTCCTTTTTCTTATTAAAAGGCACAGTTTTATAAAATAAGTAGAGAAACGTCTGGGGTTACAACATCAGTTCGTCTCTTTTTTGACGAATTGAATCCACTTGGCATTGAGCAATCGGTTTCAACCAGGGATTAATACCGAAACGATTTTCGGTTCCGGTACCTGTTCCCGAAATAAATGTTTCGGTTAAAGGTTCTATTTTGGTTCTCAATTTATTTCGGTTTCCGGTTTCGATGCGGTACCCGGTTTTTAATTTCGGTATACCGGTACGTAAGTATTGGAAAAATTAATTTCTGAGATAAAGAACATAAAAATTTCAGTCATTTGACTTTCAAAGTAAAATTATAGACGCTATTTCTGATTTGACCTTATCAGTTTGGCTTTAGACCTGGTACGTCCACCACAGACCAGATATTCACATTGTGACAAATGCTGGAAAAACCCGATGAGACAGATACTAACAACCGCTTTTTTTTGTTGAATATAAAGCCGCCTTTGACACTCCGATAAAGGCAAAGTTCTTTAAAGCCCTGTCTACTTTCGACTTTGCATAATGATGCAGCTAACAAAACTGATGTGATTTTATCACCAAGTTTCTTTTCTTGCAACAACTTCGATTCAGATAAGCTATTATTAAAACCGCATTTATTATGAAGCAGTGATTGATCAGCAACCGACGAAATTTGAGCATAAATATTTGTTAAAACAGTAATACAAGATTTTTTTGCACAGGACTTAGCATTACGTTATACATCGGGTCCAAAAATATGCCACATAGAAAAGCATTGTTACATCAAGAAATTTCTCACGCTTTTCTATCTCCTGATCAAACATTAGCTGTTTCTATCTATCTAAATTGAAGAAAGGTTGAAGATGTCAACTGCCAGGCGTTTTACGCTTTCTTAGAAATGTGACAAGAAAATTTGATACCGTGTAATGGAAGTCTTATGATTCCTTCTTCGCGTTACAAGCAGAGCGGGCAAACAAACGAAACGTTTAACGAACCGTTCGCGAAAGCTAAGAAACGATTCATATGTTTTGTAGCTGTTACTCTAGTCAGGGAAAACGAAACCACTAACTTTATATTGCCGAAGAGTGCAAACGAAACGATTGGAATATTGTTCTCCCAACAGCTGCACTGCCTTAGAACGTTTCGGAACGAAACAACAACAAAGCTGAGAGAAACAAAGAAGTAAGCCACAGAAAAAAAAAACAACAATACAAATACAAATACAAATTGAGCAGCAAACGTTTCCGAACTATTCGCGCTCGTTGCATATCGTTCCGATTCCCTTTGTCCGCAAATCAAGATGAGAGCATTTCGCTTTACGTTTAGTTTGCTCTCAAGAACGCAAACTGAACAGAACTCATTTTTTGTTACAGTTACTTTTCTCGGGTTTTGTTAGTATTTCGCTCTGTGCAAAGAAAGAAACGAAACGATTCAGAAACGTTTCGTTTGTTTGCCCGCTCTGGTTACAAGCACCTGACCAAAATTTCGATACGCTCTGCAAAGGTAAAAAAAAAAAACCAAAGCCATACGGTACCAATGATTCGGTTTTGTTCCGGCTCTATCGGTTCATCAGTTATTAAACTGTAAACGGTAATCGATTCGAAGAGGTTTGAAATCAGCTGGAAGAGATTTCTAGCACACTGAAAATTGGTCTTGGGTTGGAATTTGGTTAGAAGAGATTTCTGGGAAGCCTCCGATAGCAGTTGCTCTACATGAATAGTTTGCACTAAACCCGGCTCGGAGTTCGGAACAGGTCCGTATATTTAAAAATTCCTTGAACAATCTTACTAATATTATAACCTTTGAAAGTGAAAGTTATTAAACATAACCTGGAATAGGACTTAGACTAAACAGTAGTAGGTTTGCAAGGACTGGAAAAACCCGTCGGTGTTACAGAACTTTGAGAGATTTCTGTGACACCGAGAATTGGTTTAGGGTTGGAATTTGGTTGAAAGAAATTTTCGTGGCACCTTCGACTATGAAGATCTGATGGATGGCAGTTGTAGGGGTGTGAACTGAAGCTGTAAAGGGAGCGTAGCAACTCACGGAGAAAACTAAAGGCCGATTTCTCATCTTCTTGATAGAACTGGCTAAGTGGCAGATAAACTTAGATTTGACTCGGTATTTTTGTTACTTCGTACGACTTATTGCTGTATGAAAAGATGTTCTGATAATATGAGAAGTAGCCTATCTGAGTTCTCATATGAGTTTTTAAACAGCTATTCTGAACCGATCCGAAAACCACAGAGAAGAAACGGTTTAAATCAGTTCACTGAGAAGTTTTAAGACGTAAAGCGCTTACCTTCAATGATACTAGCAATTATGAGGTTTTAGGCGTCTTTCGGTGAAGATAAGCATCACAGTCTGACCCTCCACAAGAGTACACCGAACTGATGAAGCCCTTAAGGATAACTTGGTACCCGCTTTAAAACAGTTATCTCGTACATCTCCTGCTCGTCAACCTCTCTATAAAGCTGTCATCAGACTGTTTTCCTTTCTGAGAAGTTGCTAACTTATTTGAGTATGTATCCCATTTGCTTTAATCGAAAAGAGCTCGGTACATAATCTTTTTGTTTCAAAGACAGCTTAACAACGACCTTTAAGGAGTAATCCGACATATAGGGGCATAATGCGCAACTAACAAATAATGCACTCGAATGTACTGTTTCAGAAAAGGAAACCGAATGGACGAGGCCTAAATATCCGACTTTGTGTCATCTTTCATGTTGCACAAGGATAACCGTTCTTTTGTGGCGATGCAAGAGTCGACCCACATTTTTTATTACTTCTTAAGAAGAGAGGTATTGCTCGGCCAGGCTGGTGAACATTGGCGGTTTCAGTTTTCAACTTGATTTTTATCATCCTATCAAAATGTTGCACTATCAAAAGCCGTCAGTTTCACAAGCCTTACTTGAAAGACTAACATTTTTTATGGCGTGTCAAGCTAATTAAAATGCACGTGTACTTTAAAAAAGACGGAACCAAAATTGAGGGGTTGATCCTGATTGAGAATCACTTCCATATCACTCCAAGATTATATATCATTTGTAATCTTAACGAACTTCTGGCCATACACTTTTCAAGTGTATAAAAATTATGATTTTTACAGCAATTTACCGTATAGGGATTGTTGGAGTGAAATAATAAACTTTAACATAAACAGTATTAGCCCAAAACAGTGTTAACACTTTTTTCAATGCGACCAGCCTCAGTGAAAAACAGAAACAAACGCAGCCCAAGCGGTCTGTCACTGAGCGGAACACTTTTTCTCGCATCTCATGTGTTTTCGGTTGAGCAAAACAATCGAGTCGGTCTGTTAGCGACCCTCTGACTGAAACACTTTTGAGCAAGCGCACACCAAACAACAAAAAATAATACGGTGAAGGGAGTAAGCTACGAGTACGAAAAATATACCAATGTTTAGGTCTCTGCAAGGACTATGCAATACCGATATAAACGGATATTCATAAGAGAAAAAAATAAAAAATTTGATTAACTATTATTTTCTTTTTTTAAAGTAAAACACAAAAATAAGACTTATTTAAAAGTTTTATTTTAAAAATTTTAATAAAGAGAAAATGTTGTTGTTTTTGATAGGGGTCTGTGTACTTATTGGACATAAAACAGTTACATAGTTCAGTAATTTGTTTTAAAATCGTGTAAATTCCACTATAAGGGCAGCCCCTAATAGTCCTCTATAAAATATATGAACCTTTAAATCGATAATTGCATATTGGAAAGCAACAAATATTCAAAAGATTGGATAATTTAAGCGCCATTTAATTTTTTTTTTTAATTTATGCAAATTTTGAACTTTTTAGTGCAAATTACACTCAGCCCACTGTACCAAGCTCAGCTGAGACAAATTTTTCTTGTCTAATTTTTTTTAGTGTGTGGAACTGTCATTTCAGACATTTGGCAGAGCGAGCCTTTTGGCGTATTACTTTTTATGCATGATTCGTGTGTTATTATTATTTACTTTGACAATGGCGCATTGTTAATAACTTTGTTGTTGTTGTTTTTCTGCGAGACAAGCCCACATTTTGGAATTAACAACAACAACAGCAGCAGCAAAACAATAACAAGTTAATTAAAACGCAAAGATAATTTCGTGCACTCACCTTGCGATGACGTCCTTTGTAGACCACAGCAAAGGCGCCATGGCCAAGCATATCCTTGGAGCTGTATTCATATTCACCAACAATATTCATTGCATTCAATTAAGGATGCCCTCCTCGTCTGGTTGCTCTCTCTCGCTCGCTCTCTCCCACTCTCTCTGACAGTCGGTGGGTTGTTGTTTTGCTTTTGCCTTTCTTTCGATTGTGGAAAATCAATTTTTTCGCAAACAGCAAAATTCTCGCACTTAGTGAGGCAAGAATTAACGTTAATTTGTATGGCCCAGCTGACTGTTGCCGTGCCAAACACTTGCCATAAAACAATTATCAAACGAACACACACTTATTAATTTGATTGGTAATTAAATTAAACTTTTTTACTCTCCCCGTGTATTTTGTAGAGTATTTCCTTCTCACACACACTCACTCACAGCCTGGCCGCCTTTGGTTGGAAACGAAACTGCTGCGTTGGCCTTTTAATTTGGATTCGATTTGACTTTTTCTTCTTTTGCAACAAAAAAATTTAATATCTTTTAGTTTAGTTTAATTCTTTTTCAACTACTTCGCGAGACTAGTTGATGAGCAGGAGAGAGACAGGCGACGACTAAGACCACTTTGAGTTGCCAGGAAAATACCCCAGAAAATACCAAGAATATGGTCACACACTTTAAGGCTACAATTGTTTTATTAAGACTTATATGGGGAAAAGTTAAGAGTTTCTGTTTAAAATTTAGAATTTTAAGAGTGAAATTATATTATTTATTCATCATATTTCGCCAGTTACTTAACATATTTATTTTAATTTTAGCTATAGCCAAATCTCCGCTCTGGTCACACTACACACCTATACGTAAACAAATATTTTGGTGTTTGGCCACAGGAAAGGTCATACTTATTCGTGCAACGCTGAACAAATCTGTGGCCGAAAGAAAAACTCCAAAAAAGTGCTTTAATTAAAGAAAGTAAACAATTAAAGTTGTTAAAAACTATTTGAGGTACATTTATATGCTGTGTAAGGCAAAAATTAAGTGAAGCAAGTAGCTAATTGGCCTCGAAAGTGCAGTTGCCAACTGATCTTAGTGCCTGCTCTCTCTTCACCCCTACCATAATTATAGAACTTTTATCAATAAATACACACCATGAGTGCGTCGAGTGAGGGCGGCGCGGGTGGCGGCGGAAGTACAGCTCCCACATCAGGTATGTTATATAGTACTTTATATCTGTATGTGTATTAGCAATGTATTGTAGTTGTGTTCGTCTCTCAGTGTGTATGTGTGTGTTGTATACATAACATTTTTGTACGCTTCTCTTTTGTGCTGTTCATACGCGCAGTATGTAGGTACATAAGTGTGTGTGCTTTGTCTCAGTTTTGTTGTTACTCTGCATTCGTGGCAGGGTTGTCAATACTTGTCTAGAAACTTGCTTTATCGATTGTCCATTTCTGGTTGGGGGAGAGGAATTATCAATGGGAGTATCTCTATCCTCCCCCTCCCAATTGTCAACTCCACATATTATTACCCACCTTTGCACCACACACAGCAGGCACATTGAAAACCGTTAAAATTCGCACACACCTGCTTCCAACGACAACAAATGTTGCGGCATCATCAACAACCACCTCATCCATATCCCTGGTATCACAAAACACTCAACCGCCCGTGCAATTTCGTGGTATTATAAACAAATACTCATTGCCTCCACATCTATTGCCCTCCACAGTGGCCGCCAAGATAACCCATGTCAAATCGGCGGACATTGGTGGTGGCGGCAGCGGTGGCATATCCATCACAGCCGGCACTCCCATACTGAGCGGTGGAACCATTAAAGTGGCCACAGCCGGTGTCAATGCCGTACAGCAATCCTCTCTGGCCGCTCTGCAAGCGGGTGCAGGTCAGGCGACAGCAGCTTCAATTCGAGCCATTGGAGCTGGTGGCCAGTCCACCCAGGTGCGTGTGGTCATGCCGATGATTAAGCAACTGGAGAATGTCACCGCCACGGGACGTACCCAAATTACGGCCATACCAGCGGGAGCCACCTCCTTGCCGGCCCGAAGTGTGTCGAATGCGTCTATAACGGTGACACGTCCGGTGAGTCAGGCCACTTACTTGCCTCGAGCCAGTGTCACGGCCACTCAGATGAGTGGCATGGCTGCTGCCCAGCGTCTGGTAACGCCTCTAAGAGCCAATACCTCCAGCTCGGCCACGGTGACGCCAGCTGGTCCCAGCGGAGGATTTATAAGAGGCACAGCAGCCGGCGGTTCGGTAAGTCGCACTTCAACACAGCCACCCAACTCGACGGTCATTTCCTCGGCCAATAGTGCCGCAGCGGCGGCCTGGATGCAGAGTTCCACAGGTCAAGTGCAGCTAATACGTGCCATACATCAGCCGCGCCAAAGAATCATCACCACCTCGGCGGGGGTGAGCAGTGCCAGCGTGGTCAGCAGCGCCTCACCTGTACAGGCGCCCACGGGTGAGTCTTTGTTTCAAAACTAGAACTGTAAACTAAAATTAGCATTACAATTATTGGGATAGTTACAAATTTAATTACCATTACAATTGCAATTATTTCGTAATTAATCACTTTTTAACAACTACTATTATTTCAATAATTATTTTAATTAACTGAATTAATTGGTAATAGAAATAGTTGTTGTAATTTCGAAACAAATAATTAATTACTTTAATTATTGTGTGTGAAAATGATCAATTTTAACATAAAGGTACATAGTTGAGTGGTAGGTAAACAAAATTGATGAACAGATGTAATGTGTGTAAATTGTGCATACGTTGTACATTAGGGCGGACATTTGATGTAAGGAAAAATGTAAGGTCATTCCACACTCCTTTTATACAATGCTTTTTGGTGTAAAAAAGGGCATAAAAACCCAAAAATAGAAAAAATGTGTGCTAGTGTCTGCGCAATGGATTTAAAGATTGTCACTTATACGTACTGTTGCCCTTGCTTACATTTTTATACTCTGTACCAGAGGTACACAAAGTATATTAAGTTTGTGCAAAAGTGTCCGTCTGTCCGTCCGCCTGTCTGTCCGTATGAACAAACAGATCTCAGAGATGGTAGGAGATAGAGGTTGACATGTATGGAACATATGTTTCTTATACTTGCAGGCAGATCAAGTTTATTTTCAATTTTGGCCACGCCCCCTCCCGCCCCCGCAATATCGAAAAAACGTCATATCTCCCATAGTTTTATAGATAGAAGGTTCGAAGCTTCTGGACATATTTAGTATTCTGCATTCTTTATCGATCCGCTGAAGGAATTTTAAAGATCGGATGAACGATATTTTAGTTATAAGGAAAGCAAACAATTATGGGCAGCTCCGGTCGCAATGGCGACTGGCAGCACTTCACAGGTACAGAGTATTTTATACAGACAGAGTATTTTGTTTGCAATGGCCACATCTAAATACTCATAGGAACATATGGTATAAATTTTGGGTTAATTGAATTTGTTTTACTATGCTAAAAAAGGGGCTGTACTTTTTCATGAAAAATTCTTAGCGTATTAATATCAGGGATGCAAACCGATTGGAAATAAGGACTAGTCCGGTTCTGTGGTTCACATAGTTTTTGAACCGCCGGTTCGGTTTATTACATGGTTTTTGAAGCAAACTGAACCGCGGGCTTGGTTCGGTTCAGTGGTTCAGTCCTTATTTATTATAAATTTAATAAAGGACAGTTTCTGTTTTTGAAAATAAACCCCGATCTTTCCTAAAATTTGCGCGGAAAAGAATTCGTAAAGAAATTTATGTACTAGGATGCCGAAAATCTGTAAAATCTGAACCCTTAAAGCCCATCCTAAAGTCTAACGACCAGATATTTTCATATATATATTTAAAAAAAATGACAAAATCTTATTTCTGGGATCTGGGATAAATCTGTTCGAAAATCTATTTCTTTCCAGACTTTCGATGGTAAGACAGTCGAAAAGTTGTCAAAAACGCATTTCTGTTCAAGGATCGTTTTAAATTTTGCCGAGTCTCAAGCCCTAAGCCATTTCTTAAGTATAAAGTCCCAGGTTGCTCTAAAGTCTGCACGAAAAGATATTTTTCCGAAGTTTCGAAGTAAATGCAGTCCGATAACGTGTTAGAAACTCTATTATTTTCTTGGATCTCCCTTAATTTCACCCTATGTCAACTCTTGAAGTCTTTTGTTGAGTATAACGTCGCAATTTACCCTGAAATCTGCTCGGGAAGTCATTTTTTTGAAGTTGCGTCTTTTGAAGTTGCGGCATTCCACCAAACCTTAACCCTTTAAGACCATTCTAAAGACTAACATTCAAAAATATCCTTAAATTTGTTCAGAAAGTAATTGTTTTGGACTTTTGAAGCTGCAGAAGTTTGAAAAACTATAAACCTGGGTGGGACATACTATTTGATGAAAAATAAAGTTGGATCGAACACATTATAAAGTACTAGTTCTGGTTTTAAGAGGAATTACGTCCCGGGGTTTTTTTTGAACCAACTCTATTTGGTCTTGCTAGTTCTTTAAATATTGAACATTTTCTCAGAGAATGCTATCTTAAACCGAAAAACTTTTTAAAATATTAAAGCTCACCTATAGTGTCTTTTCCCCGATCTTTTGCTTCAATATTCGAAATATAATGATTTCTAAAGTGATATGTGACTTTTCGACCATTACGATACTGAATTCCTAGGGAATTAAAAAGTTTATATAGTTGGATATACTTGCTTCGTCCATAATGATATCACTTTAATAGCTGTACTCCTAGCTAAAGCTGGATTAAGGTGAAAAAGCTCGACAAATAAATTGATTAGCAACTTCCAAAGAAGGATTGTTAACTTATGACAGGCATATTCAGAGGTCGGTAGACAATTGCACGTTTCAAAATGGTTGGGTGCTACATAAATCCGGCATCAATAAGGACTTATCGTAGCAATTCGACTAAAAAGTCCCAAAATATGTGCGTTTTGAGACTCGTCAGTGAACTGAACCGAACCGAACCGTGATCATTTGTGGTTTTCGGTTCGGTTCAGCATTTTCGAAGGGTCGCCGGTTTGGTTTGCGGTTCGGTTCTCCAGCTAAAAAAAGCGGTTCGGTTTGGTTCGGTTCGGTTCAGAACCGGTTTGCATGCCAGATTAATATATACGGCCCTGTTCCCAATTCCGAGTCGGTTTTCGTGTAATCGTTTGCATGTAAAGCTTAAACTTAACAATGTTATATGGAAGGTGACAAGAATTTCAAAGGCTACTAGATTAGGTTTGACGAAAATCGGAATTGCCTAAGCAGCTGAAACCGATTGCTCAATGCCAAGTGAATTCAATTCGTCAAAAAAGCGGACCTGATCAAGTAGCCACAGACATTTTGCTTAGTTTTCATATAAAATTGTGAACTTTATCTTAAAAAAAGCAACGTTTACACGAAAACCGACTCGGAATTCGGAACAGGGCCGATTGATATTGAGGGCTAATATAAATTTGATAGAAGATTTATAAAACTAAATTTGATCATTGATTAAGAAATTATCAGGCCTGTTCCGGTTTTCATTTTCGACAAAATTGCTTAAGTGGTTATTGTACAAAATCGACTAAGTAATTCGGCTTAAATCCTTTCATATTGAGTAGTGTTGAGTTGTTCATAAGTGAGTGAACATGATCTTCTTTATTTTCAGCAGCTCTTGTTCTGTGAGTTATTCAGTCGGAGTTGTTCACTTGCTCTTAATCTGTTAGTTGTTTATTGAGAGTTGTTCAGTGAACTGTTCACCCAATTTTGTGACTCTAGGTGATCACTGAATGTCCAGGTGAACACTGAACAGCTGAACAACTGAGCAACTTGAAAAAAATTACAAGTGAGCATGTTTAATCAAATGAACAATCATTAACCAACACTAATATTGAGTCCGTCGTATTTAACGGAAGTATGAATTAAAGGTTTGATACAGATTTCCCTAATGATTTGCCAGAAAAGGTTACATGTACCAAATTAAATATTTACTTTTATTGCATAGTTACGAAATAATTGTAATGGTAATTAGATTTGTAAATACCCCAATAATTGTAATGGTAATTGTAATTGTTTTTGTAATTGTAGTTAACAGCTTTGCTCAAAACCAAGTTTATAATTTCCTATTCTCTTCCAACTCCCTGCAGCCCTTTCCGTCTCCACCTCACAGCCTCTGACCCCTCAGCAGCAGCAGCCGGCAGGTCATGGCTCGGCTGGCACACCTCAGGCCTATGTGGCCACTGTTTTACCTCCTCGCCAGCATCAGGCCACTTTGGTCTATTCCTCGAATGTAGCCACACCAAATGCCATCAATCCCAATCAGCAGGGTCAGCAGTTTAATCCACGTTTTGCTGTGGCCACGCCCACCACCACACCTGGCGGCAGCACTGTAACACCACGTCAGGTGCGTCCCATTCCTTTGGGTAAAAGCTTCCCGGCAGCCAAATTGAATACCACCAGCATCAGCATAAGAGCACCCAGCATTCCCGTGGGCGCCTCAACCAATCCCACACCCGTAAGCGTTTCGGGTGGAGCTACGGTAACAGCACAAGGCAGAGGACCCGCCGGAGCTACCAATTTGCCCACCACACGTATCATACAATTGCAACAGCCGGGCACCTCGGGAGCCACGCAACAGATTATAGGTTCAGCAGCGCGTTTGGCGGGAAATGTCATGCTGCAGCCATTTTTGATGAGCACCAGTGCAGCTGCTAAAATGGGTAGGATTTGCTTCATTCTTGTACTTCTTCCTTGACTAATTTATACCATAACTACAGGCATACGCCCGCCCGTGACCATGACCGCCAAGGTTCAGCCTTCGCTGACCATTACCCAGCTAAATCCCATAGGCAAACTCTCAGCTGCTGCCGGTGGTGCGGGTACACCCACTCTAACACCTCAAGGTGTGGCCAGCATACAAGCTGTGCCCGTGCCCAATCCCAGTCCAGGTGGCGTTGGTGGGGTTACATCAGCAGCTGGAGGAGCCACCGTGCTGCCACTTACCATTAGCGGACGTGGCACAGGAGTGGGACCAGCTAGCAATATTCTAACCGGCACTTTAACACCCATTAAGAATGCCACTGGCCTGACGGGTGTTAAAATGATGATGACACAGGCGGCCACCACTGCAGCAGGAGCAGTCGACTCAAGGGCCGGGGACACTACCAGCTTTCAGCGTACCTGGAACCCAGTGGTGGCCTCGCAAAGTCAACTAATGAAGGTGAGTTCCTCCTGCCATTTGGAACAATTCATTCCCTACTCCAATGCTAAGCTTTTTACCACACAGATCGAGGAGAAGGGCAATGCCGCCACCATCTACTATGAATCTGTGCCGGCTTCGGCCTCCACAGGCGTTTTGTCGCTGACCACCACCACAGTTAGCCAAAGCACACAGTCCCAGGCTCAACTGGTGAGCAGTGCTGGAAGTAGCCTATCTGTTTCCTCGCTACCCTTTGCCAGCCACGCAGCCATGGGTGGAGGAGGAGCTGTTGCTGCTGGAGGCTCGCCAGCCACCTTTACTGTGCTGCCCTCGGGCACTGGAGCGACCGGCACTCGCACTATAGGACACCAGCAGTTGATCATACCAGCGGCTGGTAGTAGTGTACCACCTCAGCATATGGTCATTCCCTTGCACACTTCGGTCAAGGTGACCACCGGTGCAGCCACTGTGGCACCAGTTACGACCAGCACGGTGGGCGGTGGAGCAGCCCTGGTGTCCAGCTTTATGCGCAAACGAGATGTTGAGGGTTCGCCCATACGTGCGGCCAAGAATCTAGCTCCCACTCTACTCTCCATGGGCAGCAACACCAACAGTCAGCAGCAGCACCAGCAGCAGAGTAATTCCGTTGCCTCTGCTTTTCAATTGCAACCAGTTTCAGTTTCAACGGTACCATCTGTCACCTCAGTGAGCAGCGCTATATTGACAGTAGAGGCATTGGCCAAAAAGGAACGAGAGCGAAATTTAACCAGCTCTGCATCATCATCCACGTCAGCTGCGGTCACAGTGCCAGTGCCAGTCGTAACAGCAGCAGCTTCAATCGTTGCAGCTAACCGAAATGTGCGCGCTGAATCGCCTGCTTCCTCGGATGGCTCCACCACTGTTTCGGCCAACTCCTCGCCCGGTGTGGATCAACAGTTGGAGAATAGTAACATGGGCATGAATCGTTTGGGCGATGCAACAACACCAGCCGCCATAGCCGGAGCTGCTAGTACGGGTCCAAGTTCAACTGGACGCGATAATACAACGCATTTTAATCCCATTAATGAGGTGAGCTTAAAAACTAGCTTAGGGAAAACTGTTTCAGAACGGCAAACACTTCCAAAGCGAAATTCGGTTCAAGTGTTTCGACTAAAGATCAAATTCCGAAGCGGTATTGGTATTTTATATTTATTTGCTCGAAATGTCAGTGTAAAACTTCTTATCTATCGTACAGAACCTCACTTAATATCATATTTTCCTATAACACTGCCAAGGGCAGGCGCCTTAGCTTGTTGATCAAAAGACCTTAATGTCTTCTACACCCTAAAGATCCTATATACTTACCTTATTTTGTCCATCTGGAGTAGGTTTATAAATGTGTCGGGGCCTTGATAATGGTCGCTCCAAAATCGATTTCATTCGGTACAGAAACCATTCCATTGGAAACATTTATGTTCATTTCTGACATGCAGTTAATATTAGTGGTGTGCGCGTCACAGACTACATTGCCGGAATATAAGGTCCAAAAGTTTCTAAATTTAAAAAACTAGTTTCTAAAAAAATCTGAAATTTAAAAATTAAAGTGGCTAAAAAGTAGATAAAAGTCAAAACTTAAAAAAATAGTGTTTTTGGAACAGAATAAAAAAAAAAACATAGTTAAAAGGCCTAGACGGACTTTCGACGTAAGTAATTCAGCTTACGCTGCCACATATTTCATCGACGTGGGTCTATGGTATTTTATAAATGACTAGTCTGGTCTGGTCACACTGCTTGATCAGCAGTGTTGTGTTTTGAAAACAAAATTGGCAACTTCTCTTCATGCTACCAATTGATATGAAAACTGTTTGGATATGACTCTCAACAGGTAGCTTACTATTGACTTCGAATTTAAACAGTAGCAAATAACATTTATTTTTTGTATTTTAGCTGTTTTTGTTAAGCTATTCAAAACGAGCAGGAGCAACTGTAACTTAACTTCGGCCTTAACGATGAATCAATATGCAGTGTTTAGTTTAAGTTCAGTTGATTGCTAATAAGCGTAACTGAAAGTCGTAACATACATTTTTTTAGTGTAGCATGCGAAATGTTATGTGTAAGGAAATTGTTACGTCTGCTTCTTCTTCAATAAATTTTTGTATGAAACTTCTCGTTACTTCGGAAGTCCGTCTAGGCCTAAGGACGAGGAATCAATTGCTTTATTTGCGTAGTCCATATCTTTAAAATAATCAGGGTTGTTTTCGTTTCCGATCAAATCATACGGAATCGAAACTTTTAAATGTTCTCGCTTTCAAAAACCGACTATGTTATTTGGTTTTTGTTTGACTTTTTTGATGGCAAATTGATATAAGAGTAGTTTCTACGCCTGGGCCTCATTTTTTAAGGCCTCGCTAAAAACTGAATAACACAAAATCTATAAGAAATATTGGCGAACGGCTTTTTTATTGGATAGATAATAGATAAAACTAGAAGTTAAACTTTTTGTTTTGTCGTTGTTGTTGCGGTTGTTGCTGTAACGCCATTCAAAGTTTTTCGCACCTGCCTCCACATTTGCGGTATCTTCAAAAACAGGACTCCAAAGTGATATTTCGAAAATCTACCATTTTTTTCGTAAAATCGGTCCCACTTCGATATTTTTGAGCCTAGTAGTGTTTAGTAAATGTTGTTCATTTCACTGAACATGTTCACTTGTGTTTTTTTCAAAGTGGGTCAACTCACTCAAGTTGTTTACTTGTTCTTGTTCAGTTGTTCTGAACAAGAGCAAGTGAACTGAATCAAAACTTATTGGACAACTCTGACTGAACAACTCACAGAACAAGAGCGGCTGAACAAAGTTTAAATGAAATCTAGATTTTCTATCGATATGCTATCGAATTTAAAAAAGTCACCAATAGTAAAAGCTATAGGTCAGTGGGAAAGGGATGTTTATGGGCCCCTTTTATTGAAAACTGACTACGCCCATGGGTTGTGGCCAAGATAAACGCCAATTTTTCGTTCTTTGTTATATAATCTAAAATTGCCATAATATTTCTTCTAATGCATACCAAAAACTGGCTGCAATGTAAGCCTATAGACCAATTATCCGCTTCACAACCTAAATAATTGCTAAGATGTCAACTTAAACCACTTTTGAACTGGTTCATCATTCTCTTCCTCTGCTGCTGATGCTGGACCGGGGCCTTTCGCTGCTGCTACTGCATCAAGGCCATTTGCTGCGGCCATTTTACCGGGGCTGCCTAGCAACACCAATCGTCCACTAGCAGCCGTCTAGAACAGCCGATCCCGTTAGCCTGCGCCTCTCCGTCAATCACATCTTGTTGTTGTTCAGTTGAAGCAAGGCCTTTGTCTCTTAAGCCAAGGCCCTTGCTCTCCAACTTTCCACAGATCGCTCTTTCCACTACGAGAGAGAGTTTTCCCCAATTTGCCGTGGCTACTCTGTAGTCACTTGCTTGTGAGGAGTTACTCCTCACAGTATTACCAATCCACAGACCAAATTTCAAATTCATAACTTAATTAATTTCTGAGATAAAGCTGTGAATCACTTTTGAACCGTCTTGAAATTGATCCTGAAGCAGTGAAATATCCTACTCCATATTACCGAACCAAAGACTTCTTAGCTTAAAACCTTCTGAATTTTGGCGATCAACCATTATTGAACCGGTTCCGGAACCGATCGTAAGCCAGTAAAATATCTATCTCTGAATCACTTTTGATCCTTTTTTTTACCGCTTTTGAACCGGTTCGCAGACTGGAGATATATTCTCTCCTGATCAACATGAACATGCTGTGACAATTTCTTGAAGATCGGATCAGTTCCTGCGGGTCTCCAGTTCTGTGACTAATAATTTTCAGTACCTTACTTTTTTTAATCGGAGGGTTTGGATTTAGTTTTCTAAGGTCTTAAATCGAAGAAGGTGCAGTTCGAGGAACTAAAAAATCACCCGAACCGAACCGTTTTGGCAGAGTTCGGTTTGAATTTGCATTTTAGATTTTTAAATTAACATTAAACAGTTTAGGGTGACCAAATCTAATCGAATTCTGAATCCACTTACCAACTCTGAGTATATTTAAGCAAGCCATGAACTGATGTCACTTGAAAATGAATTGGATTTTATGGTTTGCTACCCAGATGCGCCTATAAAAACTAAAAAGCTAGCTCAAAGATTAGATCAAAGAAAGATCAAAGACGAAGGTTTTAAGTTAACAAGTAAACAATTATTTATTATTAACAAATAACACATTTATTAAAATTTCAATCGGCAGCTCTACTCCACCCATCCGAACTTAAGTCACACCACTTTAGGTTCACGAAGTGGTAACAGCGCCTTTGTCGATATGCAGGGCTCAGCACAGCAACAGCAATCTGGGCCACATCTTGGTGGTGCAACACCAGGACATCTACAACAGGCGACACGCATGAATGGCACAGCAGGCGGCAGTTCGGTCAACTCTGTTGGCTTTGAGTGCTCGGCACGTAAAAAACAGCGTCGTTCAACGTAAGTATAAATCAGAATAGTTGAAAAACATTTCTAACTTTTCTCCAATCACAACACAGCAATGACAGTCAGCAGTCCACACAGAGTCAGGCCTCCTTGTCCCTGCCTCCGCCCACTCCAACAGCTGCACAGGAGACGGTTTATATGCAACAGCATCAGAATAATGGTGGTTTGCTGGTTACAGCGCCTCCGCCTAACAGTGAGGCAAATCATCGTCTGAATGCACCAGCCGTGGTGGGCAACAAGGAGAATGCCAATCCTGTGGACTTTGTTATAAGACGTCCGCGTAACTATGCGCTGCTCAATGTGAGTTTGAAGCATAAATAACAATAAAAATGGAATACTTATATTTGCAAAAATATTTTCAGACCTATAAACCCACCCACAAGTTGGCCAACAACCATTTCCATCGTTATACAGATGTCAAGCCGCGCGAAGAGCGTCACGCCTCGGTGATTGATCTGGCCAATCAGCCCAATGTGCAAGGCAAAATCAATGGCTGGAAGATACATCATTTGCGCTCTCAAATGGAAGATATGGTAAGAGTTTAGCCCTTCTTTAGGGGAATCTTTTTTTTAACTATATTTTCCCTTTCAGAATGAATCGGAAACAGTTAGTCTGGGTCAGCTGGAGAATATGCTCAAAGAGCTAGAAAAAGACAAGGATAAGCATAGCGATATTGAACGCATTAATGAACTGCTCAAGGTAAGTCGAATCAAAAAATGAATTTAAACTTCAAAAACAAATCTTTTCTGTTTCCACAGGGCAACATTCAGCGCAGCAAAATCATTACCGATGGCATAAACGAGGCACAGAATCAATTGATGAAAATATTCGAGCATAAACCTCACGTCTCCGACATCATCAATCGCTGTGCCTCCAAGCGAAATTTCAAGAAACGTGAAAAGATTTAAGATCTTAATTGTACATTACCTAATTTAACCTAGTTAAATATGTTTAATTTAAAACGCAATCCATTTTGTAGCAGATACAAACCAAAACTTTACAAAGAAAATTGCAATATTTTTTTTAAATTTTCTTTTATGTCAAAATAAAAACTTAAATTGTATATAAACCGTCTTTTAAGATCTATGCACAGCGAGGTGCTTTTTAAGATTATGGTTATGTGAGAAGGCCTTGGGACACTGTGCACACTTGTAGGGACGCTCGCCAGTGTGTCGTCGGAGGTGACTCTTTAGGTCGCTATTTTTGCCATAAACATTGGGACACTGCGGACACTTGAAGGCCCAAACTCCTGTGTGCACGCTGATATGAGCCCTTAGATTATGCCGGTGGGCATAGTTTTTGGGGCAATGTGGGCACTGATAGGGTCGATCACCAGTATGCGTTCTTCTATGGACTTGCAGATAGCGTTTATGGCTAAATACCTTGGAGCACTCGGGGCATTTGTACAGTGGTGGTTGCAGTTGATTTGGTTCTTCGACTGGGCTTTCTGTGCTGTCGGCCCAAACATGCGATTGCCACATATCACTGCTGTGCTCTTCGACTTTGATGAGGCCCACCTCCAACAAATCGTTTAAATCCTCTGGCTCTAGCTTGATTTTGGCATTTTCCAGCTGTTGCATAAAATACTCATGACTTTGTTCATAGCGACGCCTGAGTTCATAAGCATTCTTAGTGGCTAGCTCACAGTCCTGGCATATCTGTTGGGGCAATGATTCCTCCTCGATTGACAGTTCCATGGGCATGATGTCGTTTAGCATATGCAGCAGACTGGGTACGTCGTTCGGTGATTTGGCAAAGATATCAATCAATAAACTAAAGCTTGTTGCACAAATGCGGCAAAGTTGCTGAATGTTTGCCATAGTTTTGGAAGAATAAGAGACAATCCCAGAGAGAATTGTTTATTTGGACACTTTTTCTGAAATTAGACCTGACAACCCTATCAGCTGTTCTTACTCGGTATGGCGTTAGAGATGGGTCACATTTTCAATTGCTGTGTACATGGTTAGAGATGAGAATATCTGAGATACCTTTAGCTATAACACCTGAGCTATATTCAATTAGAGTGAAATATATATCTTCCCTTCTCCGCTTTAAACGAAACGGTTCACTGTATAAGTAGTTGTTTAAGAACTACGAAATTTTCAGGATCATTTTAAGTTCTAAAATAAAATGTACTCCTTCATGATGATTTTTTGTTATTTCCTCACACAATAGTGGTATTCCTGAAAGTTATTTGATTTTTTATTGATCTCGTGCATCAGCTGCTAACGACTGCTACTTACAAAATGTGCAGTGTGCTCAGAAAAAGTAAGGAAAGTATGGTTATACTAACTAAGTGTACGAAATCAGCTTCGAGGCTCTCCTCAAAGAAAATTGCACTGCCCGCTTGGCGTTTGTTTTAATTCTGCTGTGATTTAAATATAAAAAACGTAAACTTCTTAGCAATTCATATTTTACACGATTATCTATTTGTTGCACCTTAGAATGCAAACGAGAATATTGTATAAATAGAAGAGCGGCATAAAGTGGACCGAGTCATAAGTGCTTGAGTTTTTGGCGATGACACATCTGCATAATTCTCCAAATGGCATAAGTAACTTAGCCTGAGCATAATTAAATACTGTATGTCAAGAACATGTTTTGACTCAGGAAAAATATTCAGATTTTTCACTTATTTTTGAAAAAAAAAAAACGCTTTCACTAAATGATTGATTTTATTTTATTCTGAACTAAAATTCAAAAGAAAGTAGTCAAATCCATTTAGTTTTACCATGTAATACCAATAAAATGCCTATTTTAAAGCGTCAAGAATTTTTATATTGGTTTAACGACCTGTTTTGATTTTAGTTAAAGTGAATGTTAGCAGGCTCATTTTCATATGTATTCTCTGTTGAATTTTCTGGTTGATTATTGAACTATAATTATAATCAATCCTCCACTTTGAGCCTGCTAACATAGACTTTGACTAGTGTCAAGAAAGTGTTTTGACAAAATGTCAAAAATAAATTATTATTCAAAAATTCCATATCTCTAATGGACTAGCTGATTTTACCCCACTTTGGCTTATCCAATGTAAAACTCAAATATAATGATTATGGAACTATGACATTATCATAAGCAAACTTTGGTCAGATTGAATTCACCTTTGTAAACTTGTAAACATTCTTTTTGAAGAAGTTAAAAACACTAGCTTCACAATTTTTTCGGCATTTTTTGTTTTAACGGGATCGTTCCGTTAACTGCGTTTGATTTGCTTTCACGAAATCCAAATCGAATGCAAAATACAAATACCTAATGAAGAACCAACGCAAATAATACATTATTTAATGCGACCAGCCTCAGGGCGGAGCAAAACAAACGACCGTCGCAGCAACCCGACAGAAACACTCGTTTTTAGAAATAAACGCAAAACAAATGGTCTCTCACTGAGCGGAACTTCTTTTTTTGACTAAAAATACAAAAATTTACTATTACCCTTTTTTTTAAATATCCTTTCAATTTCCAATTGCAGTGCCATATGAAAGCCTCGTGAGCAATTATCGATAGTTACAGGTTACGATAAATTTCAACGCTCATCTCTACACACCACTACTGCAGCAAATTTTTCACCGAGCGCAAAGCAAACCATTTTTAGCTTTCCTATCATAAATTCAATTAAAACATGGATTTCCAAAATCGCGCCGGTGGCAAAACCGGTAGCGGTGGCGTTGCCTCCTGGTCGGAGACCAATCGCGACCGCAAGGAACGTTTGCGACAGCTCGCATTGGAGACCATCGATCTCAACAAGGATCCCTATTTTATGAAGAACCACTTGGGTTCCTATGAGTGCAAATTGTGTCTGACTTTGCACAACAATGAGGGCAGCTACCTGGCTCACACCCAGGGTAAAAAGCATCAGGAGAATTTGGCACGACGCGCCGCTAAAGAAGCCAAGGAGGCGCCCTCTTCCCTACTGGCACCGGAAAAGCCTCGTGTTGAGCCTAAAAAGTTTGTGAAAATCGGTCGTCCTGGCTATCGCGTGACCAAGCAACGTGAGCCCAGCAATGGTCAGCAATCGTTGCTCTTCCAGATCGATTATCCCGAGATCACGGAATCGATTGTGCCCCGGCATCGCTTCATGTCCGCCTATGAGCAAAAGATAGAGCCACCGGATCGTAAGTGGCAGTATTTGCTATTCGCTTCCGAGCCCTATGAGACAATTGGCTTCAAGGTACCATCGCGCGAGGTGGAAAAGACGGAGGGTAAATTCTGGACGCATTGGAATCGGGATACCAAGCAATTCTTTTTGCAATTTGCCTTCAAGTTCGAACCGAAGATATTGCCACCACCGCCGCCAAATTTGCATCGAGCTTTGGGACCACCGACAGGTTTTCCCATGCCCGGACCACCAAGGCCGGCGATGCATCCCATGTTCAATGGAGTGCCGCCACCGCCACCCATGTGAAGTATGTAAGAGTATGAATAAACACTCCCAATTTTTTAAAAACTCAACTGGATTTTTATTATTGGTACCGGAAAAGTCACAAATGCGTGAAAGTCTGTATGGGGGGAAGCATTAGTTTTTCATTCAATTATCTTCCAACTTACTTTCTCCCATAGAGTATAGACCCCAACACAGGACCAAGGCTTCTCGCTCTGGAACTGCAATCGACATATCAAGGGGCACAGAGGCTCGTAGTCCAGTTGGATGATGGTTCTTGGCTCGAACTGATCTGGAAATAGTCTAAAAGTTTGCTAGCAACTTGAAGGGTCACTTTACCCCCTTCGTCTATCTTCCCCACTGTCGAAAGTGATACTGGTGCGGCAAAATAGTCGAGGTACTTCCGTAAGTGGAAGTTCTACTTAAATACGCATACTAGCAGATTAAATATGCATACTAGCAGATATAATGACCGACTGGTGGCCCAATCCAATAGACTTATCTCAGATCTGGCGACAAACAGGCTCAGAAGATGACTTAACCTGCGACATCCCTTCGTTCCATGGATCCATGGAAGGCGTCTCACGGGTCGCCTACTCAAATTTGCTTAAGTCCTACAAATGGTTGCACGCTGCTGGTTCCCAGTTGAATTTCGCCCATAAACAGACAAAGAAGGGTCTGTCACGAGCTTGACGCATCTCTTCACAGCTTGAGTGTGGCATAGAAACTTCTCTAATTTCAGCAAACTAGTTCCTGATGAAATCAGGTCCACAACAAAGATATTTCTGATTGTTGCTTTGCAAATCTGTATGGACTTTCGGTAGAAATGGCTTCGAAATACTTCATTCAAATACCCATACTTATCGAGCTTTTTGACTATGGCTGTTCCCAAGTGTTATTCATACAGGAGATGCAAAATCAGGGCTGCAAACCCAACAAATTTTTCGGAATTCCGGTCTGCGGGTTCGAACCAAAATTTACCAATGGTTAAGGTTCGGAAATTTGAGGTTCAACGATTTTGGACGAAGGTTTTGGTTCGAACCTTGGTTTAGCCCATATTTTACACAATATTAATAACAAACAAAAAACAATAAATTTATATAGCATTCAATTTAATCTCATGTGTTCTACAAATCGCTTTCGAACTAAAAACTACACTGGGAATTGGGTAGTTTTTGAATCAGAAGCGATTTGTAGAACACATGCAAATATTCAAAATATATTTTACTGTGAAGTAAAATTCCATTTCGTACATATGAAAAATACTAACAACATTATGATAAGCTCTTGTTTTGAGAATAATTTAATAAGCTTTGGAGTCAAGGATCTTTAAAAACAGAGGCTATTATGAGTGGAGTTATTCTATAAGTTAAAAGAGTTATTCTGAACGTTCTCCAAGATGTTTTATTGAACTTTCCTGCCGATTGTAAGAGCCAGTCGCCCAAAACCGATTAGATAACAGAAGAATTCGCTAGACCGTAGGCCATATTTTTTCATGTCTGATTTTCGTTGATCCGAACCGAAATTTTAGGTTCGGAACAGGTTTAGGTACAGCTTTTTTTTTTAAAGAGGTTCGGTTCAAGGTTCGGCCCTGTTCAAAATAAAATTTTTTAGAGCGAAGCTCTTTCACGGACGGTCGACTAGGAGACAAATCCAATAAACGATTGTTTTTGCGACAGATTTCTTTGGCTGGTGGTGGTGGATAAGCGGTAATCAAAACAGTGACCAACAGAGTGACCAAAACATTGACAAGAACATAGGGATGTCGGAAATAATATCGATATATCGGAATATCGATATTTTGTCAAAAAATGCGATATATCGTTATCGAATATTTTTCCGAGGCGATATATCGGATATCGAATATTTTTTGATGATATTTTTCGGTGATATTTTTTATTCAGCTTTTCGAATGCTTTTTATTGAAATTTGGTGAGTTTTAAAAGTAAACTCATCTTTATGTTCAAAGAATTGAGCTGCAATTGATGATATGCTGATTTTGTGTGCTGAATCTAAATTTGACGACTATTAAAATGCTTCAAATCATGAAAATTTAAAAAAAAATTATTCGAAATTGGAACTTAACGAAGTTTTTTCATCATAAATTCGTGAACAAGTTTGAACTCCTTTTTTTTACACAGTGCGACACTCAAAAAGACCTATCCCTTTGAGTCCAGCACGACAGACAGCAGACAAATCCGATTTAGATTACTGATTTAGATTGCTTTAAATTTTATATTTAAGTCACATTTTATGTATTAATTTCAAAAGATTTAACTAATATTCCATTTCATGATTCTTAAATTACCAATCGAACGAAACTTCATTCAGCAGGTAAAATCGCCATCATAAATCGTAAATCGATTAACCATTGCTTGAATTTTAATTTGAGTATTTTCGATAAATTTAAATTAACTGCTGATACGAGTTTTTCAAAATTTACCCGCACAAATGTGTGGGTATGCTCTGAAAGGGATATGCAAGGGACCAATAAATTTTGAAACAAGAGGCTTCAGGTAGCAGTACGTCATACTCAGTTTTTCTTGATCACCCAAAGTTCGTGTTTAACGGCAATGCAATGGCACTTAATAGCAACACACAGATACAACATCTGTTACAGGTTGAAAACAGATAAAAACTAAAATAAATCAAAGAACCCTTTTATCACTGCGATTGTTTTACTAAATTCCCGCCTCCAATGGACAAGTGGTTAGTAGCCCGCCCATAGAGGTCAAACTTAGAAACTTGATTGTATGGAAAACCACACGGTAAAATTTTCTAAGATTTTAAATTTATTAAGATACTGACCAATAACATGTGAAGTTAAGAGATGATAACATGAAAAGAAAAACCGCGATATGTGAAACCAAAAATTGACCGCGCCCATTATCAAGCCTTTATAGGCCATAAACTAGACACCAACGAAACCTCAGTTCGTGTACTTTGGGCATTTTTGTACAAGCAACTGCCTTAGAACAGCATTGACCGTTTATGAGTGTTACTCATATTTCTCATTAGTTATGTTTTATTACCAGCAAGGAAAACTAAAATTCAATTCGAAAATGTCCTTGGTGGATAACGCGATACGTTAGGATGCTATTAATTGAAGTATTTGAACAATATGATCCGTTTATAATATAAAAGATGTTGGTAACTACAATTTAGTACAGCAACACATAGCATTAAATGAGAACCATTTCGGCTTTTGGGTCAATCAAACCGGACCTTCAACCGGACTTTCTAAATTGTTAGAAAACCAAAACGGAACCCCTCTGTTTGGAAAAAGGTTTGGTTCGAAGAATCAATATAGTCAGATTCTTTCAGAATTTATAAAACTTTAATTTATTGCCGGCCAAAATTTTTTATTGCTCTAAATCGGAGCATTATCATTTCAAAACATATCCAAGCTCGGCATTTTACGATTTTGAAAAAATAAAAGCATAAGTCAAGTTGTGGCAAAACAGTTCACGTATTTAAGGTTAGGTTAGCTTCTATTTAAAAGTCCAGGTAATGGTAGAGAAGTTTTTTAATTACATATACCTACTTATAATGAATGAGGACGCTTCATTCTCATCAAATATATGTCTTATTTTTTTACCAAAATTTCTCCACCGTCTAAGA
The DNA here is from genome assembly GCA_018904265.1 of Lordiphosa collinella. Lineage (NCBI taxonomy): Eukaryota > Metazoa > Arthropoda > Insecta > Diptera > Drosophilidae > Lordiphosa > Lordiphosa collinella. Next base: position 192,305 of record JAEIFV010000220.1, read on the forward strand.
TTCCGTGAACTTATTTCTCTACGGTCTAAGATTCCGTGAACTAAGCTTCGAACCAAATACTTAGGTTTGATAACTTAACCTTAGACTTTCCAACGGATTCGAAACCCCGAACCAAACCTTCTCTAGAATTTCAGTGGTTTCCCGCCTTGATATTTTATAGTCTTTTGGAGCTTTGGACCTAGATTTTGAACTCAGTTATAACGCAGTTTTTAAAACGTGTTAAATGACATCTAAATTACCTTAATGACCCAATTATTTGATCGATATTATCGATATTTTTCACCCTAAAGCATTTATATCGAAATGATACTTTTTCAATATCGTCCAAAATATCGATATAGATATTTTTGAAATTTCCAACAACCCTACAAGAACAGTAATCAAAATAGTGACTAAAACAGTTACCAAAACAGTGACGAAAACAGTGACTAAAATAGTGACCAAAACAGTGACAGAAAAATAGTGACCAAACCAAATTCATATTAATTTACAAGTGCTATAATTTCAAATCAGATTATTCCTCGTAAAGAGCTTCACTCGTACCGAGGTATCTTTTTAATGCTGGGTTTAAAGTTAGAATAAATTTCTACACAATTTAACCTGAGTAGGAAAATGTTTTGTATAATAATTTAAAATAAAAGTTAAAAATCTCACAATTTACAGATAGATCTAGGTCTAGGATCAGAAATCGATCTTAATTCTAATTACACACACATTTATTTAATAAATAAATAAATTTTATAAGTTATTACAGTTTTTTCACTTAACTTATACAAGATTAATTTAAAACATTGCCCTATTTTTCTTACTCAAAACTAAGTTAAAAAATGCTGTTACCAGAAATCTTCTTTTTCAAAATTAACTATACGCAGCAATCCATGCTCTGCACCCACAGCCACCCAGTTCTGGGCCTGTGTATTCCAATTGCACCGTACACAATTGTAACGTATCATTTTTCTCATTTCATAGACACTGACTTGCCGCTGCTCGTCCAGGTAACTATTCCTTTTATCCCAGGGTACGGCTATTAAAGGCTTAACAATTACCCCATAATCCTGCTGAAATCTCTGTGGCGTGAGTGGAACATCCTTGGTATCGGGATTTAGTTCACAAATCTGACTAATGGAAACGGCACGAAAATTGGTTTTCGATTTGCGTGTATGGGGTTCCATATTCAGTTCTCGTGGATTGATAAATACCAAGTCCCCATTTTCGGTAATCGAAACATGAATATTTTGCTGGCAATTGAAGTGCATGGCACGGGCTGGGCTTAACGTTTGTTCGAGGGTTTTGTTGTTAAACATAATCCCCGCGGGATGAACAACCATCAATCGTGTAAAGTCTGTGAAAATGGTTTGAAATGGAATAGAAATTGGTAAGCAATTTGTTGTATTATAAAGTACTTACTGGATTTGTAGATATCGCTGCAGCCAATGGTAAGAGCTTCCCAAATAGGTGGCCAATTTAAGCTCGCCATAAATAAACTGCTTATGCTGTCCCCCATAAGGGGCAATGGTTGTGTCTGATTGTTAATATCAAATACCCAAAATTTACGTGTGCTGGTGCCGACGGCCAGCCAACGTGGTCCCGCTGTATCATAGTGAAGCTCCAGGTCTGTAAACAAAGAAATCTTTAGATGGGGAAACGGTTTTTCTTTCTCTTTAAGCTTACGTTGTACATTTCGTTCACCGAAATAGAAGAAATGCAGAGGTACAAAACAAACTTGATTGTGCCGCTTAAAGCAGTTCATGCTTTGCTCGTCGGCAATATCCCAAAAGGCTATGTGGCCGCTGGCATACCCAGACACCAGCAATTGGTGGCCAAAGCTCTAAAACAAAAGTTTTCATTAGCATTGCATCCATTACATTAAACAGTAACTCACCTCAGACCAACATATTTTGGTGCATTGATCCTGTATAGGATTATTCACTTCCAAACTCAAAGTAAGTTTCGCTTGCAGCTCAATTACTGTTTCTTCTGTCTCTTCACCTAACTCCAAGGGTAGAGCATAGATTAGTACTTCACTCAAACTGCTGCCCACAGCCAGTAACCCCAAACGATTGGCTGCGGCATTATAACCACCGCTGGGCATAAAGGCAAAACTATGCACAGGTCCTTGAGCTATACGTATGCCATAGTGTAGGCTAGTTTGCAGCGGCCAGATTTCATCGATTGTAGCTGAAGCCAGTGTACACTTGAGTAGCAACAGTAGGGCCTGCTCCGGCTTCTCTATCATTTGCGGCGTATAGTCATTCATTTTGGAACGCAAAGAACACAATAAAAATTGTGAATTAACCGTGGCGGGTAAGGGCACCCAGGCCAACTGTTTGATGGGTGCACCCAGATAGCTGATGTATTCATCTAACAATGAAAAAGCAACACTTTGTATTAAAGTCTTAGCTCAGATAGAATTTTTACTTACTTTGTGTATTAAAGCTTTCCATGGGCTTCAATTGATTCCAAAAGTTTTCCTCTAGCACTTCGTCATAGGCAAAGCGCATCGATTTGGACTGTCGGGTGTTGAGTATTTCACTGGCTTGTCTGGAAGTTAAGCTAGCATAGCCTGGTAGTAAATGTGGGTACAACATATCTGTGGTATAGTTCATTTCTAAGCTGAAACAAAAAAATACAAATTTCAAAAAAAGCCAATAAATAATCCTTAGGGCTTCAAGGAATCCAGCTAGATTACTTTGATTAATCTAGGATTAAATTTGACAAAGCGAGATAAATTACTCCGCTTTACCTTTTAAATAGATATTAGAAAATCAGAGCATGTGAATAACCATCAACACAAATTTTCACTCAGCTCTGCACACATCAAATAAAAACAAAAAATAGGGGCTCGGCCGAAGTTTTGCATACCCTTGCAGCCTCCATTGAAAACAAATAAGTTTTTCTAACTAAGACTACTTTTCGGACCTTTCTTTTCTAAGGGAGCTATTCTATATAGATGTCCGATTTCGACCGAACTTGGTGGAATCATGGAAAAGCACAACCAACTAACAATTACGAAATTAGGAGGCGATCCTATTTAAAATAAAAAGTTTTTCTCACTAGAAATTCTTTTTCGACCGATCACTTTTTTTTGTTTTTGTTTAGTATAATTGGAAATATTTGATTCAAAGAACTTAATCTATTTACAAATAGTTAACAAGGAGTACAAGTTTAACACAGGACTAGAACAGCACGTCAAACGCCTGGGATTGAGGCAAAACAAGCCTCACAGATACTGGAGGGGTCGTTCAGCTGAGACCAGTAGCGTGCAACCATATGTAGGAGAGGGGCGCCAAGATAATACACTTAAGCTAAGTTAAGGAGGCTACCCGAGGGACGCCTTCCATTGATCCAAAGATCGGAGGGATGTCGTCGGTTAAGTCTTCTTCTGAGCCTGTTTGTCGCCAGATCAGAAGCAAGTCTATTGGAGTGGGCCACCAGACGGTCATGGTATCTGCTGGTATGCATGTTTATCTGGGCGCATAATGGGAAAATGTCCAGATCACAGTAAAGAGTTAAATGTCTCACATAGAATGGAGCATCAGTGATGCGCTGGAGGACTCGGCTTTTAGAATACTCCAGTTTCTTCGGGGTTGTGGAGCATGCCGTACCCCACAGCGGGATCCCCCATGTCCAGCAAGGCATGATTATAGCCTTGTACACAAGGACTTTAAAGCGCAACGAAAGACCGCCACGAGGCTTGAGAAGTCAGTCAAGTTCCTTCGCCTTAGCTGTAACAGTAGCTGCTGCCCGAGTCACATGGGCCTTACAGGTCAAGCGGCGATCCAGAGACACACCAAGGTATTTAACAGAAGAGTCCAGAAGCGGGATTCATCCAGAAACTGCTGGACCTTAGCTGATGCCCTACTGCGGCTATTACTAGAAACCAGAAAAGCGGTATCATCAGCGTAAGTGGCGATTAGGGTGCAATGAGAGACTGGATACGGCAGATCCGCGGTGAAGAGGGTATAGAGTACTGGTCCGAGAACACTACCCTGTGGTATACCCGCACAAATAGGACGGATGGTTGATCGCCCACCTCTGAGCTGAACCATAAAGCTGCGCCCAACCAGGAAAGACCGAAGCAGCAGATATTGTTCAGCAGGTCATCATGCCATACGCGATCGAACGCCTGCCGAATATCAAGAAAAACGGCAGAGCAGTATTGGCGGTTCTCGAAAGCTTTTAAAATGTGGTTAGAGATTCTATGAACCTGGTGAGGCGCAGAGTGTCCTCTACGAAAGGCGAACTGGTGGTCTGGTAAAGCATCTTCAATCGAGCTGACTGCCAACATTCTACAAAGAAATATTCTTTCAAATATTTTGGAGAAGGTTGGTAGCAGACTAATTGGTCGGTAGGAGTCGGGCTTCGTAGGATCCTTGCCATTTCCATGAGGAAGGGAAGTATTGCAAACGAGATGAAATATGGTGTTAAGCGCTTCCGTGGGTGTTGTTCGGAGTGCGCCGGTCAAGCATATTTCAGCGCTTCTCTGTACTTTGTTCATGTTGTTCAGGACAAATTGTTTCCCCGAGTGCTGGCCACCAAACTGTAGTATAGGGTGTACTACAGCTGTGTAAAGCTAATGTACTATAGTCGTGGAGAAACCCCATTTTCGGCCTATAGCCTTTTTGCTTGAGAAAAGAGCAATGGTTGCCTTTCTTATGCGGTCATTCATGTTGTCATTACAGAGTAGTTTCCTGTCCAGAATGAATCTTACTCCATTGATCCTGGAAGGGACAAGTTTTGGAATTTTGTACTTCCTGGTGAAGAGAACAAGTTCAGTTTTGGCTCGGTTCACGCCCAGTCCGCAAGATGTCGCCCATAAGGCTAGTGTTGCCAGTGCTGTCTGCATGAGGTCACACAGTTTGTGGGAATAAACCACATTTAAAAATTGCGATATCGTCCGCGTAGCCCACCGCCACGTATCCCTACGCCTCCATGAGCAGTTGGTTAACTGTCACGATCCATAGAAGCGGATAGAGAACACCTCCTTGCGGAGTGCCTCTGCTTACAAATCTGTGAGTCGTAACGCCTCCAAGTTGTGAGTACACCAACCTGCTGGTTAGCAGTTGGTCAATGAATCCAATCAGAGGCATATCCGCTGCCACATTTGCCAAGGCAAAGGTGATGGCATTTGGTTGGACGTTATTGAAGGCACCCTCTATGTCGAGAAATGCTACTAAAAGGAAGTAACCCACTTCAACAGATTTTTCAATCTTTGAGACCAGGGAATGCAGGGCGGTTTCAGTAGAGCGTCCCTTGCTGTACGCATGTTGCGAGAGTACTAAGTAAGAGGGGTTTATAGCTTGCCTAAGGTAGGCGTCTATAAGTCTCTCAAGGGGTTTAAGGAGAAACTAAGATAGACTGACTGGCCTATAGTCGTTTGCTTTTCATGCGAGGGTTTACCAGCCTTCGGTGTGAAGAGAAACTCCTTAAAGATATATGACAAATGCATTTTTGTCTTTGGCGGCCATTCTTATTAAAGCCGGATGTTAGCCGGCTCGAGTCTGTCTACAACTTACAAATTTTTCCATTTTTTGTCCACCGCCTGGTCCAAGTGTTTGTGTCTTGAGTAAACTGTAAGGGCGACCAAAATGGTAGATATTGAACTCTTCTCTCACTTAAAGAATTTCTCATACTCACACAACTTTGATGAGCTAGCTTCAGTCTCTTCAGTTAGTTGGGTTTCCTCCTCCTCCACCTTAAAGGAATGTGTATTCCAGTGATCCACTTCAACTAACTCACAGGATGGTGCTAGTTCAATATTTGGTTTAGTTTCCAATGGCGGCGTAGTGTCCATTTCTTCGTATTTCTTTTTTTGTGGTGGTGCGACTCTCTCCGGTTGGCGAGACGGTTTGCGAGCGCTACAGTCACGCTGATGTATGGTCAAGGAGAGCTTGGTGCAAGAGCGTCCGCAGAATTTACATCTAATAAGCAACTTATTTTCACCACATCCTTCCAAATGCTGCATCAAGCCCAGGCCAGAGATTAGGGAGCGATCACAGAGACGACATTTTAGTGATCGACCTGGATGGCTTTTCAGGTAATGGGTCATCTGGGTGATGATGGAATTGCGTGTGAGACGCTGTTTGGGGAATTAATGAATGAAATCAATATAATCAAGGCATATCAATTTACCTTTGGTTCTTGGCCTTGCAGCCAGCCCACGCCATAGTGCTCAGCCAGATGGTGTTGCCAATTATCGTCGCTGGTATATGCTAAACACAAGCCACATTGAAGGTTTCCCTCTCCTCTACCCAAATCTCGCAGTTCTTCATTGCTCTCCAGCTGTTCCCTTCGGCGTATAAGCAGCAAGCGTAGATTAAAGCGATCCTTGTGTGCAATCTTTGATTTCATTTCCACACAGGAAGCATCTCTATCATCTGGGATTAAAATGGTATCCGTGGCCTCTAAAGTGCGATTTTGTCGTAACTCACAGAGACGCGCATGTTTGGTCAAATAGTTTTTGGTGTAGCCACGTTTGCAGAATTGGCAAACAAATTTCTGGTTCTCCATACCACAACTTTCCAGATGCAATACCATGCATTTGGCAGACACATAATGGCGACCACACAGGCGGCATGTTAATCGATGGGCTTTATTCGACTTCAGATAATGGGACATCATTCCAATTAGGGTAATGCGTGTGAGCTGCTCTTTTGGAATGGATTTAGAAATTAAAAACAATTAATATTCTTCAAAATTTTAAATACCCACCTTGGGTGATTCCCCTTGCGGCCAGCCCACGCCATAGTGCTCACCCAAGTGCGTATACCAAGTGGATTTAGTGCAGCGTACCAAACATAAGCCACATTGCAGAGGACCCTCACCTCTACCCTCTTGGTGTAGTTCCTCATCAGACTGCAATTGTGAGCGTTCACTTATGAGCAGCAAGCGGAGATTGAACAAAGTTTCTGATGATTCTTGTTGGGATTCGGTGTTAACGATGGTAAATTCTTCCTGAGCTTCATCCTGAGTGGTGTTAAAGCTGTCAGAGGTATCCATGATGGTGGATTCTTCTTCTCCGATAAGGAATTCATCCTCCTGCTTTACACAAACCGCATGCAGCTGCTGCTGTTGAGTAACTGGCATTTCCTGATTTTGCTTTATGTGGTCTAGCACATTCGGTATTTGACTCTGGTGTTCCCAAACAGGTTTAGTTGGCTCTTCTATCATGTTGTCCGGTACTATAACCTCCGTTTTTATATGCTCCTCTGCGGGCAATTGTGGTGGATCTGTGATTATTTTTATCTGCTGTTGAAAATATTGATGACTTTGCTCACATTTCCGCCTAACAGAATATGCGATTCGTATGGCCAGGACACAGTCATGACACACACGCTGTGGCAGTAAGTCATTTGCCAACTCCATCCGACACCAGTCGTCCATGATGTCAATGATCATGTCCCAGAGATTAAGTTCCTCATCCTGCGGCTGTAAGATATTCACCAGAGGCTTGGAGCTGTTCAAGCAAATGCGACAAAGTTGTTGTAAGGCTAAACAAAAAATTTACTGTTAATCTTTGCTCTATGAAGGCAAAAGTAAAGGGTGGAAAATTGAGATACCTGCAAGCCGCTCTTGTGGTTGCTTTTGTAGCTGAGGTGTCGTGTTTGCTGTTGGCGCATTTTCATTGCACTCGCTGAGTGCATTGTGTTCGCTTAACACTTCAGCTAGTTTCCTATCCAGGCCCGCATTTTTTAATCTATTAAAATCTAAGGGAATTTTGTTTACAATCCGTCTGGAGGTTGAAGCTTCGGCATTTTGCGACGACATGGAAAAAAACTGCCGCGTATGGGCATCAAAAGAGTTGATCTGAACATCTGGCCGAGTAGGTTCGTTCATTTAATTTTTATGCGGCCAATTTATTTGCAACAATTGGCAATAAAACAAACAAAAGGGTTCTGCAGCGCAGTCAGTGTGACCGTTGTAGCACAATGGCAACAAATTATCGTTTAGAGCGAGTTATCGATATATAGTACTGAGACCTATAGTCTCCCATCACTAATACCAGAAATAGTTAAATCCAGGAATACAGTTCCAGCCAAAAGGTATGCAATGGTGTTGGGGGTTGAGTCCAACGTCATATGTCTTTGTTGTTTAATGGCAACTATTGAAATTCTGAGCGTTTTTTTATTTTACATTCTTAATGTACAGAAATTTTCAAGTCAATCCGGCAATTATTTTCGAAGATACACGCATTTTAGTAAGAACGCTTTACGTAAACGATTTCTCGAAAAAGGCCGAACCGGTTGGTCTCAAATGTTGACACAAGCTTCTAAAATGTATTGTTAAAAAATTTTTATTAATTTATTTTATTTGACTAGCTTAAAGTTACAAACTTAGGAGCTATTAGGGGGTAGCATGGCTGCTGCGGCCTTCTGCTAACTGGACAGTAAAATAAATATTAATGCTTGTAGTAACTTATATGTATGTACAAAGTGTGCGTGAGAGTAGAAGTGAAAGTAATTCACTGTAATTAAGTTTGATTATAACTATGGCATATACGTGAATTTGCTTGAGATTTGTTTATATATCTTACATATTCTGTGATAAAGGTTAGTACTTTTGTGGAATTTTAGTATAAGCATAAGGTTATCAATTAATCGAAGATTTTTCCTCATCGAAAATTATTTTTTTTATGAGCCATTTAAGTCCAAAATTTTGGCAAAAAATCAATTTTTTAAGAAGATTTTACACTTCTTTAACGAAATGCGTTTGGTCTTTTAATTTTGGATGATACACCACAGAGATACCGTCTTCGCCGTGATGCCTTCTTCCATCGTGCATGATTCGTGAGTTCCGCAAAACTCTTAAAAAATTACGTGCGTGAATCGTGCATAAGATGTTTATTTTGTGAATCGTTCACGCGCCCAGCTCTATTTTCGAAGTGTTCTTTCGAGCTCGAAGTGCTATCGATATATATCGTTTAGAGCGAGCTATCGACATTTCGTGCAGATGCCTCTTTAGTTTCCCATCACTAAGCTGCACTTTGGCTCGTACGGTCATATTGTTATTTACTATAACATATTTATAAACAACATATATTTTATTGTAAAGCTTAAATTCGGATGAACGAGAACGAGTCAGTCCCATCGTCAACGATGTCGTCGCCAAATGCTGTGGCTGGTGCAGCTACAACTCAAACGCAGCCGCTAGAACAACAACAACAGGAGCTGCTAGCAGGTACATAACTGAGTTTATCTTACCAATTCCCAGAAAGTAAATTACTCTTTATTTATTGTTTTTAGCTCTACAAAAACTTTGTCGCGTATGCCTGGCCGGTTCCAAGCCACTTTTGAGTATACTGACTCCGTCAGAGGTTCAAGGCCTCAATTTATTTGACTTGATCACTGACATTATGAACGACCGCTGTCTGCAGGATGTGGAAAATGCCCTGCTGCCCCAGCTCATATGCCAGAATTGTGAATTATCCATAAATATAGCTTATTCCCTTAGACGCAAGTGCGAGCAGAGTCATCAATACCTTCAACAACACCTGGATATGATTCAGCGACTGCCGCCTGCGGTGAATATTAAGAAGAAGAGAGAAGAAGAGCTGCCTCAACACAACGCAGACACAAATGTGTCCATATGCGTGAAAAATGAGCCTCCAGAAGAGCTGCCTCAACACAACGCAGACACAAATGTGTCCATATGCGTGAAAAATGAGCCCTTATTACCGGATCAGCACACAGACCAAAATGTGTTGGACCAGTTCAATCAAGAAGAGACTTTATCGGACGACGAGATGCCACTGGAATGCATTATAAAAGAAGAGCAATCTGACAGCTCCGAACATATTACCACTCCAGACGGAGATGCAAAGTGTCTCAACAATAAAAGATTTTCCAATTTTAGAAAGCAACTCCGAAACCACAGCAAGCTTAAACCAGAATCTTTAATTAATCCCCGCTTACTGCTCATGCGAAATCGATCGCAATTGAACACTGACGAGGAGCTACGCGAACAGGGTAGAGGAGTGGGTCCACTGCAATGTGGTTTGTGTTTGAGCCGCTGCACTAGAGGCCCTTGGAAAATTCATTTTGGTGAGCACTATGGCATTGGCTGGCTGAACGGCGAAGAACCACCTGTGAGTACATATTCACTGGATTATATCTCACTTATTATATTAAAACTTCTCCCAAAACAAGGTGCTTACAAAACGTGTCTTATTAGATCAAATGAGCCATTACTTGGCCACAAGCCGCCAGAAGTTCATAAGATGTCGAATATGTTGTCGCAAGTTTTCCTCTGCGGGGGGCACTTTGAGTCATTTGCTTAACTGTGCCGCACAACCAATGCTAATCAGACCTTTAGCCAAATCACAGTTAGCTAAACGATCGAATCTTCGTACCGGAATAGACCAAAAATCCAGCAAACTGGACAAGAATTGTCAGGCCACTAAAAAACCAAGAAGTCTGGTATGCAAGCAAGCCCTTTTCCTTTTATTTCCATTTTACTTACTTTTCTTATATTTCAAAACGATAATAGCGACTGCAACAACGAGCCGAACCTGACACGAAGCCAGACGAAATCGATGCAGATTCATCGGAGATGTGTGAGTAGAGAGGTAATTTATTAATAAAAATAGAATATTACAATTTATCAATCTATTGCAGCATTCATGTTTAAAGTTCAATTGGACGAGGAAGTGGAGAAACAATGGAATGAATTGTAAGTTGTTGATTATGTTTTAGGGTGGCTACAGGGAGCACAACAGTCAATCAAAGAAGATAACTTTGTTTTGGAAAAAGAAGACATTTCAATTTTTCATTTTGTGCGAATCACAAATGATTAAAAAAGTTTAAAATTTTCCCTTATCTGCAGGGCAAGAAGTTTTCAGCAAAAAACGTATATTTGTAGCTACAGCTAATCCTTGCTGTTTAGAGTTTGTTTCTTTGAAAATCAAGTTTCAGCATATAAGAATCCTTTCGTAATCAATGACTTGCGCCAATTTTTTGATTGCCATTCGATTCAGAGCGAAACCTTTCCGAACCGCTAATTCCAGCTGAAAAACCGAACCGCAAACCGAACCGGCGTCCCTTCGAAAATGCCGAACTGAACCGAAAACCACAAAGCAATATGGTTCGGTTCGGTTCGATTCAGATCACAGACAAGTTTGCCCACCGACTTAGGAGGTCGCCTGTCATCAGATTACATTCCTTCGGCGCGTTTTCCACTTCTTCTACAAGATTCAATTCTTTTTATTCTGTCGTGATTCTTCACCTCAATCCAACTTTAGAAGCCAGCATATCTGACGATTCAAATGTTCTCTAGTATTCAATTTAGAATTTTCAAATGTTTTAAGGTTCGAGAAAAGACATTTAATGTGAGCTTTGACATTTTAAAACGCGTTTTTATATGAAACAGCTTTTCCTGACAAAATATATTATGGTTAAGGATTTGCTAAACCACAATAAAGTAGGTTTAAACGAAAACCTGGGGCTTAATACCTCTAAAATCCAATCCAAAACTATTACTTTATAATGCGTTCCAGCCGAACGGACCGAAATTTATGTGACATCAATACTTAAGGAGGATCCTTAGACAAAAAAAAGTTTTTAATATCATTTTGAACTTGCCGCAACTTCAAAAGTCCAAAAATATGACTTTACGAGCTGCTATATACTCACGGAAGTGTTTTAAGAAATCAGATATGGTGAAATAAAGAGCGATCCAACATAAACATAAAAGATTTTTTGAAATTTTTAAAAATTTGGAAAATTACGTTTCCGCGCAGATTTAGGGTTAAGCCGGGATTAAAAGCTTGAGACTCGGCGAAATTATGGACGATCCTTGAACAGAAATGCTATTTTGGACACTTTTTAGACAGCCTCTCCTTTGAAAGATCGGAGAAAATAACTTTCCGGGACAGATTTAAGCTAAGTTCGTTACGTTATCCTGAGGTATAGGCTTTAGGAGTTGAGTTTCGGCGGAATTACGGGTCGTTATACTTAAAGACGGGCTTTATGGTTTAAGATTTAACATAATTTCGACCGATCCAAGAATATTAATTGCGTTCTTGGCATTTTTGGCTTACCTTCGAAAGATCGGAATTTCATTAACTATATTAGAAATTTAAACTGAACCACTAAACCGAACCGAAACCGCGGTTCAACTGTCTTCAAAAACCTCTTTGCTGTTGGCGCCAGCATTGCCGTAAAAGCCATCAAAAACTGCCGTTTGGATTCGGCGTAAAACTGTAGGTCCCTTTCTCTTGTGCTAAAATTAGAAGCGCACAAGCCAAGAGATTGAGAGAGGCTCGGCTTTGGCCCTTTGGGGCTGTGTCATCTTGACAAGCTAATTTTACTTTTACTTTACTGAAGCGTTGGTTAAAAAATTGTGTGACCCACTGAACCGAGCCAGTCCTTATTTTCGATCGGTTTGCATCCGTGATTGTTAGTATCAACTTTTCCAATTCAGTGCTTATTTCAGTACTGATTCGGTAATGAGCCCACCTGATGGGCTCTATCCACAGTAGTGCACCGGGGAAAAAAAGAATATTAAAAAATATTCATTGGATGATTTCCAGTATTCATTTGGACTGGATATGTCCTTAATATCCTAGAATATTTTTTTGATCATTTTTTTTTCTGTTTGATAGTCCAATGAAAACATTAAGCGTGTCTTCAGTCTTAATATTCTTTAAGAGAAATCGACTACTATGACTTGTCGACGAAATATTTTATTTCAATCTCTATAAATATAAAATAGTTTGTCTTGACTCACTGTCTAACTGACTGACTGATACACTGATTGGCAATCATCGCACAGCCTAAAGGGCTAGAGGGCTGAAATTTGGACAGGAGTTTCCTTATGTGGTAAAAGTGCTTACTAAGTCCCGTTTGCTCAAGTTCCTAGGTGGTTTTGCGCATTTGCATAGCTCATGCTCATTAGCAGTGAAAATTCACCAAATTCACCTAGATTTGCAAAAACAGGAACATGAGAAAACGGGCCTAAGACGGGGTTTTTAAATATTCCACCTGGAAAAGCGTCGGAAAAGTTTGTATGGAGCAAATTTTTTTTTTCATCCGATTGACTTGAAATTCGGTTTGTAAGCATAGTATGCGAAATAATTGGACACGTGTTTTCCCGTTTTCGGAAAATCTGCCCACAAGGAAAATTCTCGGGAAATTCGGTATGCAAAAATCTATTTTTCATCCGATTGACTTGGAATTCGGTTTGTAAGGACAGTAAGTGAAATAAATTGAAATGTGATTTTCCGATGCTGGAAAATTCGAACGTAGGGTCGGAAAATTCCCGAAAAAGCGTCGGAATCGTTTGTATGGGTAAATTTTTTTCATCCGATTGACTTGAAATTCGGTTTGTAAGCATAGTATGCGAAATAATTGGACACGAATTTTCCCGATTTCGGAAAATCTGCCCACAAGGAAAATTCCCGGCAAATTCGATAAGCAAAAGTCTACTTTTCATCCGATTGACTTGAAATTCGGTTTGTAAGGATAGTAAGTGAAATAATTTGTAATGTAATTTTCTGATGTTGGAAAATTTGACTTTAGGTTCGGAAAACTCATGAAAAACTCAGCAGCCAAAAACCTATTTTCATCCGATCGGCTTCAAACTTGGTTTGTAAGGATAGTATTATAAATAACGATGACGTAACGGTAACGATTAAGATAACGATACCGGTATCGATAACGATATCGGTAGCGATAACGATATTGGTAGCGATAACGAAATCAATAACAATAGTGATAACGGTATCGATAACAATAACGGCATCGATAACGATATCGATAATGATAACGATAACAGTATCGATAACGATAAAGAAATCAATAACGATAGCTAAAACATTATCGATAACGATAAAGAAATTAAATCGATAACGATCGATAACGATAAAGAATTCAATAACGATAGTGATAGCGGTAACTCTATCGTTATTTTACGATAAAACTCATGATAACGATAACGATGACGATTACGGTAATGTTACCCAGTGCTTAAAAAACTGCAATAAGTTTCATTTCCTCTGCTTTTATCTTGCTTCTGCTTCTGAGAAAAATCAAGTCGCTGTCGAAGCAAGCACACAAACTGATTTTTGACAAAAAGCATAAAGCGTCAGTAGTTGTCGGTTAAGGTGTTCTTTGCTTTTTGCTTTTCGCTGCTTGCGATCAGCAGATCAAGTCGGCGACAGCATTATGGTATACTATGAAATAAGTATTAAGTTCAAATTTATATTTTTAAACTTTTAAAAGTTACGGTCCCTGAAAAACACAGCTTAAGATAAACTTAGAGTTTTTGCTGAATTTCACAATATATTTACCAAAATATAATCAAACTTATTTGCTCCTAATTTCACAGAGTGCTGACGTCTCAGTATGCCTTATATAATCCCAAAGACGGTCAAACTGACTTTAGTATGTGGCTTCGAGCACTCAAAACCATCAAATCAAAACAGGCTACTGTATCATCCGCCGCGTATGACTTTAACATTAACCCACAACGTTTGGCACTCTTTGTAAAAATGCTGGACTTGCAAGTAAAGGACATAAGGCAGGAACCTGATTGGAAGTTGTTGGCTATAGTTCGCCATATGGCACTATATGCATCGCATAGCCTGGTAAGTCATGAATATTTGTTTATTGTTGAAACACTCTAATTTTGTATGGAATTTACTTTTCTCTAGGTTTTCACTGAGGATCAAGAAAAAGCTCTCGTGGAGTATCTTATTCCATTTGCACGTCTCAATTATGGCTTAAATATTTTTGAATTGAGCAAGCTCATCTTAGAGTTTGCGCATAAACTGAACGTGACTCGTCCACTTTATTGGGATAAAAATCATTCGCCTGGAACAAACTGGGCGCATGGTTTTTTAATGCGACACAAAAACTTGTACCCGCTCTTTAAGCACAAACCCTCAACTCAGGAGAACGTGAACTCGTTTGTCGATGAATACTCCGTACTTATGGAGCTACACAAATTCCAGCCTCATCAAATCTTCAACATGAGTGAATTAAACTTTTCCGGTTTTGGTAGAGTTGTTGGCGTAAAAAAACCACCGAAGACGAAATGGCTGACTATGACGTTAGCTATAAATGCAGCTGGGAACTCTTTACCACCTTGCCGCTTAATGGACAAGCTCAAAGAAACGGAATGGATGCGGACTAGCTTGCAGCATTTCATTAAATATGCGAATTCAAGTCGAGATAATCCCACATTACTACTCCTGGACCATCACTTAGCTCATTTCTCAATTGAAATATTTGATTTGGCTGCAGAGCATGGCATTTCTTTGTTAAAGTTTCCACCAAATTGCACAATTATAATGCAGCCTCTGGAATTGGTAGTTACTGGACCCATGTCGTTGTGTTACGGCAAAAAAACGAAAGATTTCAGAATGACAAATGATAGAGTTCCTTTAGACACTGAGCACATTACCGGACTGGTGAGCCAGACTCTGGAAGAAGTTCTGAGTTCAGTCAACATTAAATCTAGTTTTGAATTAACTGGCATTTTTCCACACGACTCATTGATTATACTGAGTCGGATTTCATTCATGTCAACCACTTGAGTGATTAAAGTCACAGAGAAAAAGGATGGTTGGTTGTGATTTTCAGTTATTAAGTTTATATAATTAATAATTAAGTTGTAATATTTATGCCTAATAAAACGAGAGCTTAAGTTAAAGTCGGCCCTGCTTGATTTCGATGAAATTATCTTCCCCTTAACCTAAATGATGAGAGCCAGGAGAGTGCAACGCATACACAAATTGAAAAATTACACTATGTTACATTCAAAAACAAATCGCTCGATTTGTAAATTTTTTTGAAAGAATTGACTTACAAAAAGGACAAAATTTCCAGGTAAGAATTATAAAAATTTGGTTTATTTCGATTTTTTAGTAGGGTAGAGCAATAATATGGCATCATTTCACAGTTGGATTTTCTTAAAATTTGCCCCGAAAAATGGAAAATTAATAGTTGAAGCTAGGAAAGTTACAGATTCCAGAATTTGAGTGTATATTTTCGACTAGCAAATCAAAGGCAGTTGACGGATGCCGATCCCTTTTTCATTTTGATTTGCTTTCGTTTGTAGAACAATTGGCGCCAATTTAAACAATAGCGCGAAACCAAAAAACTTCTAATTCAATTGTAAAAACTAATTTTCTATGCTTCTTAAGCAACTTTGTGGGCAGGGAATGTTTGCAACTTTACAAAGTTTAATTCATTTAATTATGTATTTGATTAAGGTCAAAGTGACTTTTGCCATTTGACAGCAGCTAAGAAGAAAAGGCAGTACAATGCCGTGTTTATACTGCGTCACAGAGTGTCACATTTTAGTGTCACAATGTCAAATTCGTATGGAGCTGTGACATTGTGACACTGAAATGTGACACTCTGTAACGCAGTGTAAGCCCAGCATAAGTAATCCCGAACACATTCCAAAAACTTGAGCACTTATGACATCGTCCACTTTGAACAATAGGCTCGTTCATTTCATTTAATTACTCAAATTTTGAAATGCGAAAAAACTTACAAGCCCGCCAAGCGCGGAGTGCAACAAAATGGTCACACTAAAATGAAATCAAATCCAAATCAGCCTAGAAGTAGATTTCGTACTTTCCTTACTTTTTCTGGGCACACTGCACAATTCGTATGGAGCAGTCGCGAGCAGCTGATGCACGAAATTCAAAGCAAATCAAAATCGAAAGCAAATCACTTTCAGGAATACCACTAATGTGATCTTATTTCGATCACTTAATTTGACCAAAAATAGGAAATCAGTGAGAATTACGATTTCAATAAATTGTATCCACTATTTAACCGCAAAAAACTGCCAAAGACACAATTTTTAAGTTTGAGCCTCGTGACTTAATATACATCAAGAAACGCCGTACATCTATCTATTCTGAGAAGATCTTTAAAATAGGAACAAAAGCACTGAAGCTAAATATGAAACAATTTTGCTCTATGTAGCGTCAGCTGTCTAAACAATAAATCAAGGGAACAGGGAATTTTGTAGTTTTTTGAGAAACTAATTTTTTTCTAGCTTTGCAAATAAATTACCCCTTGTTCAAAGCTTATAGTTGAACGGTTGAAAGTGAAAAATTTAAAAGAAAAACATTTTTACATTTGCAAAGGCTTGAATTTAGCATGTCAATAGCAATATTTGTGTGCTATGGCAACTCTGTTGCAAAAGGGTCACACTAACCCTTCAATCAAACAATTCGAACAAACGCAGCCGGGGTAATGTCGACGCAAAATGCCTTTACTGGAGTGCCTTCCAGGTGCATTATTCAACGAATTCTATTGGATATAGAGAGTTTTCAAAATGCGGGTCAAAACACAACCGGCAGAAGTAATAACGATGTGACGCCTCAGCTACCACAAAATGCAGCGGCCATTGCAACAGCACAACACACAATGTTTACCTATCAGCCGCAACAAGAACAACAAGAGCAGTTGGCAGGTAAGTTAATCTTGTTGCACCTACCCAGCTCCAATTCTCCAATTTTTCTACATAATTTTAGCTCTCCAACAATTTTGTTGCATATGCTTGAGCAGCTCCATGTCACTGGTACCTACATCGTCTTTGAGTCAGAACAAACAATTATGGAACATGACCATGGACGTAATGGACGACTGCATGTTGGAAGTGGATAATGCCTTGCTACCTCGGCTTATATGCCAGGAATGTGAAATAGACATAGGGAAAGCCTATAACCTTAGGCGCAAATGTGAGCAAAGTCAATGTTTTATTCAACAACAGCTGGATAGGATAAGGCAACTGGCGGCCACTGAGCAACAATTGGCGCCACCAGAGATCATTAAAAATGAGACCATATTACCAGACAATATGTCGGAACAGCCGGCTAAGTACGAGCTCAGCCCACACCCAGACAATATGACACAAATACCAGTTCAGGCAGTGTCTTTCTGTGTTCAAAATGAAGTCAATTTACCAGAAAACCCTGTGCTGGACGATGAGTCCATATATGTCCGAAATGAGCCCATACTGCCAGACAGCACCAAAGAAGAGCAGTCTATTCCAAATGATCAGAACGCATTAATCCAACAAGAGGACATTTTAATGGAAGAGTTATCTGACGACGAGCTGGAAGTGGGTTGGGCTAAGTTAGAAGATTGTTCTGACATCATGCCAAGTCTTATGGGTCAAGCCGAAGATGAGGAGCAGAACCCAATACAAAAGCAAGTAGAGGATGTGGCTCAGGAGTCGCTCCAAAGCGAAAAAACATCAACCATCCCAAATCCCGCACAAGAGTCAAACCAAAGTTCAATGGAGACTTCATATAATCTTCGCTTATTGCTCATAACAAAACGCTCACAGTTGGACAGTGGCGAAGAACTACGAGAAGAGGGTAGAGGGGAGGGTCCCCTGCAATGTGGTTTGTGTTTGGTGCGCTGCTCGCAAGCCTCTTGGAATACACATTTGGGTGAGCACTATGGAGTGGGTTGGCTGAATGGACAAATGCCCAAGGTGAGCACCGAAAATTCTAAAACTTCGGACACAAATAAAAAGTAGACTTTTTCCAGAAAGAGCAGCTCACGCGCGCTAAGATCACGAAGCTGATGAACAATTATAAAAAGCAAAACCAGAGTTATCGCCTAATTTGCCGCATGTGTAAAGGACAATGTGCAACTGCTAGAGGTATGGTTACGCATTTGAAAAATTGCGCAGTAAAGAAAGATCTTGTTACCTGCAAGCACTGCAATGGTGACTTTTCCAAACGCTCTTTGGAGCAGCATGAGCGGGAAAGTTGTATGAAGCGACCAAAACGGAAGGTCAAGGTATTGCTGCGTAACTGCAAATTAGATCAGATTAACGATATTAAATCAAAGTCGGCAGACAATGTGAAAAAACTGCGTGTTAACTGCAAATACTGCAATGGTGACTATTCCGTACACTCTGTGAAGAAGCATGAGCGGCAACGTTGTCGGAAGCGACCAAAAAAGAAGGTCAATGTATCCCTGCGTAAAAGCAAATTAGATCAGCATAAGCGTATTAAATCAAAGTCAGCTGACAATGATACATTCAATACTCGCCTGCTGCTTATAAGTAAGCGACAACAATTGGAGAGCTGTGAAGAACTCGGAGAATTGGGTAAAGCTCAGGGAAACCTGAAATGTGGCTTATGTTTGCTACGATGCACAAAATCCACTTGGAATTCACATTTGGCTGGGCACTATGGAGTGGGTTGGGTACAGGGAAAGGAGCCAAGGGTAAGTATATGAATTGAATATGTTAATTTTATTTTGTCGTTTTTTTTTTGTACCCGAAAAGCAGCATCTCACACGACGTTTTATAATCGACCAGATGAACAATTACTTATCAAAAAATAGAGCGAAATATTTAAAGTGTCGAATCTGTAATCGCAAGTTTTTCTCTGGCCTTGCCATGATGAGCCATTTACTTCGCTGTGCCGAAAATCTAAAGAAAAGCGGACGATTAGCGCTTCGCCCCGCAGCCGACCAAGGAGACAACATCCCGCACGAGGAATTCGAAACCGAGAAATCATGTAATCGTGTATGTATGAACAAGCCTGATTCTAATCCTCCTACGCCCAGTCAACAGCGGACTTTCTGCTTAGAGTTCTTTTAAGAACATAAGATGAAGACGACCTTCACAGACAACTCTTCGACGGGGCTTAAACGGTGGAGCAAACTTCATGAAGTTTTTGAAAAAGCTTTCGTTTGTAGGAGAGAGGTGTAGTGGTGTCGCTTGCCCCTCTACATCTCTTTCCTAAAAGCAAGAGCTTTTTGAAAAACTTAATGAAGTTTGCTGCACCATGTAAATCCAGTCTTAGTCATAGCCCACAACTGTTTCAACTGCCAACTGCAAGCTTGACAGGCACCTTAACTACTTCATGAACTCGAATAGACCAACCCCAATCTAATTCCCTCTATAAAATACTCACAAACTTGGAAATACTATTTGTCTTCTATATTCTTCTTTGGAAAACACTCTGTAAGAGAAAGAAACCAGGCTCTGAAAGCAGATATTTTAAGGCGAAAAGTTTAAGTAGACCCTTCTGACAACTTCCTAGAATTCGCCGCACTAACCTAGATATATACTAAAGTAGTTAGGACTTTAACTTTGAGAAAACCTGCAAGGAACACAAAGTGCATCATTTCGCACGGCCGCTCTTGGTATTCCCTGCTGGACAAACAATCCGCAGACGAAATCAAACCTTCTAAAATTGTGACCCCCTGAACCCGAACTAATTTGTGTTCTTACGACTTCGAAAAAGTAAATAAATCTAAAATCAAGTAGAAAAATTGAACTACAATCCATATACTACAAGTGCATATAGTGAATGGATCAAGCTTTTTTGAAACGAATCGTATAAATGACATAAGAAATGAGTTTCGACCATTTAAGCTAGGGACTAAAGCACAAAATTTTTGTGGAGGTGGAATTGAGAACAAGGCTGATAGCCTTTAAAGATGACGACAGAAATTTTACATAATGTACTCCAGTTAGTCTACCGCATTTGCCTGCCGATCTTTTTGTATACCTGTCATCAATCACCACTCTTTTCTTAAAAGTTGATAACTGATTTGTCGTCCTTTACTGGATAATATTCTTAATTTTCTATAGTAACTATTCACCTAAATTCAATCTTAACCATGAGAGGTTTTTCTCATACAATTAATAGGGTATGTACGATGCATAATACGTATTCCTTTCCAGCCGACATTCACCGTTTTCGAATCGCATTCCTAGAAAGACGAATCCTACAAATCCGATTTTGTAAATTTTTAACATTCCTATAAGCATCTCAAAGATATTCAAACTGTATAAAATCACATTACGAAAGAAATCATAATATGTCATTATGAACTACAGAACCGAACCGAAACCGCTGTTCAGTTAGCTCAAAAAACCATGTAATGAACCGAACCGGAGGTTCAGAAGCTGTGTGAACCACTGAACCATTCCAGCACTTATGTTTGAGTGGTTTGTATCCCTGATTCAAACCACGGCTGCAAACCGGTTCGGTGTCGAACCGCTCCGGTGTCGGAGACTCCGCGATTTTTGGGAAGTCGGAACCGAAATCGAACCGGAGCAAACGATTTTTTCCGGCCAAACCTGAACCCGAACCGGAGGAAAAAATTTAAAAAGGGTTCGGTTCAAAAAAATTCACCCTCTTTGTAAGAAGAAAATCTTAAGAAACCAGTACTTAACTGAGTATCGCGTTCAAATTTGGCTTCCAAAATGTGCGAGCTATTACGAACATTGAAAGAATTCTGTATTAAAAGCTCTGCACATATAAAAGAGTGACACTTAAAGTTGAGAGAGGCTCGGCTTTGGCCCTTTCGGGTTGTGTCATCTTGATAAGCTAATTTTACTTTTACTTAAAGTCATCAGAGTGGGATTTAATTTAAAATTTTCCAGCGAATTCTACTCAACTTAGTACAATTGTCGCACACAATATCTGAAGTCTTCTGCAAAATACAGAAATACTCTTAATCAAGTGTTTGGAAAAACGTTCTCATATTTTAAATTTAGTACCAATTAATACCTCTGTATTTTTTTGGTCCAAGGAGACAAATATTTTTGACCTTGCAAAATTGTATAATAGTCAAAAGGAATTAATCAATGAAAGCTTAAGTGATTCTTTACCATGTTCATCTTCTGTTGAAGATAAAGTGGAATCTTTATCTAAGGAGCTAAAAATAATAAAAAAAAAAGTGAAAAATTTGAAATCGGTAAGCGACTTAGCTCCTTTTGACGGAACTGTCTCAAAATACTAAAGTTTTAAAGTTTTGGGAAAACTATCACTGTAACGAACCTAAAAATGAAGCATTTATTGAATAAGCAACACAAGTATCAGTCGAGCAAGCTTTTTCTAAGGTCTGTCTTATCTATCCAAAGAGCCAGTTAAGTTGAAAAATAGCTGAAAGACATACTAATTAAGCTCAAATATTATATTAAAAGCACCAAAAGTCTTAACGGGAATTCGAACCAAAAACTCGAGAATTTAAGGCGGCATGCCTAACAACTCAGTCAATTTACATTTTATAATCCGAGCAGTTACACTTTAATATATATCTCCTTGTGCGAAAATTGGTATCCAATGTCTGCATCCAGGAACATTCGCTTTTTGATTCACATGCGTCATCTATCTTTGATATAAGTCACTTTTCTGCTTGCCACCGATTTGGTTATTCCTTTGCTCACATGAAGTTATACCACAAGGATCCTTAATGATTGTCCTTTCGGGACTCTTGATGTATTAATATAGAAGGTATTGACCCACACATCATGAATGATTTTAAATTTTGGTAATACACTACCCGTCTCTCAAGATATTTACATTCAATTTTTATTTTCAATTTTTAAAATGAAACTGACTTTGATTGGCTAAAAGTATCATTATTTTTAACCTCTGCAATATTCATCCTCACTTTTACTCATTAATAATTTTTTTTCTTACCTCATTTTCAGACACCTTCAAAACAACCAGCTGAACCAGAACTAACGGATACAATGCGGGACCAAAACGTAGATACCTCATCTAATATGTGTAAGTAGAGAAAACTTTCGAAATTAAATTGCAATACTTATTATAAAATATATTATGTCTATTGCAGTAACTTCGCCCGATATTCAATTGGACAAGGCGGTGGAGGAAAAATGGAAAGAATTGTAAGTTATTGAAGTCAGTCAAATATGAATTTGGGGTGCCTTCTAAAATGTGCAAATAGTCAACTTTTTTGTAACCTAGTGTCGGGTGGTTGATGAGTGAGTGTTCAAATTTGATTGGTCACTAAACTGAACAACTGAACTGTTCTTTTCTTCGCCTTTTCCTTTTTTAACACATTTTTGCAGTATTCTTTTTAACACGTTTTTATTTACTACGAAAGTCAGATGTTGTACTGGTGCTGCGGATTAAGTGCTTGTCTCAGTAGACAGGGTGTTGTGTGTTTGAGTCCGGGTGCTGATAATATTTAGTACTATAATTTTGCCCAGAAGTTCATTTCCAACCCCATAAACTATAAATATTCTTGATCAGGGCGACGTGCTGAAATCTGTCCGTTTCTACGCAAACTATTCTCTAAGTTTTAAAGCTATCGAGCTAAAATTTTGCAGAGTGTCTTCTTTTTACTACACGCTGCTAATATCGTATAGCTCCCATAGGAACGATCGGTCGAAAAACTTTTTTATTTTAAATGTAAACGTCTCAAATAAGTTTGGTGAAAATCGGACAACTATATGGTATAGCTCCCATACAAAAGATAGGTCTGAAAAATGGTCTTAGTGAGAAAAACCTTTTTGTTTTTAATGGTACCGTCTTAAAGTTTGGTATTTGATTGTTTTATATGCTTTCACGTAATTTTAAGGAGAATAATTGGGACAATGTGGCCCTGGTGGGTCTTGAGAGAGTATCACCCGTAGAATGTAGATTGTAGGATGCTTACGTGTTCAAATGATTAACTAATTATTCTCCATGATCTCGTAAATTTAATTTATTTCTCAGAGTGCTAATGGGTTCCTGTGGAGAAGATAATTGTAAAAATGGACCAACTGATTGCAAATTATTGCTGCAAGCACTGGAAGACATAAAAATTAAAAAGAAAAGTATAAAAGCGGTTGCATTTGATCATCATATTACCCGTAATCGTTTGGCGCTCTATGTAAATATGCTCGACGTGGCAGTTAAGGATATAGCGCAGGAAACTGATCAGAAGCTGTTGGCCCTACTTCGCCTAATGCTATTATATGCATCACATAGCTTGGTAAGCACCAAATGATTTTGTTTACTGTTGCAGTATGTTAATGTTTTTGTTTCCTAGGTTTTCAATGAAGAACAAGAGGAAGCTTTAGTTGGCTATCTGCTTCGTTTTGGTCGCCTAAATTTTGGCTTAGGTATTGCCGAAATTAAGAGGTTGACTTTCGAATTTGCGCGCAAAGTGGATGTCTTTTATCCACTGTATTGGGATAAATCTCAATCACCCGGCAAAAACTGGATTTCTAGCTTTCTAATGCGGTATAAAAACATCGAATCGCTCTGCTCGTCCAAGGCATCAATCCGAGAGAATGTGCACAAGTTTTTCGAAGAATATTGTGAGCTAATGGAACTACACGAATTCCAGCCACATCAGATTTTTAATATGGGTGAATTAAGATTTTCCTACACTGGAAAAGGCACGAAGGCGGAATTGGTGAAAATAGCTTTGGCTATAAATGCTGCTGGTAACTTTTTGCCGCCGTGCTACTTAAAGGACGAGCCCAACGAAGAAGATTGGATGCGGATTAATCTGCAGCATTTTATAAAACACTCCAATTCAAGTCGTGACAATCGCACATTACTGCTTCTTGGCAGTCAAATAGCTCATTTGTCAATTGAAATTATGGATTTGGCTACGAAGCATGGCATTTCTTTGTTGAAACTCCCACCAAATTGTTCAGAAAAATCGCGCCCACTTGTAGTATTAATTTATGAACCCATTAGGAAGTGTTCCAGCAAGAAATGGGAAGATTTTCCAATGGCTAATGCTGGAAAGTCTCTAGACAATCAGGAAATACCTAAACAGGCGTGCATGGTTCTGGAACAGTTTCTGACTACAGCAAACATTAAATCCAGTTTTGATAAAACTGGCATTTATCCCATAAACTTGAAAACATTTTCTGAAGCGAATTTCATTGAAACCAAAACAGAAGTTGAAGACTTAAAGCCAACATTAAATACAGATTGAAAGCTGATTGATTTCCCTATTAGGGAAATGAAGAAAAAGTAAATTCAATTTAACCAACAGGTTTAAGAAGTTCGCTCTGAGATTATGCGAGCAACAGCAGACATTCAGTAATTTGACAAAGGGAACAGCTTCTCACATATCCTCCTTTGGGGAGGGTACCGTAACGACGAAAGTGTGAAGGATTGCACAAACACATCACTCCAATATAAAATCTAACTATGAATACTTTAAGGATTATGTTAAGGAAATGTTATGTTTCATTTAATATTAAAAAATTCAAACATATTTTAAAAGGTTATAATATTTTTTTTTCATTGTCTAAAAAACTTAAGTATGCGTAATAAATCATTTTTATATAAGAAGTATAAAGATTGAACAATATTGTAACTAAATGTTTGTAATAATAAACCAAAAAATAAACCAGCTAAGAGGATGCTTCTAGAGCCTATGGAACGGAAAATACACTTGATGGCATGGAATTAAACAGGAACAGCATTAAGGGGGTTGACCCTTGTGATGTTTTCAAAAAATCGAAATTTTTTTCTTACGTCGCGTCTATAGCTAATGTAGAATATGTGGTTAAATGGATTTTTCGATATTCGATGTCGTTAGAAAGCTATAGCGCTGAGAAGGAACGCGTTTGAATGCCCGGCAGAGCGTACTTGAACTTTCAAACGCGTTTTTCTCGAAACCACTTTTTCCATGATATCTCAAAAACGACTTGATTATTTTTCACTTTAATTTATTGTTGCCTTACCTTCTTGCCAATTTGTATTATTATTGTTAATTTGCTTACTGCTAATATTGTCCAATGATGGTACACAACTATTTTTAATTTTGACACAAATTCGACTTGCCTCTGTCTCGCACAAGTTGAAGTGAATTTTGCAGGCATTATACCCTTATGGGTTAAATATGTCTAATTTCATTTTTAGCCCCGTTTTCATTGTAAGCTCGCTCCTTTGCGATCCTAACTCTGTGAAACCCTTGTATGCACCGTGCCCTGATGGAGTGCCTGGCTGTGTACTTAGGTTCTGTGCGGATGCACTTTGTAAGCCTAGTCATAAATTGTTTGAATTGTCTTTGGAGTTATGGAAGGAATCTTTTACTATTCCACTCCATAGAAAAGGTTATAAGTCCGATGTTGAAAATTATAGGGGTATTTCCAAGTTGTCTGCAATTTCTAAGACTTTTGAGAGAATTATAACATCTCAAATGCAACATTTATGTAGTTCCATTATCTCACCCTTCCAACATGGATTTGTGAAGCGTAGATCTACTACCACTAACCTTTTAGAATTCACATCTTCATTGATCAAAGGGTTCATAGGTAAAATGCAGACTGACTTCACATACTGATTTTAAAAAGGCTTTTGATTCTGTTAATCACTCCTTGCTGCTTCACAAACTGAGTTTAATCGGCTTTCCAACTAACCTCCTCAGTTGGATTTTTGATTACCTAAGTAGTAGAACCCAAAAAGTTTTATTTCGTAATTCATATTCTAAGTGCTTCCAGGTTACTTCTGGAGTTCCCCAAGGAAGTCACTTGGGCCCATTGCTTTTTACCATCTTTATCAATGATCTTCCTTCAGTCTTGGCTCACTCTCGGGTGCTTATGTACGGCGATGATGTAAAAATTTGTTTAACTTATAATGATTAGGTTTCCTGCTATAATTTTGAAGCAGACTTGGATGCATTTCACTCCTGGTGTCAAGATAATCTTCTAAACCAATTCTTATTGTTTGCTCTTCGTGGCTTGAACTGAAATCCGGAGGTCCGTTTACCATATTACTCTTGTAGACTACTTTTAATTAATCTTCCTTCCTTATTTAACCGTAGAGTTATGCTTGGTGTAATCTTCATAGGCCCGATTTCTCAAAGGTTCCGGTTGGCCAACCGCCGGTCACATTTGATCCTCCAGTTGGCAAGCGGTCAAGTGATTTGGTTTTCTCAACAGCAGTTTCATCCGATATCAATAAATTCCTATCGCTGCGTTAGGGTGACCAGTCACGGTCAACAAATTAGGTATTTTTGTTATGGCTTTTTAAAGCTATTAAATGCTGGTGGTAATATTTTTGCGAAAAATTGATTCAAATTGATAGCGATGAATCAAAAGCAATAGATGGGGACACTTGTTTACCTGCACGGCTTATCAAAGGAACGCTGACTACACAGAAGTCAGCTGCAGTGATAGGGAAGTTGTCATAAGAACGCAGCGCCGCCAAGTCCTGCTAACAATCCTAGTGACAACAAATTGAATCGCAACTGAAGTCAAGGCTTTAACTTATTCTCTGATCCTAGCATAAATTATTTTACATGTAGATTTTGTCAACCTGAATCATTGAACAAATGTGGCATCATCCAGATCAGTATTCTCTGTACTCTCTTGCATTGTTTATTCGTTGCTCTGCCTCTTCAAATTCCATTTCCATTGCGTGGAGTTGAAAAATTCGTTTATTCATAAACATTTTCTGGCAGCAAATAAACAACTCAAATGTTGGAGCCAGCTGTTTGTATAACAATAAAATGTATCGATAATTTTATCGGCACTGAACCTGCGGTTTAACCAGTGCTCAAGCAGCGGTTAAGTCTGTTCCTCCGGTTGCGCCACACACAGCATGAGACACGCAAATTCGGTTAAACTGCCCGTCAAGTTGACTAACCGCAAATTGAGAAATCGGGCCTAAATAACGTTTGCAAGAGTATTTCAACAGCGTTCTTTGCACTCCTTTTCTTTTCGTTTGCCCGCACCCTCTCTCTCTCTCACTTTCAACACTGAGAGAGCAAGCCGTTCATGCTCACACTGCTGCTGCTCTTTGTCGCCGCTGACTGCATTACTTTGCCGTGGACGAAGGGACTGTGGCCTATTAAACGACGCAGCGTCGATGAATTTGTCGTTATTGAACGCGAAAGAACTAGATGGAATGCTTGAGAATTCGTGTGCACACATACAGACGTCGGCTGTCGCTAAATGCGTACAAGAGAGCTGCTGGCTCTAGAGCGCTCTCTCTCTTTCTGGCTTTTAAACAAAATTTAAAAAGAGCCTGGCCAGCACGAAAAAATCGTGTTCCAAAAAATCTAATCGCGTTACTCATCCTAGAGATTATATTTGTCTTTGGTCTGACCCTTTTCCATAGGAATAGCAGCTACAATTTATGATCTGGTGAAGTAAACTGATATCATCACTTTTGTTGCTGACTTTTGCTGATTAGCTTTTATGGGTGGGTTTGCTCCAGTTGGGCTCCATACCTTGGACTGCTCTCCGCATTTCCGGATGGTACTTATTGAACCAAGCTTCGTCACCAGTAACGACTTTGCAAGACTGTCCATTTTCGAGTTTATTTAGGAAATATTGGGCAAAGTGCACTCGAGCCTCTTTCTGAGCGGTATTTACAATTCGTGGAACCCATCCTGCAGAATTCTTCATGATGCAATATTCGAGATACGGCCATGGCAATTAAGCCCAGTTCATTAGCAATCATTTCCTGTGTTGATCGAGTGTCTTCGTCTAGTTTAGCTTTAACACTGGCTACGTTTATCTCGTCGCTCAAAGATTTTGGTCGACCTTCTCGCGGCTCGTCCTCTTCAGAAAAATGTCCCGTCTGGAATCTTTTGAGCCACTTTGAAACAGTTTTTAGATATGGACCAATCGTCCCATATGCAATTTGGCATTCATCGAATATTTGTACTGGTTTTAATTTGCTCCGAAAACCGTAGAGAATCACATGACGAATTTCTGTTTGTGTTGGTGGTTGAATTATATCTGGGACACCCTCAGCTATTTTGCGTTTAAAGCAAGTCTCGTAACACAACTATCGATTTTTCAAAAATGACTCGAAAGTCACCAACTTACAATACTTTTGTTAGTCCCCAAGTAAGTAACAGAGAGAGGTAAGCATTTCCGACCCCATAAAACAGGGATGCCGGAGTCAGCTTAACACGTCATAGGACTCGCACTAAATAAATGCATGTAGGCAGGTGTATGTAAAATGGCTTGACACAGCCCCAAAGGGCCAAAGCCGAGCCTCTCTCAATCTCTTGGCTTGTGCGCTTCTAATTTTCGCACAAGAGAAAGGGACGTACAGTTTAACTCCGAGTCCGAACGGCTTTCATTACTACAAGCTAATTACTACAAAGCTGGCGCCAACAGCAGAGAGGGGTGACCGGGTGTAAAGTTTATTCAAAGAAAAAACATTTTCATTAGATGTTCCGAGGCGGGATCAAACCCACGACCTCTTGCACAGCGGTCGCGTACACTAGCCGCTGAGCCACCCGGCCACAGGTGTATGCCATGCCCAAATCAAATTTGATTCAGATTTGGAAAGGTTTGCAAACATTTACTTACTTTAAATATCACAAAATAGTCCACAAATATTAAGTTTGTCGATCCAAGAGTGATGTCCATTTCAATGCACAGTGGTCGAAATTATTTATTACAGATAATAAATTAAGGAATTATTTCTACAATTTTACTTTTACAAGAAGGACAGGACACAGCTCAATCGACTCAGCGACAATCGTTGCAAGCTTTTAATCAATATTAATATATCATCTAGTTATTAAAGATAAACCTGAAATAAAAAGTAAAAAAACAAAATGATAATCTGTTCACACACGTATTTAGCAACCAACGTTCAGCCATCAATTCCAATTATTTGGATAACCTGACACTAGCTGTGTGTTTTTCGTTGAATGGGAAAAATGCCTGTTCTAGAAAATCCATATTTAATCTTGTACGAATTCATCACTTGATCCATCACAATCGACGCCAAGGACGGTATGTGCCGAATCTCTATATAACGTCTAGTATGGTTCATTTTACGTTCATATTCCTTTTTAATAGATGTATACAAATGTGCTTGAAATGGCTGCATTGTATCCGAGCCTGGTGGGAACTTTATCATAGAAATGCCATGCTTTGTCGCCAAATCAATTGCCTCAAATGATAAAGGAGCTATATGATCTTCAAGAAGCAATAATGTGCGATTATCTAGGCTCGAATTGGTGAATCTAATGAAATGCAGCAAGTATTGGTGATTCCATTCATTTTCCTTGGCCTTCCCCAGTAAATAGAAAGGCAACAAAGAGTTTCCAGCTGCATTAATAGTAACCGCCATTTTCAGCCAAGAGTGGTTTGCTTCGCTTAACTTTATAGGAACTTTTGGCCTACTAATTTGACAAAAATCGGAAAAGCTCAAAATACCCAGGTTGAAGATCTGATGTGGCTCGAATTTGTGTACTTCCATGAGATGAGTGTATTCGTCGAAAAACTTGTTTTCATTCTCCTGGATTGTTGGTTGTAGGGACGATGAGCTCAACGAGTGAAGGTTATGCCGAGTTATAAAACTGTAACCGGTCGATCGATATTTCTTCCAAAACAATGGCCAAGTCACGTTCAGCTTGCGTGCAAAGTCGTGAGTTGCCTTGTCGAATTCATTAAAAGTCAAGCCATAATTAAGACGACTGAAATTAATAAGATATTCCACAAGAATTTCTTCTTGTTGTTGATTAAAGTTCTAGTAAATAGAAAATACATGTAATAAACACAGTAAAAATATTAAATTTACTATTTGCTGCTTACTAGAATTGGCGTTTCAATTGAAACCAGATGGCGAACAATATCCAATAACTTCGAGTCAGGCATTTGGCTAATGTCCGTAACTTCATAGTTCAACATTCGGAGATAGTGCCACAAATGATATTTGTCTATTTGGTAATCATGAGCAGCTCGTTTTATGGACTTCCAGTTCGTCGCGACTGATTTAATCGCTTCAAGCAAGGTATTCAAATAAGATTCGTCAGTTCCAAAGGTAGATATTTGTGCTCTAAAAATAATGGTAGATTTAAGAGAGAACAAATGGTGAAATAATCAGTTTGAATAGTTCTCTGTTGAGAATGATGAAGAAAATACTCTATTTTGTAAGTACTACTAATAATATAATAACACTGCTAGACAAAAATCGAAGTCGATCTTCCTCCAAGTCACCACCACTTTTTGTAAAGTATTTTGGCCCGCTGAGCACGGAAACGAAAACAAGTAAAGACCCCATAAACCACACAAATTTTTGCGCAAAATTCACACGCACTTAGCCCATACACTACGCCAGAATTTGCACAAATTTCAGTTCAAAGCAAGCGCTTCTCTTCTTTTTCCAACAACAACTTGCTGCGAACTAAGCAGAATTTGCGCAAATCGCACACTCACCACACAAAACATTGCGCAAAGAACCCAAAAAATTAAAACGTGCTGCCCATCACCTTTGCGACCGGTGCTGCCCATAATTGTTTGTTTTCCTTATAGCACGACTATCGGTCATCTGACCATTCCTTTGGCGGATCGATAAATAATCCTGATTATTGAAGGCGGAAAAGACGTGGCAAAAATTTAAAATAAACTTGATATGCCTGCAAGTATAAGAAGTTTTTGTCCCATACGTGTCGATTTTCCATCTCTTACCATCTCTGAGATATGTGCGTTCATACGGACAGACAGACGGACATGGCTAAATCCACTCGGCTGTTGATGCTGATCAAGAATATATATACTTTATAGGGTCGGAGATGCTTCCTTCTGGCAGTTATATACTTATTGTACCCTGAGTATAAAAATTCTTGTTTGGAACCATATTCAGCCTACTTATTTGACCATTTCAATCCAATAACTTACAATTCTTCGCATTGTTCCTCCACTGCCTTGTCCAACTGAATATTCTTCGAATTTACTGCAATGGATATATAACTGTATAATATTATACATATTTGATTGATAAACTGATTCAAAAACTCACACGTCTTAGATGATCCAGCTTCGTTTTCTTCAATTATCAGAACCTCCTCCTTTTCCACATCTGCCTCCGTGAGGGGTACGTGTTCCAGTTCCGGTTGACATACTTCCACATTCTTGTTGGTTTCAGCTTCTGTCGGCATCGTATCCATTACCTCCGGTTCGGCTGACGAAGTGCTCTGCTGTGATCGTTGGGCACAGAGACGCCAATGATTCAGCATGTCTTTGGCAGAGTGCAAGAAACGATCGCAGATGAGACATTTGATGATTTTTTTTGGGTTCCTTAACATGAATCGGTTCACCTGGTCTATTATGAAATGACGGGTGAGTCGCTGTTTTTGGCGAAACAATTTAGTTAATAAATTGAATATAATAAAGTGTTTTGTACTTACCTCAGGTTCCTTACCCATCACCCAACCCACGCCATAGTGCTCAGCCAAATGTGTATTCCAAGCGGCTGTGGGGCAACGTTTCAAACACAAGCCACACTGCAGGTTTCCCTCTCCGTTACCCAATTGTCCGAGTTCTTCAAAGCTGTCCAACTGTTCCCATTTACGTATTAGCAGCAAGCGACTATTAAATGGCTTGCTATCTGCTGGATTCGATGCCAATTCCTTAAGTATTGTAATTTTCCGGATCAATTTCTGGGCTTTCTGTTTTTTAAGCATCTCACATGAGAACCGCAAATGCCGTTCCAAAGAGTATGGGAAGA
This sequence comes from Lordiphosa collinella, assembly GCA_018904265.1. NCBI lineage: Eukaryota > Metazoa > Arthropoda > Insecta > Diptera > Drosophilidae > Lordiphosa > Lordiphosa collinella. The sequence goes on from JAEIFV010000220.1 coordinate 224,484, forward strand.
ATTCACCTTTGCAGTATTGGCAGGCAACAGTAGGGTTTCCCGTACCGCAATTTTCCAAATGCATTACCATGGCCGGAGCAGTTGCACATGAGCGATTGCACAGGCGACAAGTTAACCTTTGGCCATTTTTCCCCTTCACATAAATGGTCATCAGCATCATGATGTTAAGACGAGAGATCTGTTCTTTTAGAAATAACATCAACTAATTACTCCTATCAGAATTTGTAGAATTTCCGGAACTCACCTTGGGCATTTGTCCGTTCAGCCATCCCACTCCATAGTGCTCACCCAAATGTGTATTCCAAGTGGCTTGAGAGCAGCGCACCAAACACAAACCACATTGCAGGGGACCCTCTCCTCTACCCTCTTCGTGTAGTTCTTCGTCAGTGTCCAGCTGTGAGCGGTTTCGTATGAGCAGTAAGCGAAGATTAAACAAAGTATCCGGTGATGTTTGGCTTGACTTTTGTGGGGGATCTGTGATGGTTAATAATTCGTCATCTTGTATAAACTCCAGATCTTCATCTTTTAGAGTAGAAGCTTCCATGATGACGGATTCCTCATCCACATCCAGTGCCTCTACTTGTTTTGGGCTTGTGTTCTGCTCATCCAGAGCAGGCTGAGTAAGATCTATGATGACAGATGCCTCGTCCATATCCAGCTGGTAGTCAGAAAGTGGCTCTACTTGCTTGGGGCTTGCGTTCTGATCGTCTTGAACAGGCGGAGACAGATCATTTCTGACGCAAATGGACACATTTGGCTCCTTGTCCTGAACAGACAGAAACTCTTCTTCTTTCACGTTGTCTGGCAATATGAACTCATTTAGACTGTGCTCGTTCTCAACAGGCAGAAACTCCTCTTCCTTTATGCTATTTAATAATATGGGCTCATCATCAATGAATTCCTCAGGCGTCTGGCGTTGTTCATCTGCGAACAGTTGCTTAATCAGTTGCAGTTTTTCTTGAATATATCGCTGGCTTTGCGCACACTTGCGTCTGAGAGAATGGGCTGACTCTATGGCAAGTTCACAATCTTGGCATATGAGCTGTGGCAGCAATTTATTCTCCACATCCACCGGACAGAAGTCTTTCATTAGGTCAATGATCATGTCCCATAATGACAGAGAGACTAGATTTACCAGTGGCTTGGAAGCGGTCAGGCATATGCGACAAAGTTTCTGAATGGCTGAAAACATGAAAAAGTAATTAATTGGAGCTGGCAACTTGATGTTAGTTCACTTTTACCTGCCAATTGCTCTTGTGGTGGCTGAGATGTACTAAGTGACGTTGTTGCATTTTGTTCACTCAACACTTCGGCCAGTACCCGATCCAGGCCCGTGTTTCTTAATCTCGTAATATCCAGTGGAATTTTATGAATAATTCGCCTGGACGATGATCCGGCTACTGCTTCAATTGGCTGGGCTGATTCGTTCATCTCATTTGTTAAATTCTAGCAGAGTTTAATTGCTTTTAACAAATGTGTGCTCAGTGTACATTCAGATCAGTGTGACCTTATCAGCAAACTGCAACAGGGTTGCAAACCACTTCAAATTGTGACATAAAAAATAAGCGTTATGTTTGATTATGGTAAGCGTTAACACAAAATAGTCGGTAATATTTTATTACAAGCTTATAGCTCTTAAGGAGAGCAGGAGTTGTGGGACGACCGAAACTTAGTTGGGAAAAACAGGTGCTGAAAGACATTGAGGCGCTTGAACTGACCAACTGGTGCCAGCTCGTACAAGACAGAGGCGAGTGGCGGGAATTAATAGCAGCGGCCGAGACCGTCAAACGGTTGTGATAGAAATATCGGGCCGATTAAAAAGTTATAGCTTTTAAGGGTAGTATCTACCACTGGGCCTCATTTTTTAATGCCTCGCTAAAAAGTGACTATAAAAAATATTGACAAACAGTTTTTGTATTGGATAGAATATTTTTTTGTTGTTGTTGCTGCGGTTGTTGTTGTAGCGCCAATCAAAGTAGGGCAAAAAAATCAATCCGAAATAATTAAAATAGTTGATAAAATAAAAAAGATCTGCTCAGAATTGATGTGGTTTTCGCATCTGACTTGCGTTTGAGGTAGGTTTAAAAACACCGGAGCTGTAGGGCTGCAAAGTGCTTTTAATTGTTTGGTATCATTGGAAAATCAGTGCCTGACAACGTTAGTTTCTTAACATTAAAACGAAGTATTTAGAAAAGAACATGCCAATTAAAAAATATTTTTAAGCAAACAAAATATCGATAGGTCGTGCATATGCGATAGTTTTCTGTGCCTTGGCAACTCTTGTGTAGAATTTTTTTGTGCAATTTCATTGATCCGGCCACACTGAATTAATGTGCGTTTGGGCTGAACAATGTGCTTGTGGTTAATTTTTTCGCTTTTTGTTTCTATTGTTAAATAATTTCATGATATTTGTGCATAACAACATCATACAAATGAGCTAGTGAGAAGTGTTAAATCGTAAAGTGCATAATTTGTAAAAATATTAACAGCTTGGCTGACGCAAGCTGCAACAACAACTGCAACTGTAATTTTACATATAAAAGCAACGCAATTAATATTTTAAACAATTAAGCGATAATGGAGGAGTCCAGCAAGCAACCTAATATGGGACCACCGCCTAGTCCTAGTTCTTATCCAAACAACCAGAATAGGAATAACAACATATCGGAGCAGCAACCGCCGCCGCAGCCCCGACGAATAATACATAAAATTCCTTTGGATATTAATAAACTAAAGCTGGCAGGCTTGGATAGAAAGTTGGCAGAGGAATTAAGCAAACAAACTATGCTTAAGGCAAGAGCAACAATTGCAGCAACAACTACTTCCGCTCCCCCTGTGCCTGCTGCTTCTTCTTCATCATCTGTCACTGCTCCTACTTCGCCACAGCAACATCAGCAGCCACAACAACAACATCAGCAGCAGCGTCAGCCTGGTAATTAAATAAATGATTTTGATTGTTTACATTTTTTTTAATATTTAAATTGGTAGGCTGAAGTATATTTTAATTTTTGTAAACAATTTGACTTTCATCTAACTCTTCAGTTCACCCACCTGAACATTTCATTTGTGGTGCTGCGGGTTGAGATGTTTCACATTTGAGTTTGAGCACAGAGAAACTATTTTTATTTGTGTTCGAGCCCAGAGCGAACCTTAAAATTAATTTTTTTGATTTTTTTTTTAATAAAATATTTTTTTTTGTTTTATTTATGCACATTGAATAAACAGAAAACATTTTGTACATACTGAAAAATTTTCGTTAAGTTTGATTTTACTTAACCGAATTACCCATTAATTAGTTTATATAAAGATTACTTTAATAATTAAAATATAGAAGCTTTATGCCCCATTTATTTTTTTTTTGAGCCTTATTTTCAAGATCTTGATTCAAGTGCCACCTTTGACGCGTTTACTTCGACTCTTTCAATGGTCGAACCTGTTAGCGTGCCGATTTTCTAGTGCGTTTTTTGTAACCATAAGAGCGTTTGGGTCCGAGTTCAAGTCGTAGTAAAGGCGTAAATGATTAAAAAAGTTTTTTGATTTGTTGTGTGTGTGTGTGTGTGTCATTCAGAAGGTACTCATAAAAATGATGAAAAAAAATTAACATTGCCAGGCTTTTGAGGCCTACAAATTGTGTACTGAAGAAATAAATTCGTGGGGTGTTCCATGTACTTGAGGCAGGCAGCTTGATATGAAATAACTTAAACAATTTTTTTTTTATCTTCACTTTTGTATGGAACTTACTAAAGCACAGTGACCCAGAATAGATTTGCATTTGAAAAAATTCTTTAAAATTTGAGCCGCTCAAAATTATTAGTAAATTTTTTTGTTCAAGGTTTTATTTAGTCATTAAAATCAACAATTGTTACTCAAAAACAAATTTTTTTGTACTTAAAATTTTTTTTGCTAAAAATCAAAAAATTGTCTTCCTATTTTAGCTAAACGATCAAATGAGTATTAAAAAAAAATATTTCAACCTTTTGATTTTATTTTTAAAAATTCATCAAAAGATTGAGATTCACGATTTAATTACGGTTGTAACCTTAGGAATTTAACATCAAAAAGTCTTTGCAGATGGCAGATTATTACGAATAAAAATTAAGTGAATAACTAAAATAGTTCAACAGTTATGATTTTTGCAACGTGTTATTGGAAAAGGCCCCACTGTTCGTCGTGCGTTGTTAGGCCCCTTTAAGATTTTTAACACAAAGAGGCAAAGCTAGGTTAGGTTAGGTTGCAATGGTTGAAATGAGAGAATCCTATTTCCTCACTTAGGCCAATGAAGGCCCGTTGTGCTACCATTTAGCCCTTTCTTCGATGTGGTCGTAGAGGAAGGATCGTCCCCGTAAAACCAGCAAAGCTAACTTCCAACTAGAATATATACACTCAGAAAAAAGTGAATAAAAATATTTTAGCCCATATATATTGTATATTTTTACGTTATGGACGTAAAAAATCGATTAATGCCTTATAAAAAATATGGACAATGCTTAAAAAAACCTAAAAAAAATTAATATATTAAAAAAAAAAGTTTTAAAAAACGATGCACCTACGGGGATTTGAACCCTCGACCTCAACGTTCTAGAAAAATAAAAGCCCTCTTCTGAGCTGCATCGGAAATTCTGAGCTGGGTCGGAAATGTCCGCATGGGAAATTCGTTCTAAACTGCCATGTGGGTTTGGGCTACAGTTTTCAATATGATTAGGAGGTATGGAGGAGGCATAATGTGGTGGTGATGGCTGAGACGGCGGTGTCAGCGATTGTTTTTGCAATCTTTCGAGGTCCCGAGTTTTAATCCCAGTAAGGGTAAGAAAAAATTTTTAAATGGTAATTTCAAAATCTACTTGCACACAGTAAGTTGGAGTTTGAAGTGGGATGGCTTTATTTTATGGTGGGTGTTGTCCCACTGTTTGATCTTAGTATCATAATTGCGTTTAAAGTTTTTGCGTCCAATTTGTTTTGTAGTGGATTCATTATAAATTTAACACCAGAAAACTGTCGTTCGACACTTACTTGAGTTCAAGGAACTGCCAGTACTACTTTCGATAGATCATATATACTAAACCATTTGTCCCGCTGTTTGTAGGTTATTCATATACACATCAATATCGTCTATTTCAACTGAAACAGTTGTGTGTGAACTCGTGTTACCATCAGCTAATTCTGTTATATTTTTAATAGACAGTGAATTTCCGTGACTTCCACAGAAGGCAATAAAATGTTACAAATATTTTAGATTCTTAATATGTTAAAAAACGAAATGGAACCGGTTATTTTGTTTCGGTTACGTTTAACCAAAACAAAATCCATTTCGGGTTCGGTGACGGTCACGAAAAAAATTGTATTTCGGTTAAGGTTTTGGTTTGATTCGGTTATACTGGTTACAAATAATGGTTGTTGTTTTTGTATTAACCCCTGCTTAATTTTAGGACTCCGAAAAAAATTTTTCGGTAATAATTCCAAATCAAAAATAAAAAAAAACTCTGAAATCTTGAAAAAACCCTAGATCTGGTTCACAAACGTAAAACACATGTTGACTAATCGGTTGCTGGTCAAAAGTAAGGTAATAAGAATAAGTAACAAGAAGGGAAAAACTTGACATAATCAAGTAGCTGTAGTAAATTTTTTTTCACACCATATTCACAAACTACACAAAATTATAAAAGAACTGCTAACAAGGAAAGGCTACTACGCTTTTTTTTTAATTTCTCTTTCAACATATATTGAACGATTCCCAAAATATGGCATTAAATGAATGAATATGTCCCATATATCCAGTCATAATCTAATAAGCCCGGGCTAGTGTGCGCGACCGCTGTTCAAGAGGTCGTGGGTTCTATTCCGCCTCGGATCATCTAATAAAAAGTTTTTTCCTTAAATAGACTTACACACCCGGTCACCCTTTACTGCTGTTGGCGCCAGCTTTGTAGTAATTAGCCATGCAAAAGTTTCTCAAACTGCCGTTCGGATTCGGCGTTAAACTGTATAGTATGTCCCTTTCTCTTGTGCAAAAATTAGAAGCGCTCAATCCAATAGATTTGAGAGAAGCTCGGCTTTGGCCCTTTATGGGGGCTGTGTCAAGCCATTTTACTTTACAATCTATAATAGTTAAAAATTGGTTTTAACTAAAATTCCCTTCTTTTTTTATTCGACAGCTCCACAGCCCATTAAAAAACGTACGGTAGTCCCCAGTTATGTTGAAAAAGTTGTGCCCGAGACTTCAGCCGCAGAACGTTCTAATCATGTTAAAGCTTTGATTAAGAACAAGATATTAAACAAGGGCAGTGCGTCAGCATCATCACCAGCTTCTTCTCCAGCTGCCTTTACAGTGCCCATAGCAAAGGCAGATGTAACCAGGCGTAGTAAGCAACCACCATTTTTGCTTAATCGGGTTAATCAATTACCAAAGCATCGCGCCATGTGTGTACAAGCCAAGGAGATATCACCTTCGGGACCAGCTTCGGGAGCACCTTCGGTATCACCTTTGAGAGCACCGCTGAGAGCAACTTCAATAATAGCTGCGGGATCAACCTTGAGAGCACCTTCGATGGCAACTCCTGTAGCCCCTTCGAGAGCAGTATCAACGGTTACACCTTCGAGTTCGATGGAATGTTCTATGGCATCTTCGATAGCTCCTTCAGGAGCAATTTTTATGACCACTTCGGTTGCACCTTCGATGGCACCTTCGATAGCTGCTTCGGGAGGATTTTTAATGACAACTACAGTTGCTTCTTCGGTGGCACCTTTAACAGCGACTTCGATAGCTTCGTCTGCAGCACCTTTGATAGCAACATCCACATCGGCCCCCCCAACAGCTCCTCTAATTATGCTGGAGAACAAAGTGCTATCGAGGGCTTGTTCGACGACATCCTCCACATCGGCCCCGACAGCTCCTTTAATTGTGCTGGAGAACAAAGTGCTGTCGCAAGAAGAGAAGATCGATTTAAGTGCCTTGCGCCTAGACAATCGACCTGCTACAATAACCCCAATTCAGCAGTTGTTGCCCGTTAATCAGCCAAGAAAAATTATTTTGAGTGCTGACAAATTAAAGTTACCTCGCGAAAAGTTGGCAGAGATGGCCAAAGAAATTAGTAATAAAGTGGTTCAGCCAAAGAACAGAGTTATATTAAATGCCAACAAGCTGAAAGTATCCCGAGATAAACTGGCCGTAATGGCAAAGGAAATAAGCCAACAGGTGAAGCAAGGAAAACTGAGGACAAACTTAAGTGAACAACCAGGTGCGAGCTATGAAGCTCTTGGAGGATTGAAAACTAATACCAATGTGTCTGATGAACCAAATGTCAAAGCTTCTGCTAATTGCTTTGAATCATTGATTACACCTGCTTGTACAGTTGTCACACCTGTCGCAGTTTCAACAGCCTCACAAGTTCCAGTTTATGTGGTGTCAAACTCTATATCAACTCCTGTGGTTTTAATGGATTCAAATCATCTCTTGTTGCATAATGAATCGCGGACTTTACCAACTGTCGCTGTGGCAACTACAATGTCCGCTCCAGTAATGAGTGTATCTGCTCCCGTTTTGCCCCACTTTGAGCAGTTTATGGCTCCAGTTCGCGCCCCAAGCTATGAGTCAGGGACCTTACCAAGTTTTGATGCACCAGTTATAAAACCTGCTACAGTTCTTAGTGATCCAAGCTGTCAAATGCAAACCGTACCAGTTCCGGCTGCAGTTTCGGTTGGTCCAATCTATAACTTGCGGCCTTCACCTACTCCTGAAGTTAACAGCAGAATTCCTGATGAAGTTCCTGCTACAAGCTATGACTCCCGGACCTTACCAATATCAGACGAAACAATAATATTTTCTGGAACAGTATTGAACGCGTCCAGCTGTAAATGGCAGGGTTTATCAACTTCTGAGGATACCAGCAAAAATCCTCCTGCAGTTTTGGATGTATCTGCTCCTGTTTTGCCCAACTTTGATCAGCCGATAAAAGCAGTGCCAGCTCCCAGCTATGAAACACTGACCGTACCAACTTTTGATCAACCAACTACAGATCCAGTTGCAGTTTCCAATTTTCCAAGCTGTCAAACTCAATATTTGCCAACTACTGCTGTAGTGTCCCAGCCTTTACCAACTCCTGAAGTGACTTCCAAAAGTGATGTAGCAGTTTCACATGTCTCTACTCCTGAACCAAGCCATCAGTCGCGCAGATTACCAACTTCTGATGAACCAGTAACAATTCCTGCTGAAGTTTTAAACGCCCCAAGCTCTCAATTGCAGCCTTCACCAACTACAGAAGTCTTGAATGTATCTGCTCCTGTTCCAACTCCTGTTGAATCAAAAATTATTCCTGCTGGAGTTTTGACTGCTTCAAGCTGTAAAGCGCAAACGTTACCAACTCCTGAAGTTTCCACCAGAAGTGTTGCTGCTTCTGATTTGTCCAACTGTGAACAGTTGATGGCTCCAGTTCCTGCTCTAAGCTATAAAACGATGACTGCACCAACTTCTGATGAACCAATTAAACTTCCTGCCGTAGTCTTAAATTCATCAACATTGAATGTTGCCAGCAGTATTCCTGCTGCTGTGTCCAGCTTTGATCAGTTAACGACACCACCAGTTCCAGCTCCAAGCGATGAAAAGCTAACTTTACCAATTCCTGATGAAAGTTCTCATTCAACAGCTTCTTCTGCCGTTATAAGTTATACATCAATGAATCCTGTGGCAGTTATTCCATCAGTTATTGAATCGAAGCTTCCTTCCACTCCTCCGAAAGATTTAAATCCAGTTCCTGCAGCTGTAACGCCTTTAAGTAATCCATCCTCTCCACCAAAAATAATGTCAGCCGTTGACTTCATTGCACAACTAACAGCTGAAAATCCCATGGATGAGAATACATTCACCGAGCTATCACCAGAAGAGCTACTCATGAGTGTTTACTTTGGTTGTGACACACAAAAGCCACCCTCCCCAGCGCCAACTCCTCCCGAAGATGACTTGGCAATTGGCAAAATATTGGAAATGCAGAATATGGATATATTGCATACCACATTGGATGTAAACGATGACAGGACAAATGTTTTGTGTATAAGTCCCGGTGCCTTTAAAATGCAAAGCAGCAGCATTGTAGAGAGGCCCGAAATGGCTCCCAACGAGGGAACCAAATGTGCCACTTTAATTGTGGCAACAGGCAATACTATACCAGCTTTGGAGGTAAAGACTGACGAAAATGAGAAAGCTCAGGAAACTGCAATCGCTAAGCGCCCACCCCTCAGATCGAAGAAGGCAAAAATTAATCTTGTGGCACGAAATAAGAAAATCAGTGTCACAAAGCCAACTGAAATCAAGGAGCCACTTGTCGAGGATCTTTCAGAAAGCAAAGAAGAAGTATCACAGAAACCACAAGATCAAACTGATCACCTTGAAGTGAAACCTTCCAGTGAACGTGATCTAACCCAGCTCTATCATCCACCCAAAATGCCCAAGCATACACAAAAGTCAATCAATAATAATAATAATAACAATGAATTACCCAAGTCAACCAGCAGTGTATCCTTAATTGAAATTCTCTCTCAAGAAGAACCTCCAAGACAGGGTGAACCCCAAGTACCTTTTCGTAAGGAGTCGGAAGACAGTAAAATCCATGAACCTGAAGTTTTAGGCATAACCAATTTATTAAACCATTTAAAAGCAGAAAACATAGTGCCTAACGATAAACCAGTTCCTGCGGAAGCGCCAGTTAAGGTAATGCCCAGAAAGAAGCTAGTAAAAACACGTCCTGTGCTTGCTAAACGAGCAGTCAAGTCATTTAAGGATGCAATTTATCCTAGAAACAGAACAACGGAAAATCTAGCAAGTGTCAAAACTCAACGCATACCAACGTCCAGCACAAGTGATGATGATGCTGATATGTTTCGGGGTTTCGATAATACCACAAAGCGTGTAGAGCATTTAAAATCTGATGAGACCGATATAAGTGATGATGCCACACCGGATTATGATGACCCGGAAGAAGAGCAACTTGAAAAGAGACCAAGGACTGAAAAGACTCAAATAGAAAAGGCTGAGACGTTAATGGATAAACAGGAATATGATTCAGATCGAAGTTGGGTTAGTGTCAGAGAGGATGAAATGCAGGAAGTACAGCGCCCGCTGTTAAAAGAAGTTCAGGAAATTAAAATTACTGGAAATGAAGAAAAAGCAGCTCAAGATGAAGTAAATAACGATATAATTATGGTTTCTGTACTGCAAAATGGTACATCTACTGAACAAGTTCAGGAGATAAGAGAAAATTTGAAAAATCAAGAGGAGACATTTGATGGTGAAGAACAAATAAGTATGGTTAAACCCACAAGCTTAGAAATTCCGGACAAAGAATTTATGGAGCCAACAACTGTGAGGAACAATCAAGAAATACCAGCCCATACAGAGGTGTCTTTAATTGTAGCTGAAAGTGGTCGAAAAAATGGGATCTTTAGAGAGAATCAAATAAACGTACATGAAGAGTCGAGCTGTACAGTTAAAACTCAATCGATTGAACTTAGCAAACAACAAGCGGAGCTACAGGAGGCAACATCTGAAACAGGACCCAGCTCAGGAACAGTGACATCTGTGATTCGAGATCAAGTGGAGATACCAGAGGAAGAAGCTACCGTCAGTAATAAGAAACCTTCAAGAAGTAAAAAGAAAGTAACCACACAAACAGAATCAGTAATAGAGATCAAACCAAAAACTTCAAGAGGTAGAAAGAAAGTGACCACCAATACAGTATTAATGGAAACACCAGAAAACGAGTTAGAAGGGAAAACAGATCCTTCAACTTTAAAAACTGAGGAAGCTTCAGCGATTACTCAAGCACCGACACAAGAATTACCATTGGTAAAGGGTAAAACTAAACGTCAATCTCGTGCTGGTCTAAAAAATGAAGCAGAGAACAAAGACTTAGAAGCGAAGGTGGAGGTTGCTTCAGAGAACTTGCCTAAATCAAGTCGTAATCGTCAATCGAGAAGTCGTACACCAAATGTTGATGAAGTGGATGTGCCCATGGAAGAATCCCACACACACAAGTCAAAACGCAATCGTCGTTCTCGAAATACTAAAACAAGGATCGAGGTCGAATCAACTCCCGACTTAGTTTCAAAAGATGACTCCAAGCATAACCGTCAAACGCGAAGTACTACACCACAGTTAGAACTTTCTGAGCAATCTTCAATGGGAAAACATTTGACTGCAATGGAAGAGTCTATAGTAGAAGTCGAAACCACTTCAAACTTGGTTTCAAAAGAAGACTCAATTTCGTTTAGTACCACACCAAATGTGGAAACTTATGAGCAATTTTCAACGGAAAAACATATGACTGGAGTAGCAAAATCTAAAGATGAAGTCGAAGATGTGTTAACAAAAGATTCTAAAGCTGTTGAAAAAGTTTCAAAGGAAGAAAATACAGCTAACATAAACGAATCTCTTGCCACAGTAGAAGAATCATCGAGTGTGATAGAAGCTAGCGAAGAACCATTCAAAGAAGACTCTAAAATAGTTTCCCCGAAGAAGAATAGAAAATCTCGAGCTGGTACACCGAAAGGCAGTTCTAAAACGAAAGCTACAGATGGCGTAGAAGAATCTCTTATAACAGCAAAGGAGCATATGAATGTGGTAGAGGAAGATTCAAAACCATGTACCTCCAAGAAGACACGTAAATCTCGATCTACTACACCAAAAGCAGTTACTTCTGCGAAAGCAACAGAGGAAGCAGCTCTGTCAGCTAAAGAAGAACCACTGAGTATTGTGGATACTTTAAAAGAGCCATTAAGGGAAGATTCCAAATTAGTTACCAACAAAAATAAACGAAAATCTCGAGCTAATACACCGAAAGCTAATCACAATAAGAAACCTTTATTGGAAAATCATTTGGAACAATCTTTTATACCATCAGAAGAAACTTTGAATATTATAGAGGAAGATTCCAAGATGGAAAGCACACTTGAAACAGATACTTCTATGAAAGGAACGGAGGAAACGAATCCAGCTGTCCTAGAAGTATCTTCTGTAACTGGGGAGGAACCATCGTCTATTGTAGATACTTCAAAAGAGCCATTAAAGGAAGATTCAGATTTCGGGACCACCAAAAATAAACGCAAATCTCGAGCTAAAACACCAATAGCTAATACTAGTACGAAAACTGTATTGAAAAGTCATTTGGATCAATCTCTTATAACATCACAAGACACTTCGAATGTCGCAGTGGAAGATTCCAAAAAGGAAAGCTCACCTAAAACAGATACTCCTGCGAATGCAACAGATGAAATAACACCAGCTGTCTTAGAAGATTCTACTGTGACGAGAGTGGAACCACCGTATTTTGTAGATACTTTAGAAGAGCCTTTAAATGAATATTCAGAAGAAGAAAACATAACTAGTAAAAAAACACCAAAACCAACGACAGCTACAGCGGAAGAATCTGTAGTTAAAGCGAAAGAAGATTCCAAATTGGTTACATCCAAGCGCAAACGTCGATCTCGAATGATTATACCAAAGGTAGAAACTTCTAAAGAAGTTAATGAAGAGCAATCAGCAGAAGACACTTCAATTACTGAATCCCAACCGAAACGTCAAAAACTTGACATCTCCACGTTAACTCAAGAAGATACCGTTTCTTTAGATGTTCCACCATTGGTCACACCCAAACGTCGAGGTCGTAAACCCAAAAACCCACCCCAAGAGACTGCAGCACCCGTTGATTACGTTGATCAAAAACTTGAGAACTCCACGTTAACTCAAGAACCCGTTTCTCTAGATGATCCACCATTAGTCACACCCAAACGTCGAGGTCGTAAACCCAAAAACCCACACCAAGAGACTGCAACACCCAAAGATTACGTTGATCAAAAACTTGAGAACTCCACGTTAACTCAAGAAGAAGCCGTTTCTCTAGATGATCCACCATTAGTCACACCCAAACGTCGTGGTCGTAAACGCAGAAACCCACTTGAAGAGACCGAAGATACAGTTGATCCCTTTAATACTCGCCTGTTGCTTCTACGCAATCGGGATCAATTGGAGACCGAAGAGAATTTGTGTTTAGAGGGTCAAGGATCTGGACCACTTCAGTGTGGCTTATGTTTATTTCGCACCACTGAAGACAACTGGAACACACATCTCAGCGAACACTATGGAGTAGGCTGGGTCATCCAAGAGAATGTTGAACAAAAGCCGTTGTCCCGTTGTGGCGTTACGTACCTGATGAGTCATTACCTCAAGGAAAACCCGGGCCAAAAGCTAATCTGCCGCATCTGTGGACGTCAGCTGGGCACTGGCCAAGGTATGATGCTGCATTTAGAAGGTTGCCTTAAGGCGAAACATCGGGAACCGTTCTGTGCTTTTAATCATCGCCTGTTGCTTATACGCAACCGGGAGCAACTGGAAAGCGATGAAGATTTATGCTTAGACGGTCAAGGATCTGGTCCACTTCAGTGTGGCCTATGTTTATATCGAACCACCGCAGCCAACTGGACCACACATATGGGCGAACACTACGGAGTAGGTTGGGTGGTTGAAGAAAATGTAGTCCACCAGCCGATTAGCCGCAATGGATATTTGACGCTGATGATAAAATACCTGAAGGAAAACCCAGGTACAAAATTAACCTGTCGTATCTGTGCTCGTCAGCTGGGTTCTGGACTGGGTATGATGCTGCATCTGGAGGGATGTGGCTTAGAGCAGCTGCGTTTTGAATGTGATTACTGCCAGCGTATGTATACAAAGCTGTCGCTGCCTTCACATGTGCGCACTTGTCCGAAGCGTTTTCAAATCAGTGGAGACAAATCTATGGACGAGATGCCAGGGAAAGATGTTTATAGTAATGCAGGACGTACAAAGCGGAGATCTACCATAAAGTAAGTGAGATGGAGAAAAGGTTTATTTACAGGGCACAAATTAATTTGATTGTTCTTTCCCAGAGCCGAAAAGTTTTTGAAGATTGAGGCACAAACAGGCGCGGAGCTAGAGCATAGCAAAGATTTTGAGGCCGACTCCTCGGACTACGATATTAACAAGGACAACGAATCATCTGAGGAATATGATTCTGAAGGTGTGGATTCCAATGAGGATGAAGATCATAAAAGCAAACTTAAGCTAAGACAGTCGGCTTCCAGTAAGGAAGCTCAGCCGTGTAAGTATTAAAGAAGGAAAACCCAAGTTGAGCTCTACTTGATATAATAAAAATCCTTTGCAGTATATTCTCGCTACTACAAGCTCAACCAGGTGGTGAAACAGAGGTGGAAAGATTTGTAAGTATTTTTCAGTTCACTCCTTGAAAGCCAACTAATTGTAATTCTGTTAATCAGCATAAAAGCAAACCACACCACAGATGTCTTGTATGCCCATCTGTTGCCCAGCTATTTCTGCTTAACTTCAGGCCAAGCCACTGATCTACTCCACGCCAGACAGTCCAGCTCCATGCGAATTGCTTTAAATAAAGTGGAAGATGAAAACGGTTGGAAACAGTTGAAGCCACTAGAGAGCATTAAATCCAAAAGTAAGCCAGGAATTTAACTAAATAAAGGGATGTAAATAATCTTCTAATTCTTTAACCTTAGGGGACTATGTCACTTTCCTGGGTGCACCTGTCAAGCAGCTGGCCTGGTTGCCCTTACCTCCCACGGTTAGTTCACAATTTCTGCTGTGCTCTCTGCGTTCCAAAATGAATGGTTATACGCGGGTTACGAAAGTTAAGCAGCAGAATGCCTTGATGCTGCTACTCAAGTGTACACTGGATGCTAAGTCAACAACCAATAAAAGTTGGTCACTACAAACAAAGCTACATTATGGCATACGCATACCCCAGGGACCTGTTCATAATTTTGCTCTTTTGCCCAGCGGCGGATACAATGAGTCAGCCAATCGATTGGGTCTTTTGGCTGTTACCACCAGTTTGAGTGAGATTCAAATCTATGCTTTGCCTTTGGAACTTCAAAACGATGAGCAAAACGAAGCTACGAGTACTGAAGAGTCGGTTATTGAACTGAATCCAGTGATTACCCTGTGCCTAGACCTTAATAATCCTGTGCAGGATCAGTGCACCAAAATATGCTGGTCTGAGGTGAGTTTTGTTCATCCGATCTTAACCAATCTTTTGGCTGATCGATAAATAATCTTGATTACTAAATTAGTAATAGAATGTAAAAGCCATCGATCTACAAAACTGTGGGAGATATGACGTTTTTTCAGAATTGCGCGGGCTGCGGGGGGCGTTGCAAAAATTCAATATAACCATTAGCTGCCTACAAGTATAAGGAGCATTCGTTTCTTACACTTCAAACCTATAGCTCGTACCATCGCAGAGATTTGTGCGTTTTTACGGACAGAGTTGTATGGGCGGTACAGGTGGGCACGGTCGGATCGGTCCAAATTTTGCTAGTTTCTTTTATATGCCAGTACTATCAAATGTGCCAAGTTTCAGCACTCTAACTGTGATCGTCTAGTTTATTCCAAAATTTTGACTTTTCCGGCCAGTGTGCAGTGTGTGTATCCCGCATTCTAAAAATAGCAACAGCCAACCGCTTTTGAGCTTCCCCGCATCATGAAACGCGAAAATAAAGGTTGAAGAATTTTGATAGTCATGTTCTCCTGGTTAGTAGGGCCGAGTTCTCTAGTAGGTCCGAGTTCTCATTTTCTAAATAACTGCTATGTGTCAGCTAAACTCAGATTTTTTGCTCTGTTATTGAAGACAAAAAATTTCTAACAAAGACTCTTTAGACCTCGAAATCGGATGACTATAGCATATAGCTGCAGTATGAATGATCAACTTTGAAAAAGAAGTTCTAGTGAGAAAACTTTTTAAACAAAGTTTTTAATGAGAACGTCCTTTATCATTGGCATACGCAGCTATATCTTTTTATTCGATTTTACACAACTTTCTACAAACTTGTGTCGAAATCGGATGACTATAACATATAGGGCCAATAGAAACGATCGTTCGAAAAACATAGTTCGAGTGAGGAAAACTTTTTGTTTCTAATGAAAACGTCCTTTTTATTGGCATATTCTTATTTCATAAACTTTAACAAATTTCTACAAGGTTTTATCAAAATCGGATTACCATAGCATATAGCTGCAGTATAAATGATCGTGTCGAAAAAGAAGTTCTAGTGAGAAAAACTTTTAGTTTTAAATGGGATCGGCTCCAAATGAACGCAGCTCGCTCTAATTAACAGTGTATTATGCTTTTCACAAAATTTCACCAAGTTTGGTACGAACATCAGCACATCTATATAGTATAGAAATCCGATAGAACAAGTACTTCTTTAGAAAACTTTTTTTTCTAATAAAAACAAAACCAATTATGTAACATAATTACACAAAAGTGTGTTCACTAAATCTAAAGATTACATAAAAAATACTCAACAGATTTCTTCTTCAGCAACTTAAAGTGAAAACACGTTTACTAAACTTATAAACCATTTTGACTTTATTCTGCCAAAAGATACTTGTAATGCTCGGTTTCGATAGTAAATTGCATGAAATTGATTACATATTAGAATCATAAGCTCATCTCGAAATATCACTGTAATTTTTATATTTTTTGCGTCCAAAGAACCTGCAGATCCTTCGCCCATCAAAAAATGTATAAAAAAATGTAAAAAAAAGTTGGCGCAAGGCAACGGCGTTTGCTCACAGTGACATATTACGAACTTACATATTACTAACCTACACAATCAATTTATAGTTTTTAGTTTCCATTTATTTCTAAGACATATCTCCGAACCACTCTTTAAAACTGTTTCACGGTTCGAACAAAACACGTGATCCAGTCATGCCCAATACTAATTATTTTTTTATATCTATATTTTTTATTAGAGTTCTGGACACAGTTTTTTGGTTTCCGGTTATGCCAGTGGTAACGTAGCCTTTTGGGACATTGCCGACGAGGAGGGCCTCAACTGTTTAAAGCAGAATAATCATTGCCATTTTCTGCCCCTGAATTTCTTCTACCTAGGCGACAGCAATATACAATGTAAGCTTGAAAAAAAAAACAAATTATTTGCTCTCAATCATTATTATAACCCTTGTTTTCTTATACAGTTTTGGAGCTACACTATGATACGAATGGAGCACGTTGGCTGGCCGTTGGCACAGTGTTGCGTAATTTGCGTATCTTTGATATAGCCAACTGTGCACAACCCTTACTGCTGATTGGCGAGTCCTTAACCAATCCTTACAAGGGCTGCTTTACTTGGCCACCAATTTGGGAGGCTCTTACCATTGGCTTGACGAGTATCTTTCAAAAGGGTAAGATTCTAAAATAAAGTTCTAAGCTTTAACCAATCTACAAGAATTTTCATCTGTCTGTTTTCACAGATTTTGTACGCATGGTGTCCATAAATCCTTCAGGAATTATGTATAACCACAGTTCTCTCGATTATACTGTATCCACCGCCAGGGCCATACACTACAATAGTCACGATAATGTTTTAATGTTGGCAACGGACAATGCTGATTTAATATTCCTTAGCTTGCGCGAGGGCAATATGGAGCCAGTTTTAGGAAAAATGAAAACCTGCTTTCGGGCAGTGTCTTACGCCGAGCTAAAAAATTTAAGCGGCTCGACGGAAAATAAAGAAGATTCAATTAGTGCCGAAAGTTTTCAGCGCGATTATGGTTTAGTTATTAAGCCTATTAAGCGAATACCCAAAGATGCCAAGGAAAAGTTCTTGAATGAGCAACGACGACCCAATAATGATATAATGGCAATGTTACGCTACACTTGCATTAACGGTAATTTGAATAGACAGGATCGCAACTGGGTGGCTGTGGGAGCCGAGCATGGGATGCTCAGGATAGTCAAGTTTCGTAAGGACGACTATTTCTAAGAGGCCTATATACAAGAATTTGTATATCGATTTGAGATTATAACTTATTGTTTGTTTTAAATATTCATAAAAAAATAGGTGATGACATTAATTTATAGCTCTTGTTAAATTCTATACATATTGTAGATATTTAAGATTTATATTTAGATAGATATATATAAATATATATGAAGTGATGCACCATGTACATAATTTGCTTTACAATTGAAGAACTATGCGATTTTGAGTTGATTTTTAAGCCAGTTTATTACATTTATAAATAAAAATACGACAAATTGTATATGAATTTCATCTGGGGTTTTTATTTGGCAACTCAATAACTCCTGAAACTGCGATGGCTGCCTATTTTCTCCGAGAATCGTCTTGAATACTCTGTACTCCTGGAATTTGGTATATGGAAGCTCTAGTAAAATAAGATGCCAAGCATGGTTTGAACAACTGGAGCCAGCTCTTACATAACAGAAACGAACCGAGACCATTAAGAGATTATGATATAACTAAATCTGGCTTAATACCCGTGCCTTAAGCATCAAGAGTTGTGATGTAATCTTTAATTATGGGCTTTTAGAAACAATAAGGTTACCTTTATTAATCAAAGTTGAGATTGAAAGGAGCTTTGTTAGCCTACTAACGTTGATACTTGGATAAGCTAGATAACAAATTTCCTGCGGATAAAAGTCGAACTTGATATAGAGGTTCATGAGAGCATCTTTTGTTATTCGATATTATAAAAGAGTACGATCAGCTGCCCACTCAGGCTTTATACGATCCGACTGACTGAACCGCGATTTGGGACTTCTTTTTTGCAATTTATTGACGTGAAGTTCTGTTTCATTCATTTCATAAGTTTTCATAATTTTACCTTTTTAAACTATTAATTTAAATTATTGTTAATTGGCTGCACAATTACCATAAAAGGTTGTTCTTTTGAATACTTCAAAGGATTTACTAAATATTCTTATAAAACATGTATTTTACACTGTTTAATAGATGAGTGCGGTAGCTGCAACTCCCAATCCGCAGGACCCGAATAGAAGTAGTTTCCGATGCACGAAGAATATTGCTTTAACATCCTTGGGATCTCATAAGATGGGTTTATTATTAGGAAATTTTAAAATTTTCATTAAATTTCCCCCAGAAAATGAACTCTAAACTATAACACAGATTCTCCTGATCTTTTTAGTATTTGAAAAGCAGCTGGGTATAATTCGATATTTATACTCGTTGTATACTTTTTATACCCTTGCAAAGGGTATTATAATTTTGACCAGAAGTTAGTAACGCATATAACTATTCATTTCCGACCACATAATATTCTTTATCAGGTCGACGAGCTGAGTTGATTTAGCCTCATATGTCGTAACCGACCGGATTGAATGACTATATCTTATATAGGATCGAACGGTCAAAAAAACTAGCTTTGGTATGAAAAACTTTTTTGATTTCAATGTAAACGTCTCCAAACTTTGTATTTTTTGGTTTTCTATAGGTTAGGTTAGGTTAAGATGGCTGAGAGCGACAAGTCGCTCTCCCACTTAGGCCTCTTTGGGCCCATTGCGATGCCATATGTGTTCGCTGTTAACACTTTTTTGTTAATGAGGGGGAGTTCTCGTTACTGAACCATTGTAGTCAGAATGAACTTTAGTACAGCTGGGATCTATAGTTCGGATGTCTCCGATAGGTTGAGTAGGAGAGGTTGACCTAGTGTCCTAAGCCACTTTCTACTCAGGGCGGGGCACAGGAGGTGATGTACTGTTTCCTCCTCTTCTTCGTACCTGCAGCTTCTGCAGAAATCATGCTGAGTGACGCCTTGGCGTGCAGCGTGTCTGCCGATAAGACAGTGACCTGTTAAGGATCCCACCAGAAGCGATATGTGTTTCCTTTTGTGGTTTAGTGTTGGCCACGTAAGCCTCGCTACCGTACAGGAGGAATGGTTTTTCCACCTGCCCGCAGCGAGACGACGTGTTTCAGCTTTTGTGTGGAGCTTAAATGTTGCCATAGGCAACATTCTCTTCTCTAAGAGGAGCTCGATGTTGGTACCGATTCAAGATAGTTTTTCCGCAGACTCATTTCCTTCTACTTATATTGCGATGTCCATATAAGGTCTCATTTAGAGATGAGCGGCATTCAGTAAGCGTTTTAGTATTGTTGGTATATGAGTCAAGGGCTTTAAGGGCGGCCTGACTGTCTGAGTATATTAAGACGTTTCCTTCCCTGATCGGTAGTGTGCTAAGGTAGGTGGTTGCCTCTTGGATGGCCACCACCTTCGCTTGGTACACGCTGCAGTGATCGGAAAGGCGGTTGGTTTTGTATACTTTTCATAATTTTACCAAGTTTGGTGAAAATTGGATAACTATATGGTATAGATCCCATACAAAAGAAAGGTCGGGAAAATGGTCTTACTGAGAAAAACTTTTGTTTTTAATGGTACCGTCGTATACTTTGGTATTTTTTTTTTCAATGTTACAGTTCTCTAATTTGGACATCAATAATAATATATGCTTTTAAACAGATTTTGCAAAATTTGGTCGAAATCATTATATTAAAACGAGCATTTGAAAGGGTATTAAAACTTCGGCACAGTCGAAGTTGACTTAGCCTTCTCGTTTATCTCAAGTCTTCAGCTTCAATTCTTCTGTTGTTTTCTGTGAGCTAACATTCTCGGTCTTCTCATGTCGTTGTTCCAATGTAAGTGTACTTAAAGATTTTTCAAAAAAAGTTGGACTTTGCTTTAATGATCATGAGCTGTTCGAAATTAATTTGTAGTATTTCTCAGTACAAAGATAAAGTAGTAGGTGGGGACTAGCCAAAGTTGGATTACACTAGGCAGCAACGACCAGTATATCTGTTTTCAGAAATGTTCCATCACGTTTAGATTTTTGTTAGTTTGAGCTTAAAGTTGATTAAAATGTTTTTTGTCTATTTTTATGCTCGTTTTGTAAGGAACATTTGACTTACTTTGATATTATCGTAAAGTAGTATTCCTTTGCTTTGAATTAAACCGTCTCATAAGTATCTTAGAGGAGCTCCTCTCAATCTGTTAGCTGATGTGCTTATCCTTTATGCACAAGAGAATGGGACCTACACCTTCGCCGAATCCGAACAGCAAAGTTTGATAAGCCTTTTCCTGGCTAGTTAATTCAAAGCTGGCGCCAATAGCTAGTAAATGGTGACCGGGTGTTTAAAGAAACAACTTTTTCATTAGATATCCCGAGGCGGGATCAAACCCACGACCTTTTACAGAGCAGGCACACACACAACCCGCTGCCAGGAGTAATACGATAATATCAAAGAGAGTAAAAATAATAGTTCCCCTTAAATAAATCTACATGTGATGGACCATTTGCGAAAACCGATTCGTGTTAAGCACACGGAAATCGTCTAGAAAAAGTTGGCGTCGTGGAACACCCGGTACGACCGAAGCTCTTTACGAGTGATTACTTAAAATAACCATAATTGCAAAAGAATTTAAAGCAGCGACGTTCAAGAAGAGCGAGACCAAAAAGTGAGAGTGTATTGGTGTGCGATATCAAAGCGACACAGCCCAGCTTTGAACTGCCCTGCTCGACGTCTGGGCATCGAATGCAAGCAAAGAGAGCGCTGCCTACGCTCATATGCCCGACTTTGGCATGTGTAAATAGCCGATTATGCTCGGTCCCGGGGGGCTATGGAGGAACATCGCTGATTTAAAGTAATTTTCAGCTGGTTCAGCTGGTGTCCAGGCACTACCAGGCCTTGATATAAAATATTACGAAAGGCTTATTACGTTGGATTTCGAATTTAAGAACATTTAATAGTCCTTTCGTGTAGTAAGAGCTGTAGCAATATTCATCTAATGGTTCGATTTCAAATTATAATATTTCTTACCTTAGAACTGGAGGCATCGATAGATATTCGACGTATTCCCTTTAGGGTATTTTTAACGCTATTGGTAAGCACAAAGAAAATGAAAACATACGCGTCTAATTGCATTAAAAGATTTATCTGGTCTTTCCAATAACAATAGACATTTATTTACAACGTTTTCATATATTTTGTATGCTTTAAATATATATATTTGATATATGTTTGTATGTATGTATCTCTATGATAAGCAAAGAAAAATCTGCAAATATTGTTATGCTTTTTTTTGTATATATATTTTGTTTATTAAATTAAAAATCGTGTTTTTCTGTTTGTTTTATAAATAAATAAATGAGCAAAAAATGCATGTGGTGTGTTGGCTTACAACTTAAAACTTACATTTAAAAAAAGACTGAATGTTACAATATAATTAAAAATATCGGATTAAACATTTAGATTAAGAATTAGGCGAAGAATATGTAATGTTTGTGTGGAACAATCAACAAATGGTACGGAAAAGTTTTCACAAGAATTCCTGCTTAGTTTTTCTCCTCGTTTTTAACGCTAAAATAAATATGCTCAAGCATATCTTGAAATATGTTTGTAATTTTTTCTTACATTGCTGTTGTCTTTTCAATGGCTGATATTTTCTTTTCTTTTTTATGCATTTTGACCTTCAGTCTTCGCTCTTCGTTTCTTCTTGCCTTTCCAAAAAACATTTTAAATTCTATCAACAAAATTCTTCGATTGAACAATGGAACTTTGACTTGCACTTTGCACTTACTTAACATAACGTAACGTAACATAACAGCAAAGCTAACAGAGTTCAGTTAACAGAGTGGATTACTTCTCTTGTGTATTATAGGCGGGTGGTGCGTTGCGATTACCCGCCAGCTCCTGTTGGATTTCATTCAAGCTCTTGCCTTTCGTTTCGGGCACACCGAAGAATACAAAGAACACACCCAGAACAGTAAGGCCAGCGAATAGCCAGAAGGTGCCGCCGTTACCCAAAGCTGCATTCAAGTTGGTAAATGTCTTGGTCACCACAAAAGCCAAAACCCAATTGGTGGTGCCGGCTATGGAGCCAGCGAATCCCTTAATATCGGTGGCAAACAATTCGCCCATCATCAGCCAGGGCACCGGGCCGTAGCCAATCGAGAACATGATAATGAAGACGCACAAACTGGCAACCGGCAACCAGCCAATATTAGCCACACTTTCCTCATCCTGATCTTGCAGATAGAAGTATACACCAATGGCAATGGTGGACAGGGCCATAACAATGCCAGAGGCCAGCAACAGTATGCGACGTCCCAGCTTATCCACCACCAAAGTGGACACAAAGGTGGCTACCACTTGCATCACACCAACCAAAATTGTCGACATGCCAGCGCTTATTCCAGTGTTGGCATCCTGTAAAACAAAAACATCAGTTGACCTCCGTTTTACCATTTCCTCTATAATAAGAACTTACCTCAAAGATTTTCTTCGAATAGAAAATGACCGCATTAATGCCGCTCACTTGCTGGAAGAACATTAGACCCAAACTGATGGCCAAAGCTTTGCGTGTCACGGGACGGTTCAGTGCTGCCCATAGATTCACATTGTTCTCACGTATCTCGCGATCGGTCTGATGCAGTTCCTCCAATTCACCGGAATAGTCGTATTCCTTGCCACGCAGCCATTGAATGGACTTGACAGCACTTTCAGAGCGATTTTTAGAGACCTGTGATTGCAGAAATTAAAAGGTTACTCAGTGATTTCTGTAAAGGAAAAGGCTTAACTTAGTTGGACTCTGGTTTTTACACTTTTATGCTCTCATACAAAAAATTCTTTATAAATTTCGAATTTTCAAAGGCTTTTAACATCTGAGAATCTTACTAAAATATATATTTACTATATCTGAATATGGGGTGGATAGAATCCATTTTTTGTAATCATATTTCTTGATTTGTGTCAACTTGTAATTATTAATCAACTTACCAAATATGTGGGCGATTCCGGCATAAAGAAGAAGATGATACCAAAAACAATGGGTATAATGCCGCACACAACGCTCATCCAGAAGACATCCAGTCCGGTGCCAATGGCATACACAAACAGTATACCAATGGTGATCATCAATTGAAAGAAACTGCCCAGCGTGCCGCGAATATCCTTTTGAGCTATCTCACCCGTGTACATGGGTGCGGTCACACAGAAGGCACCGCCAGCGATACCCAGAATGAAACGAGCCGCATACATCATGGGTAAATTTACGGCCCAAATCAGTAGACCCCAGCCCAATAAAAAGGGCAAAACCAACAACAACATGGTCCATTTACGTCCTATCATATTGATGAGGAATCCAATAGGAATGCACACGCAAGCGGCACCCAAAGTCATGGCCGAGCTGACCCAGGAGAATTGATCTTCAGTGACTGGAAAATCGTAACCGGTGCCTCTGTCCACAATTTCTGTTTGGGCAGGTGAGGTCCAACCCAAGAGGGTACCAGCAGCGAAAGCGCCACCAGCGGCAGCCAAGGCGGCTACATATTGCGGCAATGTCCGGGACTTGTTTTCGGTGGATGTGTGCACCATGTTGCCGAGTAAGTTCTCCTGATCCTGCGGGCGAAATGAGGAGAGAGATGCGTTGTTAATGGAAACGTTCCGATTTGACTAACAAACTCAGACTGTTGACTCGCTGTATTATCAAACCCAACCGAACCCCATAAGCCATGATAATGCCCCTTCAGCGATTAGGATTTTTATTTCTCATTGATAAGTGATAAGTTGGAGGAGGAAGGGTCTCATGGTAAAAACAAAAACAAAATCTTTTTAGCTATGCTGGACACGTTGTCAAGTATTTTCCAAAAGGTTCAAAATGTCAAAGAAATTACTTAAGACCCACAACACACTGATGTTTTTGATAAAATTGATACAAGTGCAAATTGGGGCAAGTTTTTAAGTACAATGTTTATAGTTGAGGAATTTGGATTACTACCCCTCCTCATAAATAGTATCAGAGTAAAAGTTGGTAATCATTTTTGATTAAACTTTGCAGATGATAAGAAAATATACATAGAAACTAAGATTATAAATTTGGTGGGGGTTAAAGGAATGGATCACTCTATTATATAAAGAAAAGAAATAATTGATTCAAGATAAAAACCATTAAGTACTTGTTTGACTACTTTTTTTGGATTTTGTTATCAGGGGGGCCATTTCCTGTGATGTATAGGAGGTAGAAGATGGCAATTGGGTAAGCAAATTGATGGAATTGTTCCTAAATACAGAGTCAGACGAACCATAAGAAAAATGAAACAACAAAGGTCTCAATCAAAGGTCTTCTTGCTTTTCGAGCATTCTGGAACGCCGATAAAATGCCTAATTGAAATCGAAGATCTCTCCCACGTAATCTGGTTATTTATTATGTTCCTATGCTAGTGTTGACCATGTTTCAAAGCAATAGTATCCGCGCAACATCATGGATTTGTTTCTTCCCAATCAAAGAACTTGCTTGTTTGTGGTTTCCCGAAAACAACAACTTCTGGACAAGCTTTTTGGACTGAGCGGACGGCTTTACATTTAAAACGACTGTCAAATTAGAGCAGGGGCAGGCACATTGCTATCTCGTGTGCATAGGAAAAATCTAAAAACAGTGCTCCGCACACGATAACTTACAGCGCCGCGTAGTGCTCCTACGCCGCGACGGCGTTCTACAAACAAGAATTACGCTGCTCTCGACACACCAATGCAAAAATGTAAATGTATTGCCTGCCTCTGATTAGAGATTGAAAATGCTGTAGCTAGAGTTACACAAAAACAAAATCCAATTGTCTGACCTTACAACTTTGCTATCCTTGAGTTCTTTGAAGCTGCTTTTTCATAAGAAGTAGCGTTTACCAAGTTCGTAATTTTTAAAACCACATTGATGCTAACTAATTCATAAAACTTACTTACATGAACAGATTTCATTGAACATCAAATTAATTCGAAACTAAAATATGGGAAATTTTATTTGTGAGAGATGCAACCCTGTTTGGTGGGATGGACAATTATCTTTGGCCCAATTGGACCAATTATATTTCCCACTAAGACAATGAAATCTCTCGCAGTTCTGGGTCACCGCGCGAGTGCTTATATAGTCGTATGGGCTAAGCTGCCGGCAATTGTGTGTAAGTTCCCGAGACAAGGAAAGTAAGTTGTGAGTTCGAATCCCAGAAAAGGTAAGTAAGAAATAAAAAAAAAATAAAATGGAATTTTTTCGGAAGGAAGACCCTACCCTCTTTGTGCCCCCCTTCCTCTCCCATTCCTCCCCATACTACCCTCCTCCACACATTCCCTTGTTTAAATAGTATAGTTGAAAGTGGGATTTTTTTTTATTTTATATATGTGCTAAACGTGGCGTGTTGAAAAGCTACATGCCGCATTTAGAAATGAAAGTCCTAAACGTTCTATAGTAAGTTATACGCCGTATTTAGAAATGGGAAAGCTAAACGTGGCGTTCAGAAAAGCTACACGCCGCATGTAGAAATGAGAATGCTAAACGTGGCATGCAGAAAAGCTACACATACGTAGTGGGTTGAAAATCCCTGTGAAACGTTTAGAAAAACTACATTTTGGGGTAGTTTTTACATATTTTTTTCCTCTGTGTGGCACTTCGTCTATCGAGCGTCGCTCATGTCGGTTCCTGCAAGGCAGTTAACGCATTGAGCGGACATCGCCTTGACGACACTAACAAAATCGTTGACGGAACGTTGATACAGCGTTAGTCTGCCGTACTAGCGGGTAGACAAAAAAATTTTTTGAATTTTTAGCAGAAAACTGTTAATTTACTAGTTTGGTAGACTAGAAAAGCTACTTACTGTAAACATCGGTAAATATTACAAATTTTCTGGGATTGCCCATATCTAAACGATATTTTCGTTTCGATTTACTATAGCAATAATTATCTTTACGTAATGGTTTACGCGAAAGTTACTGTAAAATTTGGTATGTTCTACCGACTGTGTGGGTTAGCACATTTCTAGCGATAACCGACGATATCGGTTAAATTTGCCCACAGGTTTTTTGTGTGTGTATCAACGCTACTGAATAACCATGTACATTTTACAATTCTTATTCCTTTATTCCTAAACACATAAAAAACACATGACTTCTTTTAAACATAATCTAATATGGCTGTAATATATTATATAATAGATTAGTTTGGACATTCATTTCTCAAAAACATGAGAAATACTCGCAATACTCTGTTTTATGTTGGGTAAAACTTTTAAATTCTACTTTTATACTCTACGCGTGAGACAGGAATATGTCGTTATATGTTTTTACAAGTTCATTTTCATGTTCCAGCAAGCGCGAAATATCTGAGTTGTGATGCAGACGATATTGTGCGAAGATCTTTCGGATTTCAGTTAAAACATGATAATTCATAATGTAATTGAATTAGATTAAATATAGATCTGTTATCGCTGAGTAAGTTATTTGAGAACTTTAAAGACGATTAAAGTCAGTGAATGATATGAATATAAAACTTATGTATAGTATAAGT
Source organism: Lordiphosa collinella (assembly GCA_018904265.1). Classification (NCBI taxonomy): domain Eukaryota; kingdom Metazoa; phylum Arthropoda; class Insecta; order Diptera; family Drosophilidae; genus Lordiphosa; species Lordiphosa collinella. Next base: position 251,686 of record JAEIFV010000220.1, read on the forward strand.
ACTTGGTACTTAACTCCTCTTTGACGACTTAGCCGATTTAATACAATTTGTTGTATGTATTTAAGTGGGTCTATTGACAGTTTAGGGTAATACCACGTCTCGGTAGGTGCCGGTTCAATGGGCTTAAAAACTGCCAAAAAGTGGTTTAGGGATATGTTTCAGAATTTATTTAAAGATTGCCTTAAACCCATTTTAATGCACGTTATCTGTTGATTTGCCGATTTCTGGACAACAAGAAAGAAAGTCGGTCAATCCTGACTATAACATACTCTGTACCTGTGAAGTGCTGCCTATCACCTCTGCGACCGTTGCTGCCCATAATAGTTTGTTTTCCTTATAACTCGACAACCGTTCATCCAATCTTTACCATTCCTTTGGCGGATCGATAAATAATCTTGTTTTCAAAATATGTCCAAAAGGTTCGAACCTTCTATCTATAAAACTGTGAGACATTACGCTTTTTCTAAATTGAGGGGGCGGGAGGAGACGAGTCAAAAATTAAAAATAAACTTGATCTGCCTGTAAGTATATGAAGTTTTTGTCCTATACAAGTCGAACCTCTATCTCTTACCATCTCTGAGTTCTGTTTGTTCATACGGACAGACTGACAGACAGATAGATGGACTGACAGACGGAGATGGCTAGATTGACTAGCCTGTTGATGCTGATCAAGAATATACATACTTTATAATGATAATAATGTTAAGTTTATGGAAAAATTCATGGAAAAAGCCACAAATTATTTAAGAAGATAAATTACGATTTTTTTAAAGACGTAAAATATAAATATCAGCCCAGCTATTAAGAGGCTTTGTATGAGAATAGATATCAATGAACTGTCAGTAATCATGAGTGAAAATCAATTTTAAACTATTTACAATATAAACTCTAAGAAGATGTTGTCGATGGCATAATCTTTTCAAATATTTTGATAACATTGCCTCAAGATAACTGGTTCCTATCATGATTCCAAATTTTTTTAGGTAATGACGCCTATCGCGTTTTCAAAGCAATTAAACATTTCCTACTTCTGTTCAGCTGACCCATAAATATTAATCAGGGTAAATGTGGTGAACTTGGCAAAATCGTTATCAATTTGACAAAAAAAAAAACAAATAATTAACAAATTTTTCATATTTAACATCGATTATGTCACATTACTCTACAGTTCAACGCCTTAGTACTTAAGTTTTCAGTGCCGAATTCAGACCTGAAATGGAGAAATTGTTCAATATTATCACTGATATCAGTAGATGTGTTCAGTACTGAAATCGATGCATAAAAGAATCGAAGGTCATGAAGTAGTAGTAACTTAAGAAAATGGTCTTACTGATCATTTTCATCGAATCTAGAGTTTTTAATAAAAATTGACAACGAAATTACAAATAGTGCGTAGAAATGAATGACCCTTAAGTGAAATGTGCAAAATATGTCAAATTAAGAAGCATTCTTCTAAGCATTACAGAAAAGTTGTCAATATTAAAAAGCCCTCTTGAAGGGTGTACAATTACCGATCTAGAAATACCCCTCAAATTCATAATTAAATGACCTTTTTTGTAGGGCAAAAGTAAGCTACAGATTAATTCATTCATACTGCCACCCTCTACATATTGTATATTGAACATACAGAAAAACTTTTATTTATTTTGTTTATCTAATAAAACACACAGACAAGTTATTTGCTAAATGAGCTTTTCTAAGCCCATTAAAGCACAGTTTAGGGGCTTGTGTGCTTTTACTAGATGTCAAAGCTTATTCTTTTGAAACTTGACCTAAGACAATGCTGTTAATTTGAGAGATATTTTAAATTTAAGAAAGTGAAAAAATGTATTTTACCCCTCAATTATAGCTAATTTACGTAGTTACTTATATACGACAACACATTTTCTCTTGTAATTTTCTTTATCTTATACTACACACATACAGTATATATGTACATATGAGTGGTGGTCGCCCACTTATAGAATGTACCATTCCTCAATCAGCAGCCCACGCGCCAGAAACCAACGCAAAAATCACTTCCGCCCCCGGCGGGCAAAAGGCAAATGCATGCTGAGAGTTGCAATACAATACACATATAGTACTTACTATCTCTTCCACTGAGCTGTTGGTAGATGGGGGGGTAAGAAGGAGAAGACACCTACGTACATGTTTACAGACACACCTCCCCATAACAGCTTGCTGCCAGTCAAAGTAAACGAAGCATTAAAGTCGGCAATGAAATCGATATGTGTTTCGTTTCTCTGATTCTGTGCTGGATGCCTGTATTTTATTTTTTTTTTGTGGCTAATGTGGTCACTGCGACTGCAAAGGGCTATATTTAGATTAACGTTGGCAGTTAAGCGAATCGAAAGGAACTTGTTGGGCGTAAGGCGAACTACAGCAGTGACCCCTAGCAGCTGTCATCCTGCTGCGTGAGCCAAGTCAAGTCCAAGTTCATTTCAATGTCAGACTAGACCAAAAAGCAACAGTGCGCTTCATAAAAAAAGTAGTCTGGGGAATGACAATTGTATTTAACTGGTTACATTTGGAATTCCTCAAATATGGTATTAAATTGTATATGAATTATCTTATTTGCATAGGCACCAAGTTTTTAATTTTATTCCGATTTTATGGGATTACTATATAGGGGTTTTATTCCATAAAAATTCTAGGCATGGGAAGGAATTCTGATGATTTGTTTTTATAGGTTTTTAAGTATGTGACATCTAATGTGATGTGATATCTGGTGTTTCATAGCTAATTCAAATCTAGGGATAGTGTGAATCTAACAGAATAACCTAAATCTATGACCTTCCGAACCTGAACCCGAACCGAACTCCCTCTATTTGAAAAAACTGCTTAAGTTCACCTTATACGATTTGATAACATTTTTTTAATATTTTATTGAACAGTAATGGTTCGGTGTTTGCATTGTCTACAGATGATACGTTTTGTATATCAAATCCAAACTAGAGATAATACCTATAAAAGTTTAAAATAATTAAAATACAAGCTGTAACATGCCAAACATCGAATATATATGTACTACCTCTGTAACAGAATTATATGTGATAAAATATTTTTCCTCTGTTTTCCGTTTTAGCTAACGGTACTTTATTTCTGAGGACGCATTTTGATTCGTCGATCTCTTGTTATATATATACAACTATCAGTTTTTTATTCTCTTCATATTCGTTGTACCGTTAGTTGAAAAATATAAGCGCGCCTCTGGCATTTAGTTATAAATAATTATATGTGATTTCTACATTTCTTTCACTGCTACTGCTCGATTGATGGTTTTAAAAGGCATTATTGCCGAAATTTTTTTGAAAATTGAAACGTTAGTACATAATCATTATATAAATAGAGTTAGAACCAACTTTTGGGCATTAGGGTGTACAAAATAGCTCGTGGAACGATCCTTTCGGAGTATGAACAAGTTAAGATCATTGGAATGCATAAAACCGGTTCCAAAAATTTAGAAATAGCAAAGAGGTTGAATCGTCATTAAAGTACAATTTGACTTTCCGAAAAACACCAAAAGGATACGGGACAACACCATGTAGAGAACGAAAAGCGTTATCGTCCCCTGATGAAAATGTAAAGCCCACCGACTTGCAGCTTTGGATTCAATAAGCTGGGGTCAGATTAATGCTCAATTGGAACTCAATATAACAAGCAGTAGGATTATACAAATAATCCATAAAAACCGTGCCTTCAACATACCAGTATGGTAACTAAAACTAAGCTTTTACCTCGTCTTAAAATGGCGCACATTGAGTTCCCACATAAATACCAATTCTGCGTCGAGGAATGGCGTAATGCCATTTTTGTGACCAAGTAGAAGAAGAAGAACAGATGGCCAACCTTAATGGCTGTCGTTGCATAGCTTCGTTAAAAGTTCTGATTGCATGGCATTGGCTCAACGATCAGGAGTCATTTAGCGAAACGCCTTCTGATGATTGGATAGGATTATGGTTGTGAACAAACGCAACTTCTTGACCTCGAGCCAGCGAACTCGTTACTAATTAAGTTACAATTATGTTTATCACATATAATTCTTTTACAGAGATAGTAAATACCCTGCAGTACGGGAGGTGCCGATAGGTACTTGCACTACTTACATAGACTACTTACTGGTGGCATTCGCTACCTTATCGCTTTACAAGTAAGTACTGCAGTAAGTACCTACGGTTGGCTACCGAGAGGAGTACCCTTTTGGTAAAGCAACGTCCGTAAAAAAGTCAACGGAGCTTATAGTTTAACAATTACAGGTGGTACTTACACCACCGCTTACATGTAAAGCGAATAGGTGACGATTGGTTACCCCTTAGGACATGCCCAACACCAAGTAAGAACTGAAATGCATTGCTGGTGGGTTGGTAACTAGTAAATAACGAACTCAGCACCCATGTACTAACTAGAGCAGCGAACTGCAGGGAAGTAAAAGGATCAGGAACTTTTGAAAGGGAAGGTATGATTGATACCAATACTAAAAAATAGGGGAAAGTTGTATACCCTTGTAGTTTATTATTCCCTTGTAGAGGGTATTATAAAATTGTGCGGATGTTTGTATCGCATTGAAGGAAGCATCTCCGACCACATAAAGTATATATATTCTTGAACAGCATGACGAGCTGAGTTCATTTAGCCTTGCGGTCAGCACTTTCAGCACTTTAAAGTTCTTGCTGAGTTGATTACAGGACTGCAATCCCAATAAATTTCCAATGGGTAATGTTCGGAAGGTTATGGTTCAAGAGAAGATTTTCTTACTTTTAATAAGAAAGAACTAATTTTTAGGTACTATGTACCAGTTTCGGTGGTACTGATAGCGAATAGGCAATTAGCGAAGGCTCTAATCATATTGGTCGCGAAGATAACTTTTGTCTTTGGAGAAGGCTTTGGAGAACCAGCTTCTTAGCATCAGAAATGTAGAACATTTAAGGTTTTCATTTTTATTGCTCTCTTTTTCGGGGCAATCTTAAAGAAAGAGATTTTTCCACCTTTAAAGTGGAGTATAAATTATTTTGATTCAAGAATGTTGATTGTGTTTTGTTAATTGACATGTTTTGGTCTTGATTTTTATTCTCTGATTATTATATTTAATTCTTTAAGTGTCTTTTGATTCATAAGTCAAAATACTCGTAATAAGATTGGAGTCTGGAAGAGCTCTTATTTATTATGTACCTAAATGCTTTTAACTATAATACTTTTTATCACTTCATGCGTCTACTTTTGGGTGCTTTTATAAATAAACCAAAACTCAAAAAGTCAGTTTTTCAACACCTATTTGTATTCAATAAAAATCTGATTTTATAAATCTTTTGTTTAAAGTAATTCATACAAAAGACACGTGCCGGCAACTTGTGCACAACACTCGTAACACACTTGGTTGCCTATTGTATTCGTATGTGGGGCAAAAGTTATCAAAATCATCTCTCGCTAATTTCTATTATGCATATGCCAAAGTCATAAACACTCTCGCTTTTAAAAAGGGGTTTCTACAGTTCCGGAATGACTTCACATTTCTGGTTCATTAAAATCCCAACTTAAGCACATTTCATTTATTATGCATTATTCAGTATATTATTTTAACCCAAAATAATGACATACTTTGGTTTAGCCTTTGGAACAAGTTTTTGACATTGCTTTATTTTTTGATATTTATTGCTTTATAATGAGATGACGAGTTTTTGTTTATCAATTGTTATTCTCCTCCACATGGGAATTGAAGTTGGTACGCCCTCTCTTTGAACAAGTATCGATAAAGTCTCTTATCGTGCCAGCGTTTTGTATTTTTGGTCGAAAATTACTTTGAAATTAGTTTTTTTTTTTGAGTATTTACTAATGATTAATTTTGTCTTGTCTGTGTGCTGCGACCTTGTCCCACATTTTCTTCATACAAACTAAAATAGAAAGCTTAACCAGGCAAAGACCGCAATGTCTTAGAACTCATCAACTGATTAGTTATAAGATTGATCTTTAATTGCTGCCTTGCTACTGTTCTCGGTGCCGGAATTTGGTCATTTATTTATTTATTTGGTATTTATGGTTCTTAAAGGTAATTTAGATAAAAAATTAGGAATAAAATTGTTTAATTGCTATAATTAATATGGACTGTGTTGTGAATATGTACAGATTTTTTAACGATAGGAATTAGTTTAATAAGCCAGAAGAAGTTGATACTGTCCGAGGAGTGTCTCAGCAGTGAGATGTTTTACTAATAGTTCTTATTATTAGAAGGGGTTTTATAGGATGCTGTAAAAAAGTGATGTAGAGGTGTGACTTGAGCCCAAACACTGCTTTACTACGTACAAAAACTTTTTGAAAAACTTTATAAAGTTTGTGTAAGCCTACACAGAAAAAAATGGTATTATCTGGGGTCAATGTTTTTTTTTCATATCATTAAAAAGCCGATAAGATAAAGTTAAAAATGACCTTGTCGAAAATATCAAGTTGATATTTCGAGCATATAAAATTAATATTTTAAGATCACATTGATATTTTATAATATCATTTTGACCCAATAAAAAATTTAGGGAATGTCGGATAATTCCTATTCACACACTGTATTTATGATTTTATATAAACAGAAAAAAACAAATAATTTTAATTTTTATTATATTTGTTCACTGTACCCGCTTTGACTAGGGATCGAACTCAGGACCCTTTGCATATAACACGAATTGCATGGCGTCTTATCGTACACCACCATCTGGCATGTGTGTGCTCTGGCGCCGCAGAGCCTACTTAAATATTTCGTTAGGTTGCTTGAAATTTCGAAATGTTACACTATTTGTCTCTTTCCTTCTTTACGATTTCAATACGTCCCTTTCTATTTATGGTCAAGATGACATGTTATAGTTTAGAAATGTTATGATCAAAATATTGTTTGACAAAATATCAAATTGACCAGCCCATATCAAATTGATATTGACATTATTTTATTTTTCTGTGTAGTTACGAAAACCGGGACAAGTTCCACCCAATCAAGTCTAGTTTGTTGTGCTTATCCAAAAGATTACTTGGAAATTTAAACATTTCATGGCGAATCACTATCGATTTTGACAAAGCCTCAATGTGACACGCAGAAAGATTGTTTGCACTCGATAAAGAGTTACTATGCAATTTTCAATAAACTTTAAAAGATATTTCATGCGAGCTTCATATAAATGCAAATAAGTTCAAACAATTTGGAAGAAACTCATCATTTGCACATGAGAAAATATCTGTGATATTCAACGACAGCTACGGAGCACAAGACGAAAGTTCACCGTGCGCAGATTATTGAAGCATCTGTACTTCCTGTTGATTGCTTAGGAGAAAACGCATCTGAGGCTCGTAATAAATATTGTACGCATGATAAAATATTACATGCCACGAATAAGATCCATTTTCCATCGAGACTTGGATTCTTCTGATCCGGATTTATCAAGCATATCCTCAAAAAAATTTATAGTCACACAAACTTTTAAAAGATGTCACCCCGCTTTTGGGGACACCGCCTTTTGATTTACGAAAGACGGAACAGTAGATGATGACAACAATTTCAAAGTTGAAGACTATTTTGCATTTGAAGTAGAAGTAAATGATGTAGTAAAATTAAATTAAAAGAATGGTAAATGGTCGCACCGTCAAAAAAAAATCTAAATTAACATAAGATACTTATAAAGTTTCAAATCTCTTTCTTTACTTTTGGAGTTGATGCCGAAAAAAGGCATTTCCGCCCACTGTGCACTGTTTGACATATAAGGGTTGATAGTTTGGTAGACCTACATATTGTCATGTTTCGACCAGGCAATTGACAATGACCAAAAACCAAAAATATCATAGGCCCGTTATAATTATGCTCCTATTATATAATACACAATAAAAATTTTGGCTTAAATAAAAAGTATTAGAAGACTAAAGTAATTTTTGAACCTAACTTTTTTACAAAAACAGTGAAACAGGTACGATTTGCTTCGGAAAGTCATAAATTTCAAAGATTCATTGTTCGAAAATAAAAATGTTAACTAAACTTGCTCTAAACGCTGGGAAAATACATACTTTAAGGAAGTCGAAGTGTGACCACTTTTTTTAAGGGGAAGATGGGGTTTTTTTAGTGTTACTAAATCTGAGCGCGTAGTTGTTGTAGCTATCTTATATTTCTTTAGTAAGTAAGTGCAAGTGAGAAACGTTTCGCTTACTCTTGTGCAGAGTACGTAAGCAAGCTCAGTTGTAGGCTCTTAGTTATAGCTTTACATATACTGAACACGTAACTCTAATTTATAGTAATGCCCTTGGACTTACTTTGTGGAAAACTTAAAGAATTGCTTCGATTTTTTCATCACCCCACCATTTTCCATCACCATCTTCTCCCAAACGCCTTTCCCTACTATCTTCTACCTTTAAGATACACAAAAGTGTTTGTTTGCCTTGAAACAATATTTGAGCTAAAGAAACATTTTTGTTAAGTTCAAGTTTTGCACCGCGTTAATGGGAGGCGGCGTAAATTTTTTGGTAACGTTGTCAAGGTCAAACATTTAGTAATCAAATAATGACTTAGTCTAGTATGAATCCAGCACCAGTAGTTAATAAATTGAGTGTATTTTTGCCTACATGTGGACCGGAGCTGGTGGAATTGGCATTGCCATTGTTTTTGATGATTTTTACCGCTTGCCTGGAACCATATTTGGCACCATTTTCGGCGGCCTCCAGCAGGTGGGAGCTCTCCTCGGTATTAACGCCGGGTTTTTTAGTGGTCAACTCCTCACCACTCGAGTTGCTTGAAGATGCCGTAGACATGATGAAAACTTTTAAATTTCTTGCTTTATTTCACGAATTTTCACTTGATTACGCGTTGGAATTGTTGAATAATATGCAATGTCCTTTGTCTTGAGCTTTGTCCTTTGAACACGGCGACCACCCACGTAGCTTAGAGTACTTTTAGGCGCATGCGCAGTCCATAAAAAAACATGTTGCTGCCCAAAAAATTTTATAACCGAAGGATATGTGTTTTGGGCGTTTGAAGGCGATATGAAACGGATATGTTGGTTCGGGTAAGATCAGTTTTAAAAAATTTCAAAACTCGCGAGTGTGTATCTCATGCAACAGCAGAGCAGTATCTTTTGAATCTTTAACCGCACGCCACGAATGTTAGCTAGCAAATGGCGCGCCAAATCATAAAAAAGGCCTCCGCCGGGCTGTGCTGTGGCCAATCGCTCTGTTTCTCACTCTCTCTCTGGCTATAGGATTCTCTTTCTCCGCGAGAACTGGTCTGACGACGACAACGAAGCTCTCCCAGCGTCTATTCTGTTTGCCATGGGCATATGGGGTGGTCGACGCTGGCGAGGCTATTGACTTGCAGCAGCAGCAACTCAACTAAAACTGGAATTGTAAGCGCCTTCGTTTTGATTTTGGGCTTTTCGTTTATTTTTTGTTTTCGTTCTGCTTGAAATTGCATGCAGCTTGACTGCAGTCGAGTGCATGGCCCAGGTCTTCATACGAGTTTATTAAACACGGAAATGATCTTCAAATTGAACTGATTGTGGCCTTCCATATTTCAGTTGACTTTCAATTGAGGCATTTGGTAAAAGGAGCTATATATTAATGGAACTTCAATTGAGCTGATAAATTTGAATACCAACTTTAAGTGGATCTCAACAAGTATTGAAAATTAAAGTGAAGAAAGGGATTGAACGAAACGTTTTATTTATGTAAAATGTTTTAAAAATGAAACATTTTAAATTAGAAATATTAAGAAATGTTAGGAATGCAAACGTTGTATGTTCGTGCGCAGCGAATCTCACAAAGCAAACTTTGAACCGAACCGGAAACAGCAAAAGATTAGGGAAATTAACGTATTTTGTATACAAAACGAGCCAGCACCAAAGACAAACGCTGTGTTATTGAGAGAGATTTTCTCCTAATTTCTATCAAAGCAACTAACATATTTGAGGTTAAAAATTAGAAACAGGAAGAGGCATCTTAATAAAACAAGCCTGAATCAACAAACCAAGTCCAAGCCGAGGTTTTTGCTTATTCCTAAGACCTATGCTGAAAGCCGAACCGATTTCGAAAATCTGTTTCAACCATTAACCGAACCAGTTCGAATTGCATTGCTGAAAAACTTTGGGAGTGTCCCAGAAATCTCTAGAGATTTTCGTATTTCTTGGACTTTGAACTAAACTAAAAGAACTTTAGATGTAAAGATTAATGTCGGCTAACTAGCTGATAGAGAAGGAAAACTGACCTTACTCCCGATTAAACAATTTATTACAGAGATGCAAGTTTTAGAACTGTTTTAAACCCAAAAAAAATTAAATTATTTTTTTTTTTTTGTTGATTTCTTTAAAAAATTATACCTTTTATATGAAAATGCTGAATTTATAGTTCCCTGATACTAGTTCTACAACCCTCCGTTAATTCCAGTACTCACTTGTCGAGCAGGCTTCCAATAGATGTTGACAATTCTCCAATTAACATGGTATCCACGAAAGTAAAGTTTCTGATAGATCACTAAAAGCAGGTAAGGTTGTCCTTAAAAGGAGAACAGCCCTTACCACATATTCGGCTGAATTAAGAGGTCAGAGAAATGGGCTTATGTTGGTGAGGACGAAATACTTTTGCTGACATACTTAATATTCTGTGCTCTTTGACTCACACAGTAATAACTTTGGCTGGCTTCTATGGAGAAACATTTGAAAGAAAGAAAAATATAAAAATGGCACCTTTAGTCTAGAGAACATCAGGAGGTTCCCAATCACAACTTTCGTTAAACTTGATTCACCCTAAACGACCGGTCCCTTTTTTCTTTTAAAACAAAATTAAATTCTAATCACTTCCATCGAAATATTAGCACCGCAACTCTGCGATGCAATATATTTTAGTGGCCACCGCTGCTTTGGGTCAAAGAGGCCTAAGTGGGAGGGCGACTTGTCGCTCTCAGCCATCGCAACCTAACCTAACTTAAGTCATCAAACTTGTAATTATTTTCCAACTATTTTTTTTAGTTCCAAAAAGGGTGCACACTGGGACAGAATGGAAAACAGACCGGCAGAAATTAATAACGTCGTTGTCTTTGGCCTTCGGGGGGTTTTGGGGGCTCCGATTTCATTTTTGGCCATGCTTTTCCGATCGGTTGGGAGGGGGCCGACTAATGGAGGAAGAAGGGGGATATAATTAGGCAAAAAATCAAATGGGTTGTCGTTTGATAGGTTTTTGGGTGCTCCGATTTCGTTTCTGTCCGATTTAGACAATTTTTGGAACATGCTTGTTTTATGTGAAGCCTAACATTCTGGCAGAGTTTCATAAAGATCGGTCAATTTTTAAACGTAGTTAGCTCCTATACAAAGTGAATAAGTATAAATTAATAAGAACATTTAAAAAATGTTTTTTTTCAGTTCTGTCAACTAGACAATGAAATATGATTAGTGGCTTTCGCAAAGGTCTAAAGCAATAAAAAATAAGTCAACCCTAGACCAGGAATAGCCCGAAACTAATTTTCCCGTTCTAAAACAGATAAAAAAGAGTTTTTTTTTTAACTTTTTCTTCCCTTACACTTTTACTAACCATCTTATGTAAATTCAATTAACCGAATATGCAATTTCATACCTCAAGAAACACATAATTAATAAAAAAGTTACCAGGAAACAGAAACATAGTCGTCATATAGCATGCATCTGCCAAAAATAGTTAAAAATTAGCCTCCGTACAGGTACAATGCTCGACTTTGGGTTCCTTTCCGGACAGCGTTCGTGAAACCTCGGAGGATAATTGGCCACTGTTTAACCCACTCAATACTCCTGAATTACAACCTCGATTTTTCGAATTTCTGCCGGTCATTTTTACATTCTGTCCCAGTGTGGAGTGCTTGGTTCGGTGTTGTTCGATACGGATTCGAGTTTTAGCAATGTCCAAAACTGATTTTTTTTCGCTCAAGAAAGTCAATTACTCAGACTTAAAGAGCGAAAATAGTGAAGCAAGAAAAATTCTTCTCTTAGGTGTTGGCACCAGCTTTGAGTAACTAGCCATGAAAAAGCACCTCAAACTGCCGATATGATTCGGCGTTAAACTGAGGGTCCCATTCTCTTGTGGCAGGAGATTGAGAGTTCGGCTTTGGCCTTTTGGGCTATTTCAAGCAAAATATGATTTAAAGTATAATTTCATAGGTTTGAGTTGAAGGTTTGATTCGTTGCTAGTTTTCCTTGTATAAAGCTAACATATCCAAATAGTACTCTTATACGGCTGGGGTAGGCAGTTAGTTTTTTGTATAATTTTTTGTTCAATTGCTCACGCACTTGCTCAGTGATTCACATGATCTCTCAGTTGCTCAGTTGCTGTTAACTTTGCTTTAAGAAAATATTCCCGCAATTGAGGGAACACAAAAATGCAGACAATTGAAAAACTACCATATCCAGTCAGTCCTATATATACACAAAATAATCGAATCTACAATTTTGTATATATTTTTATACAGCAGATGTCGTCACGACTTTGACATGCCAATTTATAAGTAAAATGGCCCATACCAAAGCCTCAAAATGATGTAAAAATTGCAAATCCAATTACAAAGTAAAGCGATTGAAATCTTTGTATAATACGTTCACTCGTACTCAAAGCATTATCCATTATAGAAAATATACCCGAAACAAGTCGCCTCTTCAGGCATATACAAAAGTACAATACATTCTTATGGAAACAGTAGAATTTCCATTTTATTGACGACAGAGGCAAGCCTTCTTTATGTTCATACAGACAAATGTATATAAAAACGCACACGTTGAATGGATCGCGTTTGTTTGTAGCTCTGACCTGAGGAAAAGCTACGCGTAATGGATGGCTACTTTTGGCTGGCGGTTGATATATGCCTCTGTGTATATTTGTATGCCACTTGGTGTTCCTCTCTTCACTTGTGAATGAATAAACATGAACAATGACAAACGTAAATGCTCTAAATTCAGGCATTTACGTTAAAGGAATGTCATATGTAAAATTAGGTCAAGTGTAGGTAAAGAAAATCAGGCAGAGGAAAAGACAAAGAATTTGTGTTTATAATTTCCATAATTGTGATATTTCAGTGCATTGACTCGGCTTCAAAATTAATACAAGCAATATAGACTTAAGGCAATATTGAAAATAATATAAGCTACGAGTGTAGCATAATTTTAGGTGCTTTTAATCTGACAAATGATGCTTCTGTAAATAATGCTGACTACTGATAATATACCTTCCTAAAAGTATGAAGTGAGAAATAACTATTTTTAAATAGTCTAAACAAAAATAAGGTGTCAATAAGTGATTCTTTGGAAAATTTGGGCTTACCAAGTACTAGGGAATTGGGACTCCATGAACATATTACAGTAGGCTGGAAGCTTCAGTTTCAGAAATTATTGATTAGGCACGATTTGTAGGGAATTTCCATGAAATTATCAGAACTATTTACCAAAAACACTTCACGTTATTTTAAGCGAAGATATACAATGGCAGAATTTGTAATTGCCCATTAGTATGCAACATATTTTGTTCAAAAATTGCATTACAGTCTTACATAACAGGTCACCTTTATCAGCTAAGAGCTGTAAGTAAGTAGCCATAAAAATGATTTACAAATATATCTTTGCTTAAAAAAATCATAGAATTGTTTGGAATAACATATTTTAAAGCTAAAAACTATACTATTAGTTGATATCTTGAAAGATTCAATAAAATATCTAGATTGGCCCACAAAACATGCTAATGAATGGTCCAAATGGGCATTTTTAGCTACTTTGACTTCATATTAAGGAAAATCTAGGCTTTTCATAAGTTCTAAGCTCACGAAATTTATTTCAAAATACTACCACACCTTCTACATATAAAATATTTATGTCTATTTATTTATTTGTTCGCCAAATGACTTCACTAGTATTAACCTAAATTATAAAATAAACAAAATTTATTGCCTTATGGACGAAAAATACTCAGCTTACAGTTTCTTTACTATCGATTTGTTGGTGTCGAAGTCAAAACGCATGCAAACGGGCAAGGAATTAAAACTTTCAAGAGCCCTACAAATAGGTCCATTAAGGGAATAATATAGTTGGTTCGGGAAATTTGGTGGGAAAAGGGTTGAAAATATCTGAGACTCCTACTTGGTACATTAAAGCTTATCTTGCCTAACAAGAAAGGACAATCAAAACAGCCTAGTACAGGGTCATTTAAGAACATTAGAGACGCAATGGTTCTCCGATCCACCAGGGTTGAGAGATGCAACAGGGCACACCTACTAATGTTTCGAGCCTCTTTATATGAATTGCACCAGAGGGGTTCCAAATAAGTGAAGCGTATTCCAACTTGGAATGAACAAATGCAGAATAAAGGCTCAACCAGGTGTAAGGGTCCATAAATTGACTAGCATTGCGCTTAACAAAGCCAAACATTGAATAGGCTTTAGGCAAAATATAGTTCAAGTGCTCTTTGAAAAGAAATTTTGAGTCGAATTTTACTCCCAAATCAATGGTCTCATCCCGGCTTGATAAAATTTGATTGGCGATTAAATAAGTCGCCGTAATCTTGTAGAGGCATTTGCTATATCTGACAGTAAAGCATTTGCTTAGATTAAGTGGAAGTAGGTTGTGTGCACATCAAGAGCTGACCCTATTTAGTTCGTTTTGTAATAAGCTAAGTTGGTTTCGAGTTTCGTTGAGGCATTAAATACACTTGAACAAAGTTGGTTCTTAAGGGTTCTGTATCTTTATGGGATCAAATTGAAACAATTTTTTTTTGAGCTAAAAGAAAATTAAAAATTGAAAATAAAAATTTCATTCCACAACTTACCCCTTTTATCTGTAAAGTTACACGCTTGCGCCATGCCTTTGAAAATCGACTTACCCCAGGGAACACCCTACCTGTGTGAGTCCATAAAATATCCCTAACCTAAAACTAACTGCTTGGTCAGGCTTAAGACTTGAAATACAACCAAACATTTGGCACGCTTCATGGTTGGATCAGGCGCACAGAGCGCCTAAAAGCAGGCTTACCTGCACGTAGCTTTTTGCATACACGAGTATACACACTGTGTATCTGTGTATCTGGTATCCAAACCTCGGGTCTGAGCACGCAATGCGCGAGGTCTGCTTCAATGTGTATGTACACTAATTACAGTACAATAGGCAAAGAGCAAAGAGGCTAAACTCAAGAACAGCCCCTTTGCACCCCACACACGCAACCTCACCAAAATCCATGTTATGTAAAAAGCTCATTACCCATTTGAAAGTTGGCATAGTCTCAGCCAGCACTAGCGGCGTGCCTACGTCAGCAGTTTACGACAACTACGTCACTTAAATGTATCTCACAGATACGTTTACACAAATGTATTCAGAGAGGCACGCGCGTGACGTCACGAAAGCCAAGCCCCAAAACACTTGACCAATCGGCATAGACGAACGTGCCCCTTACACACACATATTGTGCATTTGTATGTAGCACATATATATACAGACATTTGTATGTTGTTTTGGTTGCTGTTGTCCCACGTAAATCACGCGATTTCTGAGCATTTCAAGTGCAAACTGCAAGATTTCTGCTGAACCTGCACAACATTTTTGCGTATGTTTTGACCTACAATTGAACTTGTGACAGGGCCAAATGCAAGCAAAATGATGAAACCAAATGGTTCAAATTTGAAACTAAGCCGAAAATCAATACGTTGTCCTTCACGAAATAGGCTGAAGGTGAATGTATCTAGAGATACGTTTTTGTTTTGGAGGGCAATTGCTATGGCATGCCAAGTTAATATAAATGGGCACAATGGCCGCTTTTTAAAATGGAAATATTGTTTTTTATTTTTAAAATTATTGGGTCATGTTTTTAAATGGTCATAAAATGAATATTATATTGTGTACTTACACTCAGAAATTAAATGTTAGCCCAGAAAAGAATTTATGAAGCTGCAAGTAGAGAAAAAAAGATTTTTATTAATTTATTTACATTTTTTGAATAAGAACGACATTAACAATTAAAATTAAAATATGTTTTGAATATACTATTTTCTGAAAACTCAATTTTTGGTTTTGCCGACCATTTCTTACAATTCGCTTATAAGCCCTTTATTTAATAATTCTAAGAACCGACTTTTCTAAAAATCGGTACGTTTGGTAACTTTTCCGGACGTTAGCAAGGTGAGGCATACTAAAACACCAGATGGAACACCATTAGATGCCTTTACACCTAAATTTGAATTAACCTTCGACAAATGTTGATCTAAGTTCATGAAAATGAGCGTTTTGAATTGATAAGAAGCTGTATAATTTCTTTCCTGACCTTAAAATGGTGTACAATGCCAAAAATGTACTTTGTAAACCATTATCTGAAAAAACTCGGAAAAAACCTAGTTAACTGTTTGCTTATCTCACTTGTTTCTCAGATACGAAAATGTAAACTCCACCTGAGTTACATAAAAATGTTGACCTAATTTCGGATTTTTAACCAACTCATAGAACTCATTTTCAAGTAACAGAATACCCCTATGTGAGAATTTCGGTAAAACATAAGTTGTTGAAAAGGTTCTTGTCTGTTTACTAAACAGTTGAAACGTGCTTTCAGCCAATATAAAGACTTGACCGAAAACTTGTTTATTTTTAATCACTGCTTCAAATAGAAAGTGTTGAATTAATTTTTTGGGTCTATTTATTAGCCATGATTCCGTATTTCGGTTGAGTTATAAAGAAGTTATAGTGCTTGACGACAAGAAACTAAAAGAAAAAACCCATATACATTCTAAAAGCAAAAGTCTAAATTTCTAGTTCAAAATTCATGAATTCTCTCAAATATTTTTACAACAGAAAAATTACAAAAAAAATGTATAAAAAAATGTATTTCAATATTAAGCTGCAGGTTTTGTTAAGCTTTTTGGCTGTTGTCTATACTCAGAAAAAAAAACGGATAACTTTGTACTTGAATTAAGTACAAACGCTGTACAAAAGGTTCTTGGTTTGAGCCCATTCCCAAGTTCTTCTAAAACCAAAGAACCAAAGAGGCTGGAAATATCCAAGGGCCATTAATAAGCCTCTTTGGTAGAACTATTGTAGGTCATAAGTTAACCATCACTCCATAACAAAAGAGCTAGAATCAGTTGGAAATTTTAAGAAAAGACTCGCTTAAAAATAGTTTACATTTTACGTTTCTAATTTATCGGAGCTAACATGATAAGTCAATTTTGTACTCAATCTAACATAGTTTGTACTTGAACTTACTGTGAGTACAATATTGTTCTTGATTCAAGAAAATTTGTTCTCTTTTCAATAATAATAGCACTCGTTTTTCGATTTTAGTATGTTTCGTACTCAATTTAAGTAAACCCAATAACGAATCATACATGAAACTCAATCCCGTTTCATTTAGACCGCTGGCAGGAGTTTTTTTCTGAGTGTAGGTTTATCAAGTCAGCCAAGAACAGTTTTGCTTCGAAAAGTGACCTTAAATCGCCTTTATATTTATTTACACTAGATGGCCCGACAAACTTTGTACCGCCTTAAAGTCAATCACTGTAGTGATTCCTTTTAGCTAAACTTAGTTAATGAATTCTAGTTAACGTAATAAAATAATTGCACAAAATGTATTAACTTCACCGAGAAAAAATGCCGTGCAAATTTTAAGCCTGAAAAGAATAACTTGATCCCGGCAGCGGGATTAAAATTTAAAGTACGAGTAGGCTTGATATTGATCCGAATCGGGATTGTCCCCCTTTTCAATTTGTAATATGCATTTGACGCTGCTGAAGTGAGTGCGTCTTTCGAGGTCCGAAGTTCGAGTCCCAGTCAGGGTAAATATAAAATAAAATAAAAAAATAAACAATTTTTATATTGATCACAAAAAAAGGAGAGGGGTGGGGTGGGTGGTATTCTCGCTTATGTGTGCTGCCAGCTGAAGTTTCTTTACATAGCTCCACTGATTGGAATCCAATCATTGGATGATTTAAGGCAAACGTTTATTTCATCGGCATCAGTCAATCTTGGAATGATTTACAGTGCTTGGCGCTAGACTCCAAAACATCTCGAGTCATTGCGCAGAGGGTTTTCAATGCGCTGTTGTCCATTGTGCACTCGTCCCTAAAACGTACTGAAACTTCGGCCACTGTTTCGCAATGTTTCATCTCGGTTGTTTAAAAGATTGAAGGCTTAACGGCAATTAAAAAGCTGAATGAGCTGAGCGGCATTCTTCTTACCACTTGGCCTCTATTTCAGAAGAAGCAACTGCTACCGCAACATAGGATATAGCACAAACAGTTCTCCAAATCAATGACATTAAGGAGCACCGGGGGCATTAAAGAAAAATACAACCAGAGAAGTGAAGAACGAATACTTCTTGGTTTTAGTATTTTTTTTCTTGGCTTTTTTAAGAAGGAGTCTTTTCGGATTTAAAAAACAATCGTTCTCGACTTCGAGCTTGATGGCGAGGGAAGTTCGGGGAGCCAAAAGAATCACAGCAATCCCTACCACCGACAGATCACTGCCCCCCACATCGACCACTATGTGGGGGCAGAAGATAGATTCTTCTTATCAGTTTCTCAATCAAAATAATTATAAAGTATTGACTCGCTGCATTATTCAGTAAGGACACGTATCAAAAATGATATTTGAATTCCACATATTTGGTGTAATGAATTCGAGAAGGGCTGACATGGCAATCTACTTTTTGAACAATTGATAGTCATATCAAGAAGTTTACAAAATTTGGCATTCGTTGTAGATGTAAAGTTTATCATATTTTAAATTCACAAAAAATATGTTTTAATGATCCAAATGGTTATGAACCATGATTCGAACCAAACCTTAAGTTCGATGCAAACCTTTAAATTAATGATCCTTCGAACCATCTCCAAACTTGCAGGGGTGTCGGTATAATTTTAGAAAGTTTTTTTTAAGTCTACTTAGACAATTTGTCTAGGACAGGCACTCTAGTGGCTCACTAGCCAAAAAAAAACAACTAAATATAACACCGGTAGAGGCCGTATGTTTTTAAGTAGTGCCCTTTGTTGTTGTAGCTTACACAAGTTTTGTATTTACTTGTCTTACTCTGTCAAATGATAATTTATTCAATCAATCACTTTCAGTCTCAAAACAAATTAAGGCAAATTAATTTTGTCGAATTTAATAGAATTATAAATATGGAATGACAAAGTTCGTCATTTAATCAAATAAACAGCATTTCAAATATATAAATTCGTTTGTTTAAAACGATTTTCTAAAAATATTACAAAACATAGGTATTTCAATAATACGCAGATTTGGAATTGCATTGATTGGAAGGCATTTTCATTCTTAATTTTAAGAAAAATTGCAAGCTCTATCGCATTTTTATAATGTTTAAATTATATTTAGTAAGTTAATTTATTAAACCACTGCTCTAACGTACAAAAGCTCTCAAACTGTAAAAGCTTTGGTAGCAAGCTTTTTCATTAGCTCCAGCAGTTTGAGTGCCACAGTTTGGGAGTCACTGCTAATCAAACTGTGCTTCAAGCGTGTCAAACGAATATCGACTCGAAAAAACATAAACAAGTAGTGAAATAACAAATAGAATTAGTAAATATTTATACAGTATTTAGTAGGAATGCATGAAACAAATGTTGTTTGGCAAGAACATAATAAGGAATGGGTACATTACTTTTATTAATGGTATAATCTTCCCATTATGTGGCTCACTTAGATAAAACAAGTCGTTAGAAACCTTGTTTAGATTGGAAGATAACTTGATTAGGATTACTAATTAAGAGTCTATCGAACTTTCATACTTTTAATTAAGAGTTGAAAATTTTATATTAGTTTTGGACTTCTATATCTTAAATAGGAACCTCTTGAGAGGTTTTTAACACAACTACAATTATCTTGGCATGTTTTAAATTTACTATAGATATGTGACTTAATATTTGTTCTATGAATAATAGCAAGATAATACTTATATATAAATATATATAGCACACCTTCGTAGCGGACTGTATTTTGTTTTATCTCAAAGCAAGTGTTATAAAGATTTCTTTTAATAAAAGTAAAGTGTGCTCAATTGACTCTAATAAATTCCGACGTCTAGGTAAATGCTCTTTAAGCTACGCAGAATTTCAATTATATTTATTTTTAGTAAATTTAATAAGGAAATCTCTTGTTAAGGCTGAACTCGGTATGTGGTTCTTTGCTTATCTACACACAAATGTAAATATTTATGCTTGTGGGGGCGTGTACTTTAGTCATATATCACAATAACTGTATGCGAGTTGTCAATCAAATGAGTGCGAGAATTTATAGTCGAGTGCTTAACAATGCACTTAGTAAACACCTAAACCATCATATCTAGGTTTGATAGCCAAATCTCTATATATCGATAGGGCCATAAACCGATTTGTTAGCAAATATAACTGAAATGCCATAACCCCCCATGGCCGATAAGATCGGAACACGAAAATGGCCAATTGATAAGAGACCTTCTTTTGAATGGATGTGCACCTTTATGTCTACGGGTGTGCAATATTTGGGTTTTGAGTGGATACTGATAAGAAAATGTTTCCTCTTCTGGTTTGATTGTGTGGCAAAAAAAAAGAACATAACAAATTGATAGATTTTGGTTTTTCCTTTCGGTTTGGTAATCAATTTAACTTCTTTGACATTATTTTTTAAAGATAAGATTTAATGCGTGAGCTTATATTTGGAGAAAAGGCTTTTAGAGTTAATGTTTATAAGCTCAAGAATAACGTAAACATTTTTCAAAAGTTACATATCGATGACTTCTGAGGGAAGCGCCTTATCTTTGAGAATCTTTTTAAAACTTACTAAACAACCGTATCTCAGTGAAACTGTCTCAAGGTGACGTATCTCAGCGAATGTCTAAAACGACTGTTTATACTTTGAGATAGGGCATTTCCGTTATGAGCCATCGATATGTAAGTAAAGCAGGTTGGGCATCAGTGAGGAATCAAGTCATGCTAAAAACCAAAGCTTTATTAACGCTCTGGAGAGTCCTAAAAGTTTAAAAGAAATTATCCATCCATTTAGGGACCTTAATGAAACCTAAGTAATATTCTGGTTATATCGGTTTATAAAAATTATTGACAAAAAACGATATTTGAAGTATCGCCATGTTCTCAATTCCACTTCCACAAAATTTTTTTAGTTTTAAACCGGTTTTTGGTCTAAATTTGGTCTCTAAATCACAAAACTTTTGCGGAAGTGGAATTGAGAACAAGACTGTAGATTAGAGTGGGTCAATTTGTATGGAATAAAAAATGCACCAAGCGGTTGTAATCTACGATGAGTTCTAAGAAGGTTTGCCCAACAAACCATGGGTCTAAAATCAAAATCGAGCTTCCCGTCTTTAAGAAGAAACTTTTCGTATCGTAGTGGGCTAAAATTAAAATAAACAAGTTAGAAAGTCGATCAAGACCGACTCCAATACACTCTGTACCTCCCAAAGATTGTGTTAAGGTGTGTGAAGTGCCGCCCATCGCCGCTGCGGTCGGTGCCACCCAGCATAATTTTTTTTTCCTTATAACTCGACTACCGTTCATCCGATCTTTTCCAATCCTTTGGCGGATAGTTGAATAGTTCTGATTACTAAATATGTCCAGAAGGTACGAATATGCTGTATATGCATATTGTCCTGCAGTTCGGGAGGTGGCGATAGCTACCTGCACTACTTACACTGAGTACTTACTGCAGTAAGTATCTACGATTGGGTAGCAGTGTTGTTTACAAAGTAAACTGACTGGAGTTACTTACGGAGGTACATACTCTACCACTGACTTTTACGGTCCCGAGCTACTGCCGAGGAGTGGAGGATGTCTACCGCCTAAGCGCAATTCGGGTATGCAGCGCGTTTAGGATCATCTCAAACGATGCAGCACTGGTCGTAGCAGGAATTGTGCCACTAGGCTTCCTGGCAGCGGAAGCGGCAACTGTTTATAGTGCATCGCGCGACCGGTCACCAAGAACAGCATACCCCGAAGGGAGAGCGGCAGCTAGAGAGGACAGCCTTTGAATGTGGCAGACCGCTTGGAATTCGTCTGCCAAAGGCCGCTGTACGCACATGCTAGTCCCTACAATTAAGCCGTGGGTTGAGAGACAACATGGAGAGGTAAATTTCTAACTCACCCAGCTACTGAGCGGTCACGGATGAATGCACAACAAGTCCTCTTTGAATGGGGACGCTTTGAGCAACAGAGGCGGACACTGTGGGACATCGCGGGAAAGGAAGTTACCACAAATAGCTTCTGCGACCTGATGGTTTCAAGCGGAAGGTTCTGGGACACCACTTGCACTTTTGCAGCCGGTGCACTAATTTAACTGCGCAGATTGAAGCGACTGAGGCGGGCATAATGAACTATAATGCGGATGGGCGGTCGTACCGCAGGGGCACGCATCTAATTTATATAAATAAAACCCTCCCTCTTATGTGTTAGGTAGTCAGTAGGATAAATAAACATGGAATATAAAAAAAAAATTCTTCTACTGACTTGAGGTACTCTTACAGAGGTACTTACTTTACTACTGACTGGAGGTCCCCACAGAGGTACTTACTCTACCAACTGTAATTACTTACGGAGGTACTTACGGGACAACCAACTGTAAGTACTAATGGTACTACAGTTTTCGGTACTGACTTCATTACTTACTATACATGTAAAGCGAAGAGGTGGCGACTGGTTACCTCCTAGGACATGCCCAGCAAAAAGTAAGTACTGAAATGCATTGCTGGTGGGTTGAGCTGTAAGTACTTCTGGTTACCAGTAATTACTGAACTCAGCAACCATGTACTAGTGCAGCGTACTGCAGGGTGGTTATTTTTGTTCGAGCACAAAATGGTATAGGTTAAAACGAAAAATAACCATCAGCCATGCTCCCATTTTCCCCTTACGTTTGCGATTTCAGCACTTGAACCCATGAACTTACAACAAATACTCGCTGCTTTATATGGAAAGTGGCACTTATATCTGTGGCTACTGGATGTAGTCTACAAAATTTGGAAATATTTTACGTATTATAAACGGCAACTGTGGTTGCCGTGGTTTAAATTTGTACAGTTTTATTGGACTTTATCTAGTTACCATAGAACCTTACATCACACTCATATATGCTTAAACAATTTGAATGTGAAATTCATGCCGTTTACATGTCAAAATTGCATGGCTGAATGCGACAATTTTATGAAACAACTACAACAATATGCAGATTTCCTACAAAACGTGACCTAGTGTAATTCTAGGGTTAAAACATTAAAAAAGTCAGGCAGACTCTGCGTTTTAAAACTGCATCTCGTTTTTCCAAACCGAAGTTTGCCGGTATATTGTTTGATGAGAATAAAAAACATATTATTGAGCTGTTCCTGTAACATTACTGATTCTTACTAAGCCTACTCATTCTTTAATGACTTTATTTTACAATTTTTCAAAGCGTAACTGAAAGTTGGTTTACTATTAGGATATTCACTAGCTCTCGTAAAATGGTAAAGCGTATATTTACCACACAGGAGCTAATGAGCGACCCCTTGTGATTCACTGTAGTAGTTTTCAGGGCCAACTTTTTTTGTAAAAACCTGACGTAATTTCGGCCGAACTAATTTTTAACAAAATTGTCACCTTTTTTGTATGGCAAAGCATACTTTACTGGCTACCGTAAGGCAATTATCAGTAAAGGCAGCCTTTATGTCCTAGTGTAAACTGGCTATAAACCAGATGTTTAGACGAGCTATTATTTTAGTGCCAAAACTTGACTAGTGAATATTAAACAAAATAAAAATGCCAAGACAAAGGGTGCAACAAGCTTTGAGTAAGCAAAAAATTGACTTGGCCCTTTAAGGAATAGTATGCAAAACAAGCTGCATCAATAAGGAAAATTTAATCAATGTTTGGAGTAGTTGATGGCGGCTCTTTAGGTCTTGTTACAGACAGATTTTTATTGATTGTATTTTTTTATGTTTTTAAATCTTGGGTGTTCACGACCCCCAGTTAAGCTACGGAATTGTTAAATAGAGTTATTTTAATTTTTTTTGTAAACATGTCAGTAGATATGTCTTCTTGTTTTCGAATTGATGGCGTACGAGTTGGAGGAACTCTTTGCAGCATTGATCAGCTTATCGACCAAGCACTCGGCAATGAGATTGGTGTTACTGAAGGCATCCCCACGTGCTCCAAGCACAGCAGCCAGATGGCCTGGTTAACGCGACGCAAGGGCGACACATCCACCATGAATCATCTCCAGCGAGCGCTGACAGGACAGTGCGACAGGAATCCTCAGCTTCTTGCCATTGTTGCGCCATCACAACCGTTCAACTCTCAGCCGCTGCACGGTCAGCTTCCGATCCACAACGGGTCACTGGTGCCTCAGCGTCGCACGCTTG
Organism: Lordiphosa collinella; assembly: GCA_018904265.1. Lineage (NCBI taxonomy): Eukaryota > Metazoa > Arthropoda > Insecta > Diptera > Drosophilidae > Lordiphosa > Lordiphosa collinella. Next base: position 276,013 of record JAEIFV010000220.1, read on the forward strand.
ACGTACACCCGTCATATCATTCTTCCAGCACTTTGAATTGCCTTCCTGCTTTCCTTTTTATAATTTTCAGTTTGCTGTGACCTTATATTTTTAACCGATTCTATGAAAAATTTTACAACACTTCAAAACATTAAATTTTTTCACATTTACGACAGATTTTAAATGTGGTAATTTTTTTCTCAAATGTTTTGTTGTTGCTTCGTAAACTTTTGGATTTACGTTTTGCCATTTTACAAGGGGTAGTGAATACCCTCTATCATTTACCAACAAAAAAGAACGAACAAAAGTTTACAACAAAGTTAAGATTTCCATTCAGAATCTGATATTTCGCCAAGAAATATGGGCATTCGATTAAATCGCCGACTCTATCACACTAAAATATCGATATTTGAATTTATCGCCACGATTTTCAAAAGCCTATCATCTAGAGACTCTCAAGGTTAGTGACGTTATACAGAAAATAGAAGGAACTTATGTGTAGCCGTTGTAGACAGACTTCCTTTCATTATCTTCCTAAAAATTCTACAGAAATCCTTAATTTTATTACATAACCTTTTATATTCCTTTCAGCTCGGGCAAAATTTCAGAATACAAATCAAATACTTTATAGTTTAGGGCAAAATAGTATATTTCAAAGTTTCAATTGTATCGATAAGTTTAAACATCTCGAGCTCTGCCTAAATGAAATACGGCTTTCTTAAAAACCAAAATTTTACATCCACTGTTGAAATGCTAACTAAACTTTGCTTACCCAAATAAAGTCACTTAAAAAAAAATATGTTTTTTAAATAAGTACTGAACTCCAATTCTTTACAAGTAAAACTAAAACTAAGGCTACATTGTGGCTAGCTTGTTGGACTTACTTCATCGACACTGTATAAATACTTTGAACCTACCAAGTTGATGGTCGTTAATCAACCATGAAGTTTTACTTATAGTTTCAGCTTGGTCAATGAGCTTTATTTAAAATGTGTTGTAACATTTCAATACCCGCCGCACCATGTTCAAGTTCAAAGACTGCGGGTAGTTCAACAGATTAGAAAAAAGTGTGAAATACATTTCAGTTGTGATTGCTTATAGTGAGCTTGACACATTGACGCAAGCCAACGCGATAAGTAACAGACGAGCCTCAAAGAAGGTCACACAGTCATGTGAGTGTAAGGCTCAGGCTTTTTGAAAGAGTGTGCCACCCGCATGGCCTGACATTGGCAGCGTCCGGACAGCTACAACGAAAGGTTATCTGGGTGTATCAATATATGCCGAGAGGCCTGTCGTTGTCTGGCGCCGATTTTCAATTAATAAGTATAAGCATCTGAGCTGGTTTTTTTTTGCAATACATTTTTTCATTTTGCTAGCTATCTGTGCTGCACTCCTATTGATTGGAAAATATTAAAAGATTTCGAGCGGATCCACAACTGCGTTCAAAGTACGTAGACTTTAAGTGCATTTGGCGATAAGCTAAAAACAACGTCGTTGTACGGTAGCCGGAGCTGCAACTGATAAGACTAACTAACTAATAAAGCTTTTCCAAGAAAAACAGATTTATTTAAAGTCGGCGCATGTATTTTACTGGATTTTTCCGGCATCATTAATTGCGAGGCAATTATCGGTGTAGGTGTGGGGGAAAACCAGGTGGCGTATTTGTAGTGGTCACTATCTCTGAGAAGGGTGTGTGATACTTTAATTTTGAACTTGTGCCATTTATGGCACACTTAATTGGAGTGGCCTAATTGAGTGGGCTGTGGAATTATAACTGTAAGTAGTATATTGTGATAATAACTGCAGAAGAAATAAAATTTTATATAGAAATCATAAGTTTTTTGAAGAAAGAGGATTTATACAAGACTAGAAAATAGCCCGGCTGGCTTCGCTACGCTGCCGTCATATAAGCTATTTAAGCCGATATCGGTATCAGTTTTTCTTTTCCATTTTCACATTTTGAAACATTTTCCACCAACTCTCTAATCATTCCTCAAAGTTTCATTGCAATCGGATGAACGCTATAATTATTCAAATTTCGCAGCTTTTGAACTATTTTCCGCCCATTTCTTCAACTTAGAAACCTTCCCTGGCAAGCGTCCACCATTCCACAATGTTTCACCGAAAATAAGAATTTTGCAAATATCGCAGTGGCCAACACTCAAAAAGTTTCACCGAAATCAAAAAGTTTGCAAATATCGCGGTTTAACCATTGACCATTTACTGCCAATTTATTCAACTTAGAAACCTTCCCGGGCAAGCGTCCAACCAATCCCCAAAGATTCACCGATATCAAAATTTTTTTTCAAAATTTATCGTCCTTTTCTTCAACTTAGAACCATTCCTGGGCATGCGTCCAACCAATACCCAAAGTTTCATTGCAATCGAATAAACGGTATAGTTTTCGAAAATTTCGCGGCTTTTTGACTTACTTGTTACTTCTTCCTCTCCTTTTCTTCCTTCACCTTCTTCCTCCTTTGGAATCAAACTTGGCCACTCGCTCTGCCATCTACCATCGGCATGTACCATCGCCATCTACATACACAATTGCGGGACAAGTCGACGGTATAACTTCAACCCATACAAAAGTGAACTTTCCAAAACCGCTTCTTAGTACTCACTTCAGCTTCCTATCTCTTATAGTTTGGCCTGTACGGCGATCATTTTCAAGGTAGATTTTCAAGAAGACTAACATATAGATATTTGAAAATTAATTAGAGCCCGATCGGAAAGAAAACAAAAAAGTTTCATACTGGGAATTTTCCTCTTTTCGCGACAGAATTTCCCAAAACCGGATCTTAGTACTCACTTTCAGCATATGATCAACCTACTGTAAAAAATTCAGCTTTCTATCTCTTATGGTCTGGGCTGTACGGCGGTCACCAGTGAGTCAGGACGAGCAATTTTATATATAGATTCTACGCCAAATTTTCATCTCAGCAAGTTTGCTTAAGCATTTTACGGAATTTCGAGTAAAATTATGGTAAAATATTAAAGATATTTAAGCTCAAAGATTTATATGTGGCTTAAGAACATTAAAGGTTATAAATAAAATCGGTTAAATAAACCCATTTTCTGAGCGATATTGTTAAAAGTCATAGTCGGAACGTTACTATTAAGGCTTTGTACCTATCAAAATTATTATCTATGAGCAGCTTAGCTTCTAGCTTTTATGATACATCGGAAAAACGATTTTATTGGTTCGGACCAGGATATGGGAGGGAACCTGTGCACAAAAAATGGTGCAAAAACAGCCAATTTCAAAATTAATTTAAAATGAAACTAAATTATTAATAATTCGCGGTTCAGCAAAGAAATTAGTCTTGCAGTTTTTTGAGCACAGGTCCCCATATTAGACAATTACCGGACCTGGTTCCGATTCTCAGTAAAATATTTCTACAATATCTTTAACATAATTTTGTATATGTAGTAAATTAGAAATCTTTTAAGAATTGCTTTAGCTTATTATTATCCTCCGGAACTGAGACTTTAATTTTACGGTGAACCGAACCTTGAACCGAATGTCTTTAGAAATAAAAGTTGAACCTGAATATATTCCGGCTCGATGCAACAAATATTCTAGATTTGACCAACTGCCTAGCGACTTTTTCTGTTATCTGTTCGGTTTTGAGTGACTGAGTCTAACAAACGGTTGGAAAGTTTAATAAATCAACTATAAAATCGTTCAGAATTCCTCATAAAATCCCCACCAAATAATAGCCTATGTTTTTTAAGATCCTCGGCTTCAAAGCTTATCAAATGATTCACAAAAGCAAGAGCTTATCATTAAATTGTTAATATTTTTCAAAGACTATGAAAAGAAATTTTACTTAACAGTAAATAATATTTTGAATATTTGAAATTGATTCCGACCCAAACAATCCATTCCCAAGAATAAGTATCGTTTTTAGGTCAAAAGCGATTAGCAGAAAACGAGATAGTATTGATCTGAAGCTCCGAAAATTTTTTAGGTTTGCAGCACTGATTTTTTGTACAACCAAAGTTCTTGTTTTTTTCTTACAATTCTATAAATTATAGAAAAAATTTTCCGTAATCTAAAGAAAATCTAATAAAGTCAGATAATATATCTTATTTGAAACCTTGTCCGTAATAAAGCTAACAAAAAATTTGTTACTCAAATTATAATGACTCGGCTCAATATTCGTCAGTTTTAAGATTTCCGATTTTCAATAGCGAAATCGAAATAATTGGTAATTTTAGCTAGACTCAACCTTGACCACGTTACCCAAGTATAGCCATGTGGCTAAGGGTATTTTAAGAAGAGCGGGTCGAGATTCATAGATAGAACCAAAATCGACCTGCCCTTATTGAAAGTCTTTACGCTTTTACTATAAAGAGTATAGAGTAACGGGGTCTACAGGTTCCTAAAGATTTCTTTCTTTAAATAAGAAATTAAATTAAACACAGATTTCCTTTCAGCCCGAGTATCAATGCATGATTGTTAAAGCAACTGGTTTTGGCCCGCTTATTGCGTTTTAAAATAAGTTCTAACTTGCTTGAACCCTCGGGCAAGCGATATTTGATTCGACATATGTCAAAACAAAAAGACTAAATTGTATTCTGAATGGAATGCGCTTATTTATTGATTCGTTTATATATTTGTTTATTTAATTGGTGTTAATTTAACTAAATTTATTTATATACAAAAAAAAACTTAGATTGTACATATTTATTAAGAAATCGGAAGATGTTGTGAAAACCAACACCAAATATGCACTTAAATTGCAATTTTAATTAACTTTATAGTATGTATTGCATCTACTTACTCTGAGCTTTTAAGGAATTCAGTTTTTGTCTTTCTTCTTTCATTGCCTTAATAATGCAACAGCTGCACCAGCTGAATGTGTTTCCTTACTTAAGTCTATTGTGGGCATACTAAACAGATCTCGGACGGAACAGACAAAAAATTAAAATTAAAAAAACTCGACACGTCTACTCTCATAAGTCGTCAGTCACTTGCACTGACATTGAGCTAGCACTTTTAGCTGCTGAATTCAATTTTGATGTAGCCTGACACTAAGTTCAACTGTGTATTGCCTTTTCAGTTATTTTAAACGGAAATCCATAATTCAATTTGTGATTAATAGATTGTTCACTTCCCGCTGTAAAAGTCGCTTGAAGTTTTTGTTGTTTACTAATTAAATTTGATTGGCTTATCCTGGACTAGAGTAAGTACCTTAGCTCTAATGGTACATTCCTTGATTAGTTTTTAGTTACGGCAGCAGTTAAGTAATGGGATTTTATGAAAGAGTTAGTAGTAGTATTAGTAAAGAGTTATATTTTCTCTATATTTTGTTAAGATCTTTGGATAATTGATCAAATTAATTGCGTAATTAAGACAAACGGTCCTAAACCCAATATTTTGTATTATCTTAGCTTTTAAAGATCTTAACCTTTGACTTTTGTCAAGGTAATCAAAACATTTATATTATATGTAAAATGTACAAAAGTATTCCCTTAATGCCAGGGTTCCCCAAGAAGAGAGTCTCTCTGTCTCTCTCTTAAGCTCACTGAATGCTTGCCGAAGTAATGCATCAGTAACTCTCAACCCATATTTTCGGTCTGCTCTGCTTACGACCGCAACCGAAAAAATAAATAAAAGAAGGGCTCGGTCTTCCCTCAACCGATTGGTGTGCTGCTTTTGCGCTCGCTGTTAAGCGGTTGTTGTTGTACACTCAGGCTGGTCGGTCTGACATCAACCCCATAACAGGCCCATTTCAGTCAAGCGGTCCCGAAATGTGAGTTATTTGAAGACCGAAAGACCCAAAATGTTATTTCAAAAAGGTTGCTGTGAACAAAGTCAAGTGGAGCAGGGTGTTACAGTGTGAGAGAGCGCACATCCCTCTAGTACGGCCGACCAACGCTGCATCAACGTTTCGTCGACGACTTTGTGACTGCCGTCGACGCACCCTTATTCCCCTCACAATGTGTTCGACTGACGTATTTTGCAAGGCGATGTCCGCTCAATACGTTAGCGGCTCTCCAGGCACGGTAGGTCGACGCAATGCCATGCAGGAACCGACATGAGCGACGCTCGACGGTTCCGCAGGATTGCGCGACCACGGCCGGAGTAACGTATTGAGCGGACAACGCCTTGAAAAATACATCAGTCGATGCATCAAAATCGTCGACGGACGTGACACCGGAGTTGTCGCACACATACATGCGTTGATATCGGTCAGTGTTGCCAACTTTTGTAGAGAAAAAAGCTGTATTTGACGGGACGAGACGGAAAAACATTGAAAAACTAAAAACGCATGGCTTTTTATATTATCTATGTAATTTTATCATAGTATAATTACAATATATTGAATATATCATCTGTCTGATACAGTTCCTCGCCCTCATCCTTGTCGCACGCTTCGGTAAGGCCAATAAGGTAACTTCGCCGTTGTTCTTCTTCACTCCATTTTCCCCAATATATTCTACGGAAATTCATCCAAGGTCAAGTGGCAACAAATTTGTCAAAATCTTATTAAATCAATATCAGTATCTGGTGAAAAAAGTAATCCATTCTTTAGCGAATTGATAGCCATCAGATAGATGATTAAAAAACTTTTGGCATTTTTCTTAATCGATCATAAACATGCCTTATAAATGACATATTGGTGAGCGTTGGAGATTGCAGTTAGAGTCTTTAAATGACTGAGAGAGTTGACAAACTAACGATTTACTTATAAGTTTTAACTCAAAAGACTCAAAATCTAAAAAAAAAGGTGAAAAAAAGCCGAAATAACTTTTTAAAAAGCCAGAATTCCCGCTGCCCGCTGTTTTAAAAATTTTCCCGCAATACGCTTTTAAAAAAAGAAAGATTTGACGGGAAAAAAGCGAAACTGGCAACACTGATATCGGTAGCCTAAGAAGCGCACACTGATTGCATACACACAAAAAGACCTTTTCGTCAAGCGGTCTATCCCAAACGGTCGGCAAAAGACCAAGAGCGAAAAAGCAAAAACAAATGTGTTTCTCTCCTCTCACGACCGAAAAAAAACAGAGAGCGCTGTTAAAGGTTGCTTCCATCCCGCTTTGTCAATGTGCCGCACGAAAGCGATTTTTTGTGAGAACTGCAAAGAGAGAGGACCGTTTGTTGCAACCTCTGCTTTATGCGCCTAGGTTAGTGATAGACACCATCGCAAAAGTATGCGTAAAGCTACAAATGTTAAGTGCAAAGCTTTTGTACACCTGTTGTACAGTTTCCAGCTTCTAGAGTGCCTATTACTGACCTAGGTACTTCCCAACCCATTTAACAATTATTTTTTTCAGACTTATTCCAGGTTTGTTATTAAAAAAAAACAAATGTCAATCAGCTTATATATGTGTTTACCTTAAAAATAAACAGCCAAATGCCAGTGCATTAATTTAGGTTTATTTTTACATCTGTTTTCTTTTGAAGTCAGCGTTACGAGCTCACATATTGTATGCATCGTATATAACCGGGATTGGCTCAATAAAGTTCGACGTAAAAACACGTTTGTCGGTTTAATTAGTACCTACATAAAGCGCCTAATTTATTTGTATTTGTTTTCCTTATAAATTTTAATTAATTCTGTGTAAAATATTGAGAATTAATAAAAATGGTTGAAAACAATGTACGTTCTTATCTCTATACAAAAAAAGTACAGAAAAACAGCAAAAATATATTGTCATTGAGTTCAATGTAAGGGCATATTTTGATAGCTAAAAATTGTTGTTTCACATTGTGTGTGTGGCCTTAGGCTTTTGCTGTGTGGTCCACTAAGGTCTTATCTCAAAATTCAGAAGTGAATTCTTTGGAAAACTAAGCCTAGTCGCACTATTACAAGTTAATAAAACATTCTAATCAGTTGGGCAAAAAAAATAGTCATACGACAAAGAACGCAATTCAATTTTATGCGCCATAAATGGGCAATCAATTGGACAAAGATAATTACATGTTTAGGGTAATTTCTGAATTTAACTGCATTTGTGAGAATCAACAGAAATTGGAACAGAAGTAGACTTTCTGCTTTTGATTGTGCTCTCTTTAGGTGTATTTTGCAGAGTTAATGTAGAGAGCAAGAGAGAGTAGGTGGACGGTTCGCTAGGCACTAATTAAGCTACCCTGCAGAGAAAGTCTCTAGTTTAATACCAGAAATATACCAGTATCTTAAAACTCGCAACTGGTTGCACTTCGTATCCAAATCAATGTATTGAAGTCGACCATTTTACACAGGCATGCCATAGGAAAAGCGCCCATTTGCAACCAGTTTAATTTCAATTGTCCCCTGCTGCAGCCATTTCCAACCAGTTTAATACCAGATGGGCTTTGTGTAGACCAGCGATGTTCAAGAAGAGCGAGGCCAAAAAGTGAGAGTGTATTGGTGTGCGATATTAAAGCAACACAGCCCAGCTTTGAACTGCCCTGCTCGACGTCTGGTCATCGAGTGCAAGCAAAGAGAGCGTTATTTCTTGTTACTAGTTAACAGTTTCTCTGCAGGGTATGAGCTTGAAAGAGAAGCGAAAGACATGATAGTCTTAAACCAAAATTATTTGGTTCGCCAGAAGATAAGGGACTTTCCAACCAGGTTGAGTTTCATAGAAATAGCTAATAATTCTCCTCGGGGCTCACCCCTTAGTTATGTCATGTTTATTTCCCATTTCTTTTACTATATTCTTTTGTTCTTAGTTTATTTTCTACTCATTTTCTCATCTAAAAGATTTTCCATATTTATTTTCAATTATGATTAATTGTATTTCACATTAACTTACGCCAGTCTAACTAAGAATGCAAATATATAAACGTATAAAAAAGGGTAATTTGTTATCTTAGGAAATACCTACAGAAAAAAGAAAGATGTAAATGACTTAATTTCCACAACCTAATTTGCATTCATGTAAGTAAGAAACTAAGCTGGAAAAATTAAACAATAAATAACGGCGCAAAGCTGACTTCACGTGTGCACTATGCAAATGACAGGTGGGCGTTAGCATGGGGTGTGGTTGTGTTGGGACAATTAAATTGAAAACAAATGACGTCACAGCGAGTATTGGGAGAACACCGGCAATTTGTAAACAACAAGTTGTCAGTTTAGTCATTTTTGATTGCAATTTTGTTTTTTTTTTTTGCGAGCTTGATTGACTACTAATCAATGAAAGTGTAACAAGGTGAACTAAAAAAATTCTATAGAAAACAAAAGTAAAATTTTCAATTTTCAAAATCAAGTTCAAAAATGTGTATTTTTGTTTTTTCTCTTTGATATAGATACAATATATGTAAGAAAAAAATACGCATTAAAAATTTTGTTTGCCGGAAGAATTTGTGTGACGTTCAAGTTGGCGAAATTTGTGGGCGACACCTACGCATTCAAATGCTGAGGATTAGACGATTTTTCAAAAACCAAGCAAAAGCAGGGGGAAAGTAATTTAAGGAAAGCATGTGAGACACATATTTATAGAACTGAATTTTATATGCAAGAAAAAAAGCTAAAAATTTAATATGTTCGAATGCAAATTTGTTTCGTAATACATATAAGTGAACATAGCCAAGCCCCTCGAATATGGATTTTATTGATTCTTGAATTTGTGTTATTTTGACCAAGGCTGCAAACCTTAAAACAATGCAGAGGGATCGGTCCAGGGCACAGTGGGCGAAATGACTTATCTAGCGGAAGAAAATTAATATCTCCTAAAATAAAATCTTCAATTTTATTAATTAAAATATAAACTTTTTTTTTAATTAAAAAATTTTTTTTGTTTATTCCTTAAAAATTTCGAAAACAATTTAATAATTAAGTATTAATAATAAAAAAATTAATTAATAATTATAAAACTAACAATTTTGTAATAAAATTAAAAAAAACAACATTTTTTTATTCATCAAGGTAAGTTTATCATGTGAAATCAGGGATGCAATACACTCGAAAATAAGTACTGGTTCAGTTCAGTGGTTCACACAGTTTCTGTACCGCCGGTTACGTTCATTACATGGTTTTTGAAGCTAACTGAACCGCGGTTTCGGTTCCGTTCAGTGGTTCATAAAGGCATATTATGAAATACAGTCGAGCTTCTGTATAGTGAATCTTAAGAGGACAAAAATAAGCTTGGGTATATAGAAAATTCGTAATATAGAATAGTTTGAATATTGAACGAAATTGCAGTGTTCTGGAAGTTAATTCGCTATAAAGAAAACTTCATTGTACAGAAGTTCGTAATAGAGAAGTTCGACTGCATTATGATTTCTGTACGAATGTGACTTTTCGTACTCTTTGGAAATTGAATTCCTATAAACCATTTAAGTATCTTTAAGATCCTTATAAGAATTTCCATAACTTACGAAGTCGGATTTATAGGATTCGTCTATAAGTTCTAGGAATGCATTCGAAAAAGGAGAATGTCGGCAAGAAGAGCATACGTACTATGCATCTTACACACCCTATTAATGGTATGAAAAAAACTCGCCTGGCTAAGATTAAATGATTATAAACTATCAAGAAAAGAATGCAGACTGGTGACAGTAGACTTACAGGAGTACATGTTGTAAAATTTTTGTCAAGTCATCCTTAATGGCTTTATCTCTCCTGAGGATCAATTCGGTCTATCAGTGGTCCCTTTGGTAGAGGGTCTAACTAAAATTATCTTAGGAAAACGAAGTTCATAAGTTGGTATCATTGGCTAGAGGAAAGCGAACCGAACCTTTTTTCTTTTTGGTCTTCGGTTTGGTTCAGCATTTCTGAAAGGAAGCCGGTTCGGTTCACCAGCTGGAAAAAGCGGTTGGGTTCGGTTCAGCACCGGTTTGCATCCCTGGTGAAAATAGTATAAAAACAATACAATAATAATATAAAAAACATTATTCTGAGTCTAAACTACACTCCGAACCAGTCTCTTCAGACTCCATATTTAAGAGAAGACTTTTCCCCTCCATATTCATACCCAATTACCTCCCCATTTATATAAAGTAGTAAGTGTTTTATATATTTGACCAACAACAATACGGCTAAACACATTCTTGTTACATTCGACAATCCTAGTAATTGTGTGATCTAATAAAAGTTGCAAGGGAACCTCAGCAGAAAGTTCAGTTACTCTGATTATATCAGGGATATAGTTGGATAACTGTTGGCTTTTCGCTGGTGTGAATTAGCTTGTACGAATTCTTCATGTACAGAGTTAAAGCTTCATCTAATGTGCACTGAATACTGAATAGGAAGTTGTGGGCCGGACTCAACGAATTTCTTAATTTTGGTTGATGAACTCGAATCTGTGTCTAGCTTTGTCATAACTTGCACTTCGTTTTTCAGCTTTATACAAGCTCGATCCGATTAGCTCCGCAACTTTTATTGCCTTATGTTTCATGTGGCATTTTGCGAAGTCTTTTTTTGGTCGTCCAGTTGAAATATTTGTCTCAGAAATATCGAGCATTCCATCAAACCAATCCTTGCGTTTTGTCTCAAACCTAGTACTACTCTGATAACACTGCCTACATTTTTTAACCAGCTTCCTGTTAAAATTCCTTAATAGTTTGTCAATTTCTTGCAGCTTTTCATCAGTTCATTTTGATTTATCAATGACGTTTGCAAAAACATACGCCTCAACTGTCGAAAACGTTTTCGGCAAGCCATACCAAAAAAAGAGTGCGTTTGCAAACCGACAAGGTGCCTGAAAAGTATTCTGTTGTTAGCAGATGCAGGTTGCTGCAGCCAAATATAAGCATTTCACAAAGACAACGAATCATATAAACAAAAAGAAAAAGAACTAAGCCGAATACTGCCGGATAAAAAAACTTGCACTCCACAAAAGTCTTAAAACAGTTGTTGAATAGAGATAAATTCGACTGCAAGATGATACCACGATTTATCATTACAACAGACACGCACATGTCACGGAACAATTTTTCTCGTAAATACATACCTTCAACTTAATTAAAAATTAACTTTGGTAATTTGCAAGCCAAATCTGTGCGCATTAGAAAAAGCGGGAAAATAGTTTTCTTCAGCTGCTGCATCATATGTTATGTTTGATAGCTCACAGCTGAGCGAATAAAATTCACAAAAAAAAATGAAAAGTATCGATAGGCTTATTAGTCTGTTTGTAATCGATTGGAAATCCAAAATTTTCGAGTTTTCATTTTTTAAAAATTTCGTTTTTCTTCCGCTAAATCGGCTGTTGCGCCCTTTGTGCACCCGGGCCACGTAGCATTTTCTGGTAAACCATTAAAGTGATCTGTATCAAACCTTACAATTTATACTTCCTTTTAATACGACGGACTCAATATGAAAGGTTTTAAGCCGATTTACTCCGTCAATTTTTTACAACAGCCACTTAAGCAAATTTGAATTGGGCAAATTTTGTCGAAAGTGATATTCAAGTTGTGATTCGTACTTCATATATGTCTTTGAAAGTTCTAGTTTTGTTTCAAGCCTTTCGAAATTCTAATTTAAATAATCTTAATCTTAAGTTTAGCTCGCTTTGTTCCTATTAAATAGACCAAATTTGTTTGGTATCACAAAAATATCGACAATTTTCAACGATTACTCAACTTATGAAGTGTAACAAATTTCTTTTAAGTGCATATGTTCCTAACATCAATTTTATGCCTGCGCCTACCAGAGAAAGTGCACGTAAGACTCATTTATTGCAGTTATAAATTTAAAAGTCGCACAATGTGTATAAGTAAGTAGATTCTCTCAATTTATCACTTAATCTAGCAAGTAAAAATAAACTTTAAAAGCCAACCAAACGAACACCAAAAACCCTAAGGTCTACGTGATTGCGCTTTAATTTGAGAAAATGGAAATGGAATAATCATTTTTTTTAACTTGTTATTAACCTAAGTACGTCAAGCGTTGGGGATTTTTTTCGTTGTATTCTAATCTGGAATCTTTTTTGTCATTTGTCTTATTTGATGAATTTTAAGAGCTGGGGAAATTCTGCTTGGAATGAAATCAAAAGTGAAAAATAAATAAAGACATATGTAAATCATGTTAGTTAATGAATCAATTTGTTTTTGTTGCATGCATAATGTCGACAATTGGCACGTTCCAATGTCTCATCAAATTAGCGCTGAAGTCAGCAGAAAACGAGTTCAATGCAAACATACCAGACAGTGTGGTTAATAGTTCAGGCCGGCAGGGGATGATGGGTAAGCCCGAAATGAATCATTAGGGAATATGTACTTATGTACCTATGGAGGTGTAACACTGAACGTCACAATGAAAAAAAAGGTAGGGAACTTGTAAATTTTTGTTAATATTTAAAATTTTTTTATCATATTTTTAATGATTTTTTAATTTTCTTCTAAATGCTTCGATTTTTTTCTAATTACGATCGGCTAATGTAAATATTATTAAAATTTAAGTTCCTCGTAAACATTTTATGATGTGAAAATTTATTTCATTACTCGTTTAAAGTCAATGACTTACTTTTGTATATATAGTATCAAAAGTCATTCCATTTTATCATTGTATTTATTATTGCTTATTGTTCTCTTACCCCTGTAATGTGATGATGTGTTATCAAGAGTTTGAACTTGTTTTATGATTGGCAATAAATGTTTCGCAATGTGTTATGTTTACATCGTATAATTTTTGTTTGACAAAAACTGATAGATAAGTGAAGTTCTAATCAACAAAAGCATACCCAAGAAGGTTTAAACTTTTTCTGTATTTTAAATATACGTAAAACTGGGCATCAGAATCTAAGTGAAGAGAGCAGCTTCAACAAAATGCATTAAAATTCGTTTTGAGCTAAATATTGGGAAATGTTGTGAGGGCGCAACGGGCCGCTATGTACCCATCGCTGGTATAGGGGAATGAAGATTTAAGGATACCTCTAAAGTAGGTCGGTAATATGTAGTTATATTTAAGTTTCTGTTAAATAAAACTTAATCTTTCCCTTTAACTCAAAAACAGACCTGAGTTCCACAATATAGTAACTAGGCTGAGGAAAGTAATATCTTAAAAAATCCCTTGTCTAATATGGCACTTATGGAGTTTTAAGTCACGTTCACAACCTATTTATTAGAAGAGAAAAACAAGTCACTTTAAACTTCCCATTAGGCAAAGCAACGAAGAACATTTGCTAAATCACATATTGTAAATTATTTGACAAGTCATCCTAGTGATTCTAGCATTGCTAGTGATTAATTCGATCTATCAGTGATCTCCCTTAAAGGGGGTTCTATATAAATGATCTTTGGAAAACGATTAAACATTTCCAATTTTACAAGCATCTTTGTCTAAAGGTGAGCGATTTATGTCTTAAAACTCGTTGGAGAACCGAACCAAACAGTTTTGCTTAGAATTTTTCGGTTTGGCACAGCATTTTCGAAAGGAAGCCGGTTGGGTTTGCGGTTCAGTTTCCCAGCTGGAATTAGCGGTTCGCTTCGGTTCAGAACCAGTTTGTATCCCTATATTACCCCATATTATTGTGTATAAAATGGCGTCTTAAATACACTAGAGAAATGCCAACAATCGCAGACTTTGTCCGCTTATAGTTTTAGAGTTAAAATCATCCTCTTAAACTGTAAACAATATTTTATTTGCATAACTTATAAATAGCGTAGAACTAATGATGCAAGAATGATTTAACAAATCTGCAAGTACAATTATATGAATTTTCTTTTTCATTTTGGATTCGATTTAACTGCGCAATTGAAAACTTTTTCTTTAATGGATTCATTGATGACTTTTCCAGCTCAACAGCAAGTGGAAATATTTGGCAAAACTTCTGCACCGAAACAAATAAACATCCAGAAATTGTTTGACTTCTCATCTTCTGTCACACATAAACCACAAATGATATGTGTGACACATATTATTTATGTAGAAAAGTTGAGAAATCCGCCCTTAGTCAACCAAAAAATAAAACAAACAGATAAAAAATTGTAGCGGTAGGATGAATAATTATAAAAAACTGACACCACATTATGAAGATTAAAGCTTCTATAGAATTTTGGTAACTTTATGTGGTTTGGTTTGATTTTGGACACAGTCATAACTAAACCGATTGTGAGGCCTTCTACACTGAGAGTAAAAATTAATCTATAATCTAGATCGAAAATATATTTTTTGAGAAAAACAGTCATAAAAGATTGCAATCTTAAAAAAAAACATTGAAAAACTTGAAATGAGATGAGAAAACAAATTTTGAAAAAACTTGAAATGAGATTGAAAATCTCAAAATCAAAATTTATCATATCTCAAATTACTTATCAACCCTCTTGCAGTTCTCCGCGAAGCTTCAGCTAAAAATTTTTTTGATTTGTAGTCTTCCACCCGACAATTTCTCTATAAATCGTAAGTTTCTCTAAAAATCGAAGTCCAAAGATTCGTGTCTTCCAGTCCAGGTGTCTGCGCAAACTATCGGGAGCGCCCTGGTATATGTGCACAAAACATTTGGAGAGCGATCTCAACGTGCCGAAGATTAGAGACGTTATAAATACACAGGCAGGTAAATACTTGGAGAAATTGAGAAATCACCCCAACACTTTTGCCAGAAGACTGCTGCTTACACGAAGGAAAGCCGGAAGCGGAGTAAGCGGGTTCGTACCAAAATTTACCAATGGTTAAGGTTCGGAACTTTGAGGTTTCAAGGTTTTTGGACGAAGGTTTTGGTTTGAACCTTGGTTCAGCCCATATTTTACACAATATTAATAACAAAAAAAAAACAATAAATTTATTTAGTAATCAATTTAATCTCATGTTTTCTACAAATCGCCTTCGACCTAAAAATTACACAGATCGTGTGGGAATTGGTTCGTTTTTGGATCGGAAGCGATTTGTAGAAAACATATAACTTTCAGTTTTTACTGGCTCGAGGTCTTGTTATGCTATTGGCATAACTTTAAAAAGAGGCACACAACACAACAAAGAGGCTTCAGGTTGATCGGACGACGTTTCTGAGGGCCAAATCCCACTCATCAGCGATCTTGAGCCTGAATGTCAATCAAAAGAGCAGTCTCTCCATGCCTCGACGGCAAAACTGTTTGGGAATTCCAAAGCAGCATGCGCGCAAAACACCAAAAACAAAGCCTAAGAAAGTGTGTGGCCTCCATATTCAAAATATAATTGACTAGGAAGTAAAATTTTATTTCCAAGACATATGAAAAATACTATTAATGTTATGTTAAGCTCTTGTTTTGTGAATTATTTTGGAGTCAAGGATCTTTAAAAACAAAGGCTATTATAGGTGGAGATTCCATAAGTTATGCTGAACGGTTTTCTAGATGAATTATTGAACTTTCATGTTGATTGTATCAGTCAGTCGCCCAAAGGTTAAATTTGTTCAGGTCTATAATTTTTGTTAAACCGAACCGAAGGTTTAGCTTCGGAACAGGTTCAGGTTCAACTTTTATATCAAAAGAGGTTCGGCGCAAGGTCCGGTTCACAGCAAAATAAAAGTCGGAATTCCGGGTTCGAACCGGTTCGGTTCAAAAGCGGGTTGCAGCCCTGGTTTTATTTTAGTTTTTGAGAATAAGTTTTTTTTTTAAGTTTAAAATTTAAATATTTATCAGGCCTGTTCCCGTTTCCGAGTGGAATGAAAAAGTAAAACGATCGCAATTCCGAATCGTTTTCATTTTGGTGTCCCGTTTCCCCCGGAATTGCGAACAGCTCGGTTTCATTTCGATCGTTTTTCTTTTGTCTACATGCAATTTCTGAGGTAGAAACTTATCAAAAATGATTTTAAATCAAATTGAAGACTCAATATATCTAGAGATACTTCAAAATCTCCACAATATTTGACATGTTAAAATAAAAATATTTGCAAAATGCAAAGAATCATCGTTGCCAAGCAAATTGGCATTTACTTTTCATTCCACTGACTCTTAGGCAAAACTTTTGAAAGCGAATAACTTGATCGTTTTTCGGAAACGGGAACAGCATGATCTGATCAAAATCGAAAACGGGAACAGGCCTGTATATCTAAGGTGAGTAAAATAGCTGTGCTAACTTAATCCGGTGTATCGTCTTGTCGAATTGAGGCCACTTTGCATTGAGCGATCGTTTTCAGTTCCTTAAATTCTTAAAACCGATCTAGTAACCGTAGATATACTTGTCAGCTTCCATATATCATTATTTTATTTAAATCTTACGAGCAGGTTTACTCGAAAACCGACTCGGAATTCGGAAAAGGGCCGTATTTTAGCTACAAACAATTGAAAAAAAAGTTTTCAATTTAGTAAATGAGTCTAAAATGTAACCAAAAAATTCTCAAAATAGTCCCCAAAACGATATATTTAAGAAATTTAACCAAAGTCTGACAAAATGTTGAATAAATTTTCCCTAAATGTTTCCAAAATAAAATCAAATTGTTCACTTTATCAAAAGAAACCCAAAGGTTTGTAAAATAACATTGTTAACAAATCACCGAAACGTGTATAAAGATCGAGGAGCGGGCACCATTGTTCACGGTTCAAGAAAAAGCGGAACTATTCTACTTTTGTTACCAAATCTGCTTAATTTCGGACGTTTTAGAAAGAATTTTTTCTGAGTGTTCTTTTTTTTAACTTTCCGATTACAAATTATTTTCCAGAATTTTGTTCAAATTATTTGTTGTCTTTGACTCTTTTATAAATTACTCTTGGGATTGGGAATTCATTTAGAGTATTTCATTTTTAAAGTAAAAGTTTTCTCAAACTAATTTTTATTCATTCTAGGCTTCTACAGGTGTTTATTTCAATGTTTTGCTTCATACAATTTTCCATTTGTTAAAAATATTTACTTCAGCCACTTTTCTTTCATATTTCTCTGCCAGAATTACTCATTTTTGCTCTTCTGTTAGTTCAACACTTTAGATGTTTATTTAGTTCCGTTATATCTACACATACAGTGGCTGTCAAACTGTGGATCATTGAAACACAAAACTTACCCAAGAAGAAGAAGTCACGTCTCAGCAGCTTCCTTTCCCACCAAAATCTTGAACTTGAATTGTCCTTCCAAAAAGAAAGCGCACGTAATAATATATTAAAATATACAAAAAAATTACACCGAAGCAGACAAAATTACAGTTCGACTTGCTTTAATTTTAGTTTATTTTTTTGTTCCTTGGTGGTTACATGCACACACACACTGACAAACACAATTGGTCACTTATATGGACATGGAACGAAAATCTGTGCTCTTGAGGGCACTTGTTTTATAGAAGCGCGCGCGACGAATTCGCAAAAACGACTGATATCGCTGATATGGACGGGCCTCCGTTGTTGGGTAAGTAGCTCGACAGAATTTCACGCTGACAGCGACAGAGCAGGGCAGCAAAAGTTCCGACACACACACACACACACACACCTAGCACGTAGACGCAGAGCGGAACAGCACAGAGGGAGAGACATGGGAAGAGGCAGAGATGTGGTTGTTATTGTATGGGGAAATTTACGCTATGTTATTCTTAAAATGCGCTTTAAATCCCCCCACCAACGTAAGCGGGGTTTAATCAAGCCACCTACCCACAGACATACATATGTATGTCTGACGTCATATCGAAATCCAGCATGCTTTATTTTTGTGGGGTTAAGGGATGCTGTGCTTTTGCTTTGCGCCTGGCATTGTCCTTGACAAAGGACGCGCAGCAAGTGCTGCGCATTTCATTTGGGCTTATGCAAGTAGCGTAAGAATCGTTGAATTAAGTAAATTTCAGGTAAAGATTTCAAGAATGTCTCTACAGATTGAGCTACCTGAAAGGGCAACTCCCACGAATAAGGGGAAATTCCCGAATCTGACAAATGAACCGGAAATCTTTTGTCTTTGAAGCAAACGTTTAAAAATATAAATCAGCATCGAGTTGAGCTTCTGCCAATTTAATTCTGTACCCCCGGTACAAAGTAAGTCAGTCTCAGTTGTGAAAGGCTGATACCACTGCACTGTGGATAGTTTTACCATTTTATTTTGAATAAAATTCCAAATTAAAAATGCTTCTTCGTCTGGAGCGATAACAAATTAAATATCATTAGGTGTTTTTAAACAAAATTTCCAGAGCTTGATACTGTTAACAGCTCTACACAGAGCAAAAAAGGACCTTAAAAAACACCCATTGGAGTGGATATATCTTTAATATCCATTTAGTCATCCAACGGAGCTGAAAATCATCCAAAGGATATGAAAAATTATTATCCTTTGGATGTATTTCAGTTCCGTTAGATAATTATAAGGATATTAAAGACATATCGAGTCCAAATGGATATTCTTTGTAATTTTTTTCTGTGTAGGCTTTAAGCTAAATTCTAATGATGGTTCGATAAGGAGTTCCAAAGGTTGCTTTAATGGCCCTGTCTTAAAAAGCATTGAACGCCAGGTTTTGGTAAGAACCTTGGTTCATAACTTATTCTATCTTTAAACAAAAAAGAAAGTCGTTTACTCTGTACCAGGATATAAAAACAATTTTATTTTAACGATTATAGTTTAATTTTTATTTAAAATAATCTTTATTTTCAATTTGTTTAATTAAAATTTAAAAAATAGGGGAAACTTCGGCTCGGCCGAAGTTTTGTATACCCTTGCAGCTTCCATTGAAAACAAAAAAGTTTTTCTAACTAAGACTACTTTTTGGACCGTACTTTTCTATGCGATCTATAATACATAGATGTCTGATTCCGACCAAACTTGGTGAAATTATGGAAAAGCATAATACACTGTTAATTACGAAATTTGGAGGCGATCGAATTTAAAACAAAAAAGATTTTTCTCACTAGAACTTCTTTTTCGACCGATCATTCAGACTGCAGCTATATGCTTTAGTCATCCGATTTGGATAAAACTTTGTAGAAATATGTTAAAGTATATAAAACAAGTGTATGCCAATGATAAGGACGTTTTCATTAAAAAAAAAAAGTTTTTCTCACTAGAACTAGTTTTTCGACCGATCGTTCCTATGCCAGCTATATGCTATAGTCATCCGATTTTGACCAAACTTTGTAGAATCGTGTGGGAGCATATAAAACAAATACATGCCAATTTTGAGGACATTTCAATTGAAAACAAAAAAGTTTTTCAAACTAAGACTACTTTTCAGACTCTACTTTTCTAAGACAGCTATTCTATATAGATGTCCGATTTCGACCAAATTTGGTGAAATGAAGGAAGAGCACAGTAAACTAAGAAATACGAAGTATGGAGGCGTTTCTCTCACTAAAACTATTTTTCGACCGATCGCTCCTATGACAGCTATATGCTATAGTCATCCGATCCGGCCGGTTCTGACAAATGTGCAGCGTATTTGAACCAAAAGACTCCGTGCAAAGTTTGGTGAGGATTGCTTTAAAACTGACGGAGGAGATAGCATAGAAACAGACGGACAGACGGAAGGATAGACGGTCAGGGCTAAAACAACTCAGCTCGTCGTGCTGATCAAGAATATATATACTTTTAAGTGGTCGGAGATGCTTCCTTCTATGCGTCACAAACATCCGGAAGCGCTACAAACATCCGGATAATTTTATCATACCCTCTGCCATACAAATTTATATTTTTAGTTTTTATACCCTTGCAGAGGGTATTATAAAATTGTGCGGATGCTTGTAACGCATTGAAGAAAGCATCTCCGACCACATAAAATATATATATTCTTGATCAGCATGACGAGCTGAGTTCATTTAGCCTTGTCCGTCCGTCCGTCTGTCTGTTTCTATGCTATCTCCTCCGTCAGTTTTAAAGCTATCCTCACCAAACTTTTCACGAAGTCTTTTGGTACAGATACGCTGCACATTTTTTGGAACCGGCCGGATCGGATGACTATAGCATATAGCTGCCATAGGAACGATCCCTCGAAAAACTAGTCTTAGTGAGAAAACCTTTTTTGTTTGTAATGGAAACGTCCTTATCATTGGCATACACTTATTTTACTATACTTTTACCCATGATTCCACAAAGTTTGGTCGAAATCGGATGACTATAGCATATAGCTCCCATAGGAACGATCGGTCGAAAAACTAGTTCTAGTGAGAAAAACTTTTTTGTTTGTAATGAAAACGTCCTTATCATTGGCATACACTTATTTTATATACTTTTACACAATTCTACAAAGTTTGGTCGAAATCGGATGACTATGCATATAGCTCCCATAGGAACGATCGGTCGAAAAACAACGTGAAAAACTTTTTGTTTTTAATGAAAACGTCCTTTTATTGGCATATTCTTATTTTATATACTTGAATACATTTCTACAAAATTTTATCCAAATCAGATGACTATAGCATATAGCTGCTGTATGAATGATCTGTCGAAAAAGAAGTTCTAGTGAGAAAAAATTTTTTGTTTTAAATGGGGTCGCCTCCAAATTTCGAAATGAACAGTGTATTACGCTATCCATGATTTCGCCAAGTTTGGTCGAAATCAGACATCTATATATTATAGATCCCATAGAAAAGTAAGGTCAAAAAGTAGTCTTAGTTAGAAAAACTTTTTTGTTTTCAATGGAAGCTGCAAGGGTATACAAAACTTCGGCCGAGACGAAGTTAACTTTCCCCTATTTTTTATCTAAAAGTTGGATGTTCAGACGAGAATGACGACAATTCTGCGGCGATTGACACCTCTTTAATCAGTAGTTTTGGTTGAATCGCGGTAGCCATTTTGAAAACTTGGTTTAGATAAGCTAACTTGTTTGGTCAAGAAAATTTTTTTTTCCAATTTTTTTTTTTTTTTTAGCTGAGTTACTCAAAAATATTACAACAGAAGAATTTTTCAAAATTCGGAATACTTTCGGTGATATAGCCATTTTAGTGACCCAAGGTGACCCAAAATTTTTCTAGCAACTGCAAACTTTAAACTCGTTTTTCTTGAAACCACGTTTTTCAAAATGGTTCACACCGTTTCTCAAGTTCTACTAGACCGATTTTGATGATGTAGGGCCTCAATGGACGTAGAATTGACGCGACTATCACCCGAACCTTAATCATTGAATAAAACAATTTTCATATATTACACTCACCCTTTTCTTGTTCACTGGACTGCAAAAAAAATTGTCAAAAATCGATTTCTCATTTTTAAATGGCCACTACTTTTACAAATTTTTTTTCTATCTGCTTTTTAAAGATTTTCAGTTTCCTGTTTTCCGTTTTGCTTTCTGATAATGGGGACTCCGGAAAGGTGTGAACCATTGGCACACTTTTTTTATAAGACCCTGTTTTGGAGGCCGAAAACTTTTTGAGACCCTCGCATTCACACATTTTTATATTGTTTTTAATGAATTCTGCAACCATATACAAAAAAACAGAATTACAAAATCTTTTCCCGGTTTCATTCCACAATTTTTAATAAAACAGGTAAAATTCATTTGTCTAGACCAGAAGAGGCCCCTAAGTATTTTGTGAATGCCTCATAATAGGCAAAACATTGCTTCACAAAAATTTGAAAAATCCTTTTAGGATAATATTTTTGAGTATCTGAGCTATGAAAATATGCAAAACAAGTTATACTACCGCCTAAACAGTGGTCTCGACTTGAATTGATTCTCATCATCTGTGGAGTAGATGACTGTGACTTATATTCGAAATCCACTCCAAATTCAGCAGATTCAGCATTGTGAAGTGAATATGGCTTATAATTTCATTGACTCGTTGATTTGGAGAGCAGAACCAGCAGAATGCGTTCTTCATTGATCAGAACCCAAATTTGATTGGTCAACCGAAATAACAATCTAGGTACCAATTCGAAATTCAATGCCGAACCAGAAATGCCGAAATGTATCTTCTTCAGCAATTGAACCAAAACAATCAATTAGCTGAAAAGTCACTTACGCTTATAAAATTATATCCACTTCAGATCACCCCATAGAGTACGTACTGAGTTTAGGTTTAGCATAATATTTATTGGTTCCATTCTTTTTTGTAACACTAGCAACATTTGCATTTCTGTTTATTGTTTTAGTTATTTGTGTCTTGTCTTACATATTTATAGCTGTATAGTTGCTTAAATGTTTTATTTTATGTGTTTTAAATAATTGAAACGGTAGTTCTTTGTGGTGTTTCTTCCTTCAGACCATTTAGATACGAAGTTAACTATAAGTTGATGGCCTTTTAATTGGAACCTGGTCTCATTTTTTGTCACTTTTGCGCTTCACTACACTTACCCACTAGACATTAGAATATTGTTTTCATAATATAATAATTAAAGCATTCATTCAATTGTATTTTGTTAAGCTGGTCTTTCTTCGTTTAAAGAGGTTCCGTGGATTCTGTGAAGCCACAGAAAGTCCATTTTGTCTGATCAGACTTGAAGAGATTTGTGTACTTTTTGAGTATATTGGCAAGATCATCGTTGCATTTAAGTTCCAGAGATTGGCAGAGCATGCCATGTAAATAGCTAATAATGCTGGCAATATCGACGCCATGCGGATGCAATACCAGATAAGCAGAAGTTAAAGCAATAATTCGGGCTTCGGCAAGGGCCAAGGACTTAAAGTTGTTCTGTAAGGAAAGAAAATGAAAATGGGTTTAAAAACTTTTTGAAATTTGAAACTCTTTTGCACTCACCTCTTGGCAAGTTGAAGTACTATTTGCATCCATTTTAGGTTCTTCATCTAGGCTGCTCGATTGGGTACCATCAATTTCTGCGCTGGTCTCCAATGACGGGGTCTCCTCTACCACCACTGTTGGTATTACAGTGACGGCTTCCAGTTTCTCATCATCTTCTATTTCATGGATTTCCACCACTCCACTTTGATGTTCAATTATACGCACATCATCATCTACTTTATCAATATCAATTATTTCCATTTCAGCCAGCTGAATTGGTGTCTTTTCTAGCGCCTGTCGACTACAAGAGTCGTTGTATTCCTCGACATCGTCCTCGTCGTCGCCATCATCATCATTGCTACTGTACTCAATATTTGAAGCATTCGATGCACTGGCACTGTTTGCTTCTCGATCTTTGAGCTTATCGTTGGTGTCTTTGATTTTGGTTTTGAGTAGCAATTGCTTGACGCCTGCCTCCTTCAGATTACGTTCCAGTTGTTCAATGACTTTTGAAGCCTTTTGTTCACGCAAATTGGTTTGCAGTAGTTGGGTTTGCATGTTGCGTATGGTTTCTTGAAGCACCTTAATTTGCTTTTCACGCTGAACATAATCGCTACGCTCCAGTGAGATTTCATGACGTATGGCCTCCAGTTGACAGCGCAATGAGTCATTTTCATCCTGTATTAAGACAATAAAGAGAGCAATTTGATAAGGGTTAATAAAAATGGCCAGTATCTTATCGATTACCTGTAAAAAATGGGATATATGTATTCAAAGAAAATGTCAAAGTTTCAGTGTACGTTTGCCTGCATTTGACGAAGGTTGGCAAAGTCAGCTAAATAATGGAAAGTTTCTTAAGTTCTGACGCATTCAATGAAAGTTCGGTAAGGGAGAAAAAATGTTGCTTAAAAATAGTTTTCATATTTCTCATTTGGTTTTCAGTTGTGTAAAGAGTTTGAGGAATTGCAACATCATCTATGCGGTTCCCATTGTTATAAAAAAGTCAAATTGCTATTAAAAAATGCAATGGAGACTAACAAAATGGTAGAAACTAAGGACAAGATAATCAATGAACTGGAAGAAAAGCTATCTAAGCTCCAAGTAAATTTAAACAATTATAAAGATAAGATTAAAGACAAAGACGAGGTGATAGCTGCCCTGAAAATATCCATCGATTTGTTCACAAAAAGCAATCAGAATGATTCATCCACAATACTGGAATTAAAAACTAAACTTGAGAAGAATGATGATAGCTTAACAGAGTTAAACAAGCAAATTGAACAACTTCAAACAACTATTAGGGACAATGAAAAGATGTTCGCCGAGAATAAGGCTCAAATTGACGCTCGAGAGGCCATTATCGAAGAATTGTTAGGCAAACAAATTGAGTCGCCTCATACTGATGCAGCTGATCAAATCAAGCAAATGCAAATGAGGCAAATCAAAGAATCGGAGTTACATCAAGCGAAGCATAGAGCAGCTTTACTTGAAAAAAAGAAAAATATTTTAAGAGAAAGTAAATCGGGAATGGAATCAAAACTTGAGGAAAGTGTGACCATGTACAACTTGGAAGAGCCTCGACCCAAAAAATTTAACATCCAGTCGCAACTTGCCAAAATGCGCCCAATTGAAACGGGTTGGATTCTTATTAATCGTCAAATTGGTGATAAGCATGTGCATATATCATGCATGTCAGCTCATAGCGTTGGCTTTGAATACACCAAGGAAGTGAGTGCATTTTGGCTTGGTTTAGACAAGTTGCACGAGCTGACCACAAGCCAACGCCATGAATTATTAATCCAAATGAATTGTCATGGTAAACCCATCAGTGCACACTACGATAATTTCATAGTTGGCAGTAGAGATGAGAACTATAAACTAAAATCACTGGGCAAATTTTCTGGTGATTGTGGTGATGCGATGCGTAGTCATGAACATATGGAATTCACGCAAAAATCGTGGACTACAATTATTGTAGATGATCAAATTACTCAAAGCAGCTACTGGTGGCATAAGGGGAACAACAATCAATCAAATATGATATGGTAAGATTCAAATCTAGTCCAATAAGAACTCAAGCTTGCAAATAATTTTTTGATGTTTGATAGCTTTTATACTTTAGTTCAAATCTTAAACAATTTTTGAGATATGGTTTTTTAAACCGATTTCGGGAACTGTTGTTTCGGTAGCTAGGGTAGTCACCCAATCTGGGTGCCATCTTAGAATCCAGGCCCTCTAGTTATCAAGCTTCAAGGATTTCTCAGCATATGCAGTATGTCCCACTCGGTATGGGAACTTGAAGAAGAAGACGTTAACTCAACGATTAACAGATATCAGCTATAAGACTCTACCATTTTAAAGCCCGCATACGATTGAAACCTCTAACTCTGGCCATCTCTGAGCTATCACAAGAACGGACAAGACGGACAGACAGAAAAACGGAAAAGGCTAAATTGACTCGAGTGTTGACTTGAAGTGGCTTCTTCTGTCCGTTCCTTCCCTCTGTTTACCTATGTTACAGATTGTAAATCTTCAAGTTTTCTGATTTTTCTTTTTGCATATCTAATCTTTTGGTTATTCGACTTGGATTACTTTTGTTCTCACAGCAAATTACGACCTCGTCGTTTTTGAAGCTGTCGAAGCCTCCAAAACATCTATTTTAAGAGGTATTTCTTTCTAAATGCAAAGTCAACGAATGTGTTCAAGGCTAAAACTATCAAAGGTGGCCCTCGTATTTACAGTAATTGCATTAAAATCCGTTTAAAATACTTGCAAAATCTAGAATGAAGCATTGGCAACTTAATTTAAACTTCGGCCCATGCGACGTTAGGATTAACTTTTACGATTTCTTTTTAAAGTTATTTTCCTTGTCTTTCTATTTTCAGCAATTTAACTGGAAAACATTTCCATGGCGTATTTGATAATAACTGCATGTTTTGGGACGGTCAAGAGTTCTTTCGTGTCAATGGTGTTGAAATGTTCATCAGACCAATAAAATAATATTCAATATTTTAAAATAATAAGATATATGTCTTTGCGAATTAACGAACAATTATTATTTTTTTTACCCTTGCAGTGGGTATTATAAAATTATGCGGATGTATGTAACGCATTGAAGGAAGCATCTCCGACCACATAAAGTATATATATTCTTGATCAGCATCACCAACGCATACTCCATAGGAACGATCGGTCGAAAAACTAGTCTGAGTGAGAAAAACTTTTTTGTTTTTAATGAAAACGCCTTTTTAGTTCGTATTTCTTAGTTTATATACTTACCCGTTTTAACAAAGTTTTGTCGAATATCGGATGACTATAGCATATCGCTCCCATAGGAACGATCGGTCAAAAAACTAGTTCGAGTGAGGAAAACTTTTTTGTTTCTAATGAAAACGTCCTCTTTATAGCTATTACAACCCGACGTCTAACTATTCTATGAAACTTTTTTTTTTTATGTACTTATTCGGACACGTTTCTACAAATTTTTATCAAAATCGGATGACTATAGCATATAGGGATGATCGGTCGAAAAAGAAGTTCTAGTGGGAAAAACTTTTTGTTTTAAATGGGATCGCCTCCAAATTTCTTAATTAACAGTGATTAGCTCCAGTTTGTTTAATCGAAATCAGACATCTCTATAGTAATCCCATAGAAAAGTAAGGTCCAAAAAGTAGTCTTTGTTGGAAAAACTTTTGTGTTCTCAATGCAAGCTGCAAGGGTATACAAAACTTCGGCCGCCACCCCTTTCGTATTCTCGTCGGTCGGCTTGTCTCATGTCTGTGAATGGTCCAAACCGCGAATTGAAAATTATAACGTTCCGTACGATTTCGATGGAAATTTGGGAAATGGTTGACCGCTTGCCCGAGAAGGTTTTTAAGTTGAAAAAATTTGCGGAAAACGGTCCAAAAACCGCGAAAATTGCAAAATTTAAGTTTCCAAACTTTGGGATGGACGCTGCCCTAGGTTTCCAGTAGAGAACCGCTTTGCATTTTCGTTTATAACTTTGGAGATTCTGATTTCAGAAATGGGCGGAATCCAAAAACCCGAATTCAAACACCGTCATCCGATGCGAATTTTGTTTGTAAGGTCAAAAAATCGCGAAATTCGCAAAATTATACCGTTCATCCGATTGCAATAACTTTGGAAATTGAAGCTTGCTCGGGGTTTCTAAGTTAAGAAATTTGCGAATCCAAAACCGCGAAAATTAAAAAATTGCGGTTTCGGTAAATCTTTGGATAGTGGTTCGACGCTTGCCCGGAAAGGTTTCCAATTAGAAGATATGGGCGGAAAATGGTCCAGGAACCGCGAAATTTGCTAAATGTTTTATTTTGATGAAGCTTTGATGACATGGTTGTACGCTTGCCCGCGAAGGTACTGAATTGAAGAAATGGGCGGGAAATGGTCAAAAAACCGCGAAATTTCAAAAATCCTAACCGTTTTTAAGATTGCCATAAAACTTTGGGCAACCCTCCCCCGAAGGTTTCTAAGGTCCAAAAATCGCGAAATTTGCTAAAATAACCTTATGAGAATTTATAAAAGCGCTTAGGCTAGTAGATGTAAATCCGGCGTTGGTAAATGGACAAGATTTCACGGTCCAAAATTTTAGCAAATTTTTTGATTTGAGCCTAGATTATGTTGAAGACTTGATAGACAGCAATTGTAGACGGGTAAATAGGAAGTATAACCAAACGGTCAAAAAGTCACGAAATTTGCAAAATTTTCATATGATTTTAGATTATCATGAAGACGTGTAAATAGAGGAAAAGATCAAGAGTACGGTCCAAAATGATTTATACCGACCATGCAGCCTGCATAGATTGAAATAATCGATCTCTTAAGAATCCTAAGAACCCGGCGACGCCGGTATTCAGCTAGTATTTATATAAGCATTATCTGACGTTTGCTTTGTTCTCAACCCCCCATTTGCCTCCATCTATGCGCTCATCACATCCAAAATAGTTGTCAACAATATATTCCTGAGCTGTGCAATAGCTGTTTTCGTTCCACATACGCATTAGAAACGCCGCTATCGATACGCCGCTATCTATACAAAGTGTGGATTTTGTTCAAGTTGCTGGATACACAACAATCGAAATCGTAAACAGAAAATTCCTGGCACAATTTTTATACTCTGTACCAAAGGTAAAGTAAAAGTAAAATTGGCTTGTCAAGATGACACAGCCCCAAGGGGCCAAAGCCGAGCCTCTCTCAATCTCTTGGCTTGCAATTTTAGCACAAGAGAAAGGGACCACAGTTTAACGCCGAATCCGAACGGCAGTTTTTGAGAAGCTTTTCATGGCTAATTACGCAAAGCTGGCGCCAACAGCAAAGAGGTGTGGCCGGATGTAAAGTTTTATTCAAAGAAAAAACTTTTCATTAGATGTTCCGAGGCGGGATCGAACCCACGACCTCATGCTCAGCGGTCGCGCACACTAACCGCTGAGCCACCCAGCCAAAGTATGTAACAGCCAGCAGGAATCATCTTCGTATGAACGCACAGATCTCAGAGATGGTAAGAGATAGAGGTTTGACATGTATGGGACATATGCTTCTTCTATCTGCAGTCAGATCAAGTTTATTTTCAATTTTGGCCACGCCCCCTCCCGCCCCGCAATTTGAAAAAAACGCTCATATCACCCACAGTTTAATAGATAGAAGGTTCGAACCTTCTGGACATATATTCCAATCAAAATTATTTATCGATTTCCCAAAGGAATCATAAAGATCGTATCAAAGGTTCTCGAGATATGATCAAATGTTGCTGCAGCAGCAACATTAGCAGCGCAGTTTACCGCTGCGTTGGTAAACAGAGTATTATATAGTCAGGCTTGACCGACTTTCTTCCTTGTTTTCATATGAACTTTGGCAGGAATTTTTTGATTTTGCATTGCTGGATACCCGGCTAAAACCAATAACCCCCCCGTAGAGTCGTAGATCTATCCCGTACTTTTTTTAATTAATGATTCAATATTTTTTCTATTTTGTTCAACGGTGCCATTAGCGACTGTAAAGAAAAACTCACCTTTAGACCCTCGCTGTCATAACGTAT
Source organism: Lordiphosa collinella (assembly GCA_018904265.1). NCBI lineage: Eukaryota > Metazoa > Arthropoda > Insecta > Diptera > Drosophilidae > Lordiphosa > Lordiphosa collinella. The sequence goes on from JAEIFV010000220.1 coordinate 305,463, forward strand.
TCGTTTGCCGCCCACTCCACGTTTGTCATAGTCACGCTCATCATCAGAGATTTCCATTTCATCGTCGTCGATTTGGACAGTGCGCAGTTCCTGCATAGGCATGGGCAAAAGATAGGTAATTTTAACAATTATCTCCAATTTGTATTTATGCCAATTAGCTGCCTTAATATAGAAAATCACTGCTTACACAAAGTAAAAAGTTTGATATATATATAGAAACCTAGCTATAAAATTTGTATGTAGGAAAAAATGCATCAAATTATCTCGAGATACTTTTCTGGTCTGTTTTGGTCCGCTTTGATTACTTACCTCGCCTCGCTTTAAAAATTTATTTTGTATTTCGTTTGTAAATTATTAATTTGAATTGGTTACACAAATTTGAATATATATAGTTTTTTTTTTAGTTTGCTTTACAACCAATCGAACGCAGAGTGAATGCCTAGGAAACTTACAAATGTGAAACAATTTGCAAAGTTGGCTTAGGCATTTGGTCTATGATTTACGTTTAGTTATTAAAGTAGTAAAAGCTTATCGCAAAAAATTAGGCAAATGCTTAGTTAGAGAGAAATTTAGAATGAAAATTATGCTACAATCTAAGAGTAAGAAAAAAACTGAATCTATAAAGCCTGCTAAAGCATTAGATGTAGACAAGTGACTAAGCGTAAAGATGTAATTGAAGAGAGCCTAAATGAAAGAGTGTGAAAAGAGAACTGTTTGCAAATGACTTGAGCTTGTATTAGTGTACTTCGATAAAGTTTAGCGATTTGCCTTAAATAACTCTCAATTGGGAGAGGCAATCTCAGTGTATGTGCGAGAGAAAAAGTAGTTTTAGACATAGGTAGGTCTCCTTAGAGCCAAGAAGATCTAAGATTTTTTTTTTAAATTTTTCAGTTTTAAATAAAAAGAATAATCAAAAGTAGTAGTAATCAATGGTCAATAGTAATCAATATCAGTACACCATGGTTAAGTTAATATCCATCAAAAACTGATACTTTAATGATCCACACTTGTATCACAAACTCACTGAGAGTTTTGTAATTGCAAGAAAAAGTGAACTCTAAGCTCAATATTATAATTTGAGTAAGATTAAAAAAACATTAAAGTAAATACGCTCTCCAATATTTTGAAAACAGTTCCTTTCTCACATCCTTCTACTTATGTACAAAACTAAAAGAAATGATTCTTACATATGATAAGCAAAGTTAGATCTATTATTGATTAGATAATATATTTCATTAGCAATCATTTCGTATATTAAATGACGTCCATATTAACAAATTGAATGGAAACTAAAATGAAGTGCAAACCAACAATTATAAATTATAGCAACTAATCAACTGCACAAACACAAAAGGCAATGTGATAAAACAAAATGAAAGAGCCACAAACCATGCAGAATTAATGGAAATGTTAGACTAGACAACAATAACAACAACAACAACCACAATTGGACAGTATGAAACAGTTGGGTTTTGGTTTAATACACTTTTTATCTTCTCTGAATTTGATTCTTTGAACATTTTTGTACGTACCGTGGCTAATTTCTTCCATTGATCGATGTTTTTTCTTTGGGCTTTGGTGAAATGGTCCCAAACCTTCTTGTGACTAGCGGCATTGAACACTTTTTCAATCTGAGTGACTGAACAATAATGCAATAATATATAATAATATTAAGGGAGGACAGAGGGTAGTTTGTTTTTTTTTTTTTTTTTTTTGCTAGGCTGCATTTGGGGTTTTCTTCTTTTTTTTTTTTAAAACATTTTTTTAAATAAAATGAATGGAAAATTAAGAGTAGAATAAATACTACTTGAGAGACCCTCGCATAGCATATAAATATATGTAGATATTAATTAAGTAGATATAATCTAGAGAGAATACAACAGCTTTACCTATATTTGGACTTGGATTACATTTGCTTTGGGTGTCTGGTCTGGTCTGATCCGAGTCTTGAAGAGAGGCTCTACATTTGACAATGTGAATTGTTCTGTTCTTGGTTTACAAACCTTTTTGGACTTGGAAGGGCTTACTTTTGACTATAGTTTGTATACTTATGTAAGTGGGCAGACACAGTGAAAGACGGAGAGAGATAGAGACGGCAAGGATTGCCGCACAGTGGAACAAAGATGTCAAAGATGGCGATCAAACAAAAATAAAACATCACAATGAATTGGAATCAAGATCTCAAGAGTTTTCTCTCTCTTAATTCTAAAATGCTGATTCTTTGCATGTAGCTTTAAGTCTCATTTTCACCTTACCTTGATCCGAGATCCTTTTCCATGGTGATAATATTGGATTTTACACAACATATAAAACTTGAGCGTGTTTAGAAACTGAATTGTCTTTAAAAATTGATTAAATCGTCTGCGAGTTGTTACCCTATCTAGCATATTTTTCAGACAGCCTACTACTATTTCCTGTTCCAAAGCAAGGAAACCTTTATCGATCAGATTGCAATAAGAACAGACGCAATTGTTGAGCTTTGACAACAAATAATATATTCACCTGAGGTTATATGTGCTGCTGTGTTCTCAATAATAGCAGCGCAGTAGGTGATCTTTAAGTTTGCAATGTTTTTAGCATATTCCTTCTAAGAAATAGTTAATACTTTGTATTTGTAATCAGCTGTGTTGCTTTGACTTAATACTTGGTTGTAAGTCCTTCGTGGCATGGAGTTAATCAAGTCCTGGCAACCCTTACCAGGAATCTGTGACCATCTCTCTTTTGTCAAAGTTGTAACGGGTGACAACTAAAAATCTGCACAAACTTTAAAATGCCGCCATAACCACAATTCTCAACGGATCTTTATAAAAATTTGACAGTTTATTTATGACTATATATACAAAAAAATTGCATCAATGGATTTGGTCGAAATGACCGTTATCAGCCACTCGACGTAGCTTCCGGAAAATGTCCCAGCAGGCGGCCTGTACGACCTTGGGGTCGTATTTCCGGATACAGAAACAAATTCTGTTGGTCAGTTCTTTGATATTTTTGGCCTTTCAGTTGTTTTTGTAAACTGCAGCACTCAGACTTCCAAAAAAATCTTCAATTGGACGACACTGCGGCGAGTTTGTTGGGTTCCGTTCCTTTGGTACATAAGGGATACTGGCAAAAAGGCGATTTTGGTTACACATCCAACGACATTGAGATTTGACAGTTTGTATTTGGTCAGGTGTGTAATTTGGTGCTCTTTGCTTACGTCTGGCAACAACATTATTCGTTTTCAGTACTTTACAGATGTATATGTTGTTGGCTTCAATTAAATTTTCTGGCTGCATCTCGTTGACTTATGTTGTCTTTGTTGTTAAAAAGTTGAGTTAGCTTTCTGACAGCTTGGCCAGGTCATAATGTTTGCTTTTCGACCACTTCCAACTTCTCTTTTTATTATTTTTCGTTGCAAAATGCTATAAATAGTGCGTTTGGACTTGCCCTCTTGGGTAAAATGGTTTACTGTAAACACTTTACCTTTGTCAGCATGCATTTCGTAGAATTTTACAACGCGATCAAGAAGACGTTCTTGCTCGGACGGCATGATGGCGACTACTTGTCAACATTTTTGTCAGGGGGGCATGAAAACGTGTCGACAGGAGAACAAAGAGAAATGTCATCCCGAAAGCTTTTAGGTAAAGCTTAGCTAAGGGCGCGCTCTCTCAAAGTTTGTGCAGATTTTTAGTTGTCATCCGTTACTCTAGACGGTTTGGCTTTAGTTACACTTCGCTGGCCTTTGCTTTATGTCGATCCATTCCGCTCCAAACAAATATTTGTCTAGTTTGTAGTTGTGTTTTTTGGGTCAGAGGCATCTTCCACGCTGCAAATGGTAGCGTACCATTTTTTTAAATGTCCACACATAAGGATAAACCCAACGCTTCTGTATGAAAATCAGACCCCAATTTTCAAGCCATGATGCTTTGCGGTCTTGCAAGCGTGGTTGGGAAGACACTCTGTGTTTTCTGGAATACGGACATGTTCTCTGAACCCAGCTTCACCAATCAACACGCAACTTTTTGGCAAAGGGCTTAATTCGTTACGAATTTAAAAGTGAGGCTTTTCTTGAAACTGGAGCACATGGATTTTCTACTAAAATTCGTCGCCGAATAGTTACATCGCTAACAATACGAACAGGTTGGATCTGATGAATTGAAAAACAACAGCACAATATTGGTGCATGGCCACAAAAGTATCAAAAACGGTCAAAAAAGTAGGAAAACTTTTCTAATAACTTATCTGTGTATTCCATTTTACAAAAAAAAAACCCAAGCGTTAAATCTACAAGAAGGAATACTGCGCTATTTTTGTGAACACAGTTGTAAGTATTTTGGAATCGTCAAACTATTCTCACAGCTTGGGATCGATATCATCGAGTATTGAATGAGATTGTGAAAATATTGACCAAAGAAATTAATATGTACCAACCGATCTCCATATGTGTCTTGTTAAATACCACTTTCGCTATACAAGCTTACGCCACAAAACTATCTTTTCGACGATATTTCACTAGCCTGAAAATAAGAGAATAACGAACCCACCGATATGAGCTGTTATATTATGTGCCGTTTGGTAAACTATTCAACTAATTCCTATAACTAAGCGATTTTCCTAGTCATTGGAATGAATCTTTCTGTATTCAAATTCATAAGAAGGAAATAAATTGTTTTATCAGAAAGTGTCAACAAGCGTCTGCTGTTATTTCTATTTACATAGCGGCTTATAATGTGGAATCAACAAAATTGAAATGAACATATACGAGGTGTGTTTAAAGGAAAAGGTAAATTTTGAATTTTCGCGGGCTTTGTACATTCGATAATCGATATTTTGTTTTTGTTATATTCGGACACATATGATTATCATATGTTTGCACTAGCAGCTAATTTCGATTAGTAGTTTATTTTTGGTAACTGAAAAGGTTAGTCACCTTTTTGTGTGCTCTTCGATTTTTGCTAAATTTTGAGCAAAAGCAACGTCGCATTAGTATCGCTCAGGAGTTGTTGAATGACGTCAACGACGATCCGGGTTTGCTCAAACGGGTCATAGCTGGTGACGAAACGTGGGTATATGGTTATGACATCGAAACCAAGGCCCAATCATCCCAATGGAAGACCGAAAAAAAAACGCAAAGTTCGATCAAAAGTGAAGGTTTTGCTCACTGTTTTCTTTGATTACAATGGTGTGGTGCAGCATGAGTATCTGCCAAGAGGTCTTACAGTTAATAAGGAATACTACAAGGAAGTTATGCAACGTTTGCGTGAAGCAATACAGCTCAAACGAGCAATTGTGGAAAAATAAATCGTGGATTTTGCATCACGATAATGCACCAGTGATTTTTTGTCCAAAAACAACAACGTTATCATGCCTCAACTGCCGTATTACCCAGATTTACCTCCCTGCGACTTTTTTCTTATTCCCAAAACTGAAGAGACCAATGAAAGGAAAGCGTTTTGCCACGATTGATGAGATCAAGTCAGAATCGAAGAACGCATTTCAGAAGTGCTTCGAGGATTGGAAAAAACTTTTCAAAAAAATTAAAAATTCACCTTTTCCTTTGAACACCCCTCGTATGTGCCAGTAGAACTTGGCTATAAGTCAAAAAGATGGAAAATGTGTTTCTCATTTAAGAAAATGCACCACCAAAGTTAGAAAACAAAGGGACGAAAAGGGGTTTAAAGCCAAAGGATAGTCTTGAGAGAGGCCAAATAAATTGAAACATAATTTCCAACTTTTGTATTTGGAAGCCGTTTACTAAACCTGTTGTAGCTCTAGAAAACGTCGCCGGGACGGGATTCCAGCTTGATCCAAAATGAAGTACGTTCTCGAGCAAGACGTGAACATTTTTAGAATCTATGTGACGGTACGGGACTAGTTTGTTACTCTGAAATTTCAATGGGTTCATACCAGGGACTAATACAGAAACCGGGACCGTTAACCGAAATAAACCGTTTCAAATCAACATATAATAAATTTTTTTGTGAACCAAACACCGTTTATCGTTATTATTGAAACCGATAAAACCGGGACGAACCCGAAACGTTGGAACCGGTACAGTATTGGTTTTATTATCTTTTTATTATCTTAGTGAGATACTTGAAACGCAAAGAAACTAACATAAGAAGACCCTTCATTCCATACTCCAACTGAGAAAGAGTCCAAATAGCAAAAATCGTTAGTCTATCGAATTTTTAATCAATTATCTTATATCAGGGGTGCTAATTGTGTAATTGGCACTGCGCATAGCACAAACCAAAGCAAATCACAAAAGAAACTTAGTGTGCTTTCTCTCTTTTCTTTCTCCTATGCCTGTGGCAAAGCTGAGGCAAAACCAATTTGTATATGGTGGGCGATTTGATTGTTAGCGACGAATAATTTCTTTTGAAAAAAGCACAGTACTGTCTTTTGACTTATATTTAAGAATGCCTCAACCAAAATCAATTCCTTTTCGGAACTATCATTTGCTTGATATTCAAGCAGGTGTGAGTGACTGTGTTCTTAATTGTTAACGTCATAATTGAACTTTACTTTGACTGTTAAAAGCCAATATATTCTGTTATGAAGAATCGTTCGTTTTATTACACACGGATAAAATGATCTAGATTTATCCGGAATTAAATTTTCCAATATGATTAAAAAAACTGACCGGAACCGGAATAAATAACCGGTTACCGTTTCGAAACCAAAACAATCACCGGAACCGGTACCGCAAACCAAATTCGTTTAGGTATTAATCCCTGGTGCCTATGGAATGAAATATAATATGATATGGGATCCATGCTTATAAACTACCAAAACTAATTCTCAGTTTCCCTAATTTGTGTACTTTTATCTTCTTAAATTGTTTTATAGCTTTTCTAAGATAAGAATCTTTCTCTTAATTTTTATTTGATCGCCATTTCCATTGACTTTGTTCCACAGTGCGGCCTGTGCGGTGAATTGTTGTTTCAATCTTTCGACTGGGCTTTACCTGCGGCTGTTTGTTTTGGATGATTTGCTCCTTTGGGACTTTTGGGCCAATATTAGAGCAAATTTAAGACAGTGAGTTCTTATGTGTGGGGCAATGACTAGATTTGCTAATGTGTGTGTGTGTGTGTATGTGGGCTTATATGTGAGTGTGTGTGTGTGTGTTGGAAGACGCTAACAGGTAAAAAAAAAAATGTCAAAGGGGTGGCGGCCGCACCTAAATATATAAATTCCCCTCTAGTCTAGTAGCTAAACAATATCTTGGACATACATAAATGCCATCCCATTTGCTGGTTACTTACATTGTGTGGACATGGTGCCCATTTGTTTGCGATAACAATCCCTGGCCTTGCGCAAATCATCCTCCAGTTGCAGCTTATCGGCATGCAGACGCCTCACATGCGCATGGGTGCTCTGGATCATGGAATAGAAGACATTGGCATTGCGTTTGGTACAATCGCCGCGCTCCAGCCAAGCATTGATGGTCTGTATGGCCTTGACAAATGTCTCATTACTTCGCAGGTGTTCGGCCACCGCTGTGGCCTCATGATCCGTATAGTGTGGTATGGGAGGCGGTGATTGCGAACGCATGCGGGACATGCGTTCCCGATGACGCTGCTCGCGCTGCAACTGCCGCTGCTTGCATTCATAATCATATTGGTCGTCTCGCGCCTGGGCATAGTCAACATGCAAGCGTCCAAAGTTGGGTGGTTCGTTCAAACTGGAGATGCGTAGGCGATAGCCGGAAAGGTAAATGGCTCGATCGATGGCCGTCTCATGGCGATAGCGAATGTGACAAAAGTTCTTCTTCGACATACGCAAAGTGGTGATATCACCGCAGGATTCGAAAATCTCGCGTATTGTCTCTTCGGTGATGCTTTCCGGCAGGCCCCCTACGAACACGGTACGACAACCGGGCGGACGTTCGCGTATGGTGGGTGGCGGGGCATTAGGATTTGGTGGAAATAGTATGCAATTCTTGGTTTTGATCACCTCCTTAAGGCCAGCCGGCATAGAACCATCTGTAAACAGCAATGAGAAGGAATTGAAAGTGGGAGGGCTGGATTTTATTGTAAACTAGCTGAATACCCGGCGTTGCCTGGGTCCTTTGCATTGTAAGAATATGATTCTTATGAAAGCGTTTATTAGCAAGTTTCAACTGGCGAAAAATCGATATAAACTACAAATTTTCATTTCACCGACCAACAAGCATAACTTTTCAAAACGAAAATTGCTTTCGTTTTTGTGTTGCGAGAAACTGAATCAATTCCGTTTCGGAAAAGTTGCAGTGGAAGTGGAATTGAGAACATGCCTGATAATTTTGCAAATTTAGTGGTTTTTGGACCATTTCCGTCCCACTTTCCAACTTGAAAACCTTTCCGGGCAAGCACACTGCCACTCTCCAAGGATTCATTGCAATCGAATGATTGGTTTTTTACCATTTCCTTGACATTTTTTTAACTTGGAAACCTTCCCGGGCAAGCAGTTAGTCATTTCCCAAAATTGCATGGCAATCGGATGAACGGTTAAGGCAGTCATAAGGGACAGACAGACAGACAGACGATCATTAATTTTTATATATATAGATAGATGCTTACCCGCTGCGGCCAGAGCTGCCTCCACGGCCACTCCCAATCCAGCTTCGGGTGGCATTCCAGCTGCTACCGCAGCCGCCGCATAACCAGCTGCGGCATAATTATGTTGCATTTGCTGCATGGCTGCAGCCATCATGGCTGTGGGATCCATTAATGGATTTGGTGTACCCGCTGCTGCCGCCCCAGTTGTTCCGCCAGTTCCAGCTGCTCCCACATTTGAACTGCCTGCAGTGGGCGTGGCACCAGCTGCTGCTGCTGCATTTTGTGCCGCCGGAAAATACAAATAGCTGGCAGGTGTGTGAATCAGTCCATTTAAATACAACTGGGCATCGGGCAGGCTTAATGAAGTGGATGCGTTGGAGCTGCTGGACAGCTTATCCCCTGCCGGCGTAGAAGAGCTGACCAAAACCTCCGGTACATCCTGCTCGTTTTCATTCTCCAAGTCCATGGGGGCACTGCCCTGGGTGGGCTTCATTTTACTTAAAGCCTGTTTTGGGGTATTAGAATTCGCAGCTGTTGCTCCGCCCCCCACACTGCTGTTGCTGGATATGGCCGCGGCAAGTTGGTTTAGGAAATTTGGATGATTTGGCATACTGACGCCATTTGGCATGGTCCCAAAGAGTGGCACTAAAAACGGAGCAAGGGAAGCCGGTTAACAAACATTTATGCCAGGGAGAGGGCGCAGATGGGTAAGTTTTTTCTGGGGGGTGCTCCAAAATAAAATGGCGTAAGCCAGGCAAATGCATTCAAGAAAAACACTTTCAAACTGCACTTGCTCACTTTTTGTGCTTAGCTCAGGGCTTTGTTAGCTTCATTATGCCTTAGAGTACATTTTGTTCGCATTTTTGTTGAAATATTTAACCACTTACACATATTTTTTATGTTAATAAATGGTGCCCCGAAGGCAAATTTTTGCTCGGTGTGTTTTATTTTATTCGAATACCTTGCAACACTGGTCAAACAGCTGAGCGCTGTGCTGCTAACTCGCCGTTAATTTCTCAGAGCCGATATGGTATGGTTTAAAAACAATGTGACCGTACGCTGTCAGTAAAAGTTAACTATAAAAATATTTAATGAAGGTAATTTATTAAATTACAGGTCCCTTGGTAACATAAGCCACCCCCTCCCTCCTACACTATGATATAAAATGTTCACTGATTATGAAGAAGAATATTAATATCTTTGTTCTGTAATTACAGTAAGTATGGCTAAGCGCTGCGGGGTCTCTGGCCTCTATCGTTAAACGGTTGAGTGTACGAAACATTTTTTCACATATTCGGAGCACACAGAATCTTTGTTAACTAGAAGAAAGCAAGAAAGCCTAATGACGAGGCTTCGAAACAAAATTGGTTGCAACATTGTCTGATTCGATTTAATACTTGTAGCCCACCATAAAAAAACCAATAAAATTTATTTGCACAGGAAATTTATATCAAATTAAGAACATGGAGCTTGAAAGGTTTTACGAATACTTAAAGTTACTAAATGAAGCGCAATATCGGTTCCAAATCTCTCAAACACTTTTTTTGGAGCTAATATATTTGGGACACGATTTTCAGTTGAACTGTGGAGTTGTTGAATAGAGAAATTTTAAAATATTTACAAATTGAAAACAAGAAGAATGAAACAAAACACTACTGACTTGTTTACAAAAAATGTATAGCACCTCAATTTAGCAATTCCGCAGCTCAACTGGGGATCGCGATTTTCCTTCTACTTTTTGACTTGTAAAAATTTAAAAATTCCTCAATTCAACAACTCCACAGCTCAACTGGGGGTTGGGAATACCCGAAATGTAATATATAAAAATTAGCTTTGATCGAAACGTTTAAAAACTTGCCTTTAAATATTTTCAATTATTTTCTTATATCTTTACAACCAGAGTTGGTCATACTGAAATACCAATTAATCAGCTACAGTGTGTGCACACTTGTTCTCCCCATTTAGTGTAAGTTTTGTCAGTGTGTACACACTGTTCATATGATTCATCAGCTGTCGTCAGTACATTCGAGAGAAAACCCAATTTACAAACAAAACGAAATAAATAAACCAAGAAAACTTGTAGAAATTTTGGTGGAAAAGCAAACATGTCAGTGAATACGGCACACGCCAACAATGGCGTGCTCATCCATGCGGGCGAATAGTAAGTTAATGCGCGGCCTCTGACGTCATGGATTGACGTGGGGGAATTGACAACAGCTGGGCCCTAATCCAATCTTATCTTTATTTACAGCATTTTGCTGCATAGCGACGGTGTGTCCATGGAATTCTCCGGCCAAGATAATCCTTTGTTCAAGGGCTCCAAGGGGGGACGCATCTATTTGACGTCACATCGCATGATTTTCAATAGCAAAAAATCTTCAGATGCCATGCAATCCTTTAGTGCTCCGTTTATAGCCCTTACGGATGTGGAGATCGAACAGCCCGTCTTTGGTGCCAACTACATCAAGGGCAAAGTGCGTGCGCAGCCCAATGGCAACTATGTGGGCGAGGTTAAGTTCAAGCTGCACTTCAAAGCCGGCGGAGCCATTGAGTATGGCCAGGCCTTGCTGAGAGCGGCCAAGACGGCCATGAATAACTATCATCGTGGTGGGATGGTGGGAGATGATCCACCACCCTATCAACCGGCTGGAGCCTGGAATGAGGCTCCCCCGCCGGCCTACCAGCCACCTCCGGGCTATTATGGTTGGTTGCCGCAGCACGATGCCTTCAGTGGCCCAGCACCGAACACGGTGTTCATGAGCGATAATCCGCCGCCCTATCCGGGCATCAGTAAGTCTTCCACACCTACCCATACTTCTCCTATTGCACTCGCACTCGGCTTTTGTTTTCACTCTTCCCCCTTTATGCACTTGTCTGCGTCTGCTCTTTCTGTTGACAGCACCACCAAATCAGCCCGCACCACCAGCACAGCCACAGCAGCAGCCAACTGAACCCAATTGGTATGGTTTTTCAGCACCACCGCAGCCCCAGCAGCCGCCAAACCAACCCGGCTATGGTCCACAGGGTTGGGCCGGTGGCTATGCCCAGCCGCCGCCATATGCATCGTGTGCGCCAGCCTGTCCGCCGGGAGCCCCATATGCTGTGCCCGCACAGAACTATCCGGGTGCGGCTCCGGCTCCCTATGGTGGTGGCTATCCGGCAAATGTGCCCGGAGGATTTAACTCGCCCGGATTCTTGCAACCGCAACAGCAACCCAATGGTTTTCCACCTCAACAACCTCAGCAGCAGCCACCACCAGCAGCCGCTGGTGCTACCGCCGGAGCTGCTGGAGCCTCCTTCATGGGTTTCAGCTTGCCCCCCGGAAGTGAGTATTATTGAGAATTCTTATTTTTTTGGCGAAATTCATTTTTAGTTTCTCATCATAATATTCATCACTTTTTTTTCGCTTAGCTTAAATGCACTCGCAAATCTCAGTCCTGATGATGTTGAAAGGAATCAAATTTATTGGATTGGCATATTTTGTATAGCATAGAATAGATGTATCTAATTTCCCTAGTAAACTAAATGTTGTCATAAATTGGAGACCCGGAATTTTGTTGGTAATCAAGTCGACTCAAAGTGCTCTTGGACTTATATTTTGAAAAGTACTTAGGTTCAACTAAATCTTATCTTACTTAGACCAATTCTCTAACAAATAGTCTCAAAAATGAGGAACTTGCTATGCTTTATATTACAGGTCGAACCCAATTTAGTAGAATTCTCGATAATTCGATTTACCCCCATAATTCGAACTATTTTCGTGTCCGTTCAGTATTTCAAGTAAAACTACTTCGTTAATTCAAAGCCTCTATAATTCGATGTTTTTGTGAATATAAATTTTAAACAAAGTTACCTCAATAAATCGATGTCTTTTTCAAAAATATTAAGCTTTGAAGACAAAGTTAGCAAGCAAAGCAAGACATTCCATTCGGGAAATTGAAGTTGGAAAGGTTTAAAAGGATGTTCCAGCTAAGTTTCAAATCAAACCTAACACTACAAAAAATCATTGAATGCTGAAAAAAGTGCATGACCCCCGAAACTATTGTTTCCGAAACCAGAAGTAGCAATCTTCCAGTAAATGGGAGGATGATTCAGCAGAAGTCACAAAAATATGAGAAAATCTTAAATTGTGAAGACTTCAAAGCAAGCAACGGGTTTATTCGCTTCAAGAAACCATCTGTGAAGAAGTGGCCGCAGAGGCTGAACCGAAGTGATGCATCAGATTAAATCAAGATTACCTTAAAAGAGCAGTGGTCGATATTCCAGGCGAGTTGATCAATTTATCATAGGTTCTAAAATCAAATACATTTTTTTTTTCATTTCATTCTTTAAGCCCAATTTACACGACTCAGCTGAGTAACTCAGTTCAGCATTTACACATGTCTGAGAATCTTAGTTGAGTCAGTTACAAAACCAATGAGCGCTCTGCTGTGCGGTCAGTTCAATTTGAGCCGGTTCTATTACACCTGATCGCTCAGCTGAGTAGGCTCAGACAACTGTTTACATGGGCTGACAGATACTCAGATACAAAACTCAGCTGAGAGATCAGGTCGTGCAAAGTGGGCTTTAGTTCGATTACCCCTTTAATTCGATTCCTTGTGAGTTCGAATTAACGGGGTTTGACCCGTATCCGATTTCTTTCTCTGTCGGTTTGGTAATTGTCTAGAACAGGGTCCTGTCGATAGACCGCGAATTATGAAGAATTATCATGCAAAAAACTCGCCGAGGACTTCGATGGTTTCTTTTTAAATGAATTTAGAAATTTGCTGTTTTTGCACCAAATTTATGGATTTGCTTTTCGTCAAATGTCAAATAAATAATTAAAAATGACAATTTTTGAACGACTTACCCCTAGAATTTAACTGCAATAGCGTTTAGAGGTTCATAAAACACACCAATGGTTTTTTTATACTACCCAGAAAGCTATAAACAGCGTTTCTTCCTTTTCTCAGCGGCTAGTGTGCGCGACCGCTGTGCAAGAGGTCGTGGGTTCGATCCCGCCTCGGAACATCTAATGAAAAGTTTTTTCTTTGAACAAACTTTACACACGGTCACCCCTCTCTGCTGTTGGCGCCAGCTTTGTTGTAATTAGCCATGCAAAAGCTTCTTAAACTGTTGTTCGGATTCGGCGTTAAACTGTAGGTCCCTTTCTATTGTGCGAAAAATTAGAAGCGCCCAAGCCAAGAGATTGAGAGCAGCTCGGCTTTGGCCCTTTGTGGCTGTGTCAAGCCATTTTACTTTTACTACTTACTTTGGTAAAGTGTAAGTCTTAACAATTTTCAATGCATTTCTTTATTTTTGAAGCCGACAGCCTGGGAAATGTTGCTTGGGGATGGCTCCAAAGAAAGTGTGAAGAGATAAAATATATACATTTTTTTGACGGGATTTTGTAGCGCAGTGATAGTGACTGACCCTACCACAGGAAATAAATCCATAGATTCGATGTATTTCCGACTCGATGTAATACCGATTCGATCTCAAGATCACAGCACAGTCTCCAATTCTGCTCGGTGTATTTAAATTGTATGGTTCCTTATAATGTACCCTTCCTGTATCTCATCGAATTTCCCGAACAATACCGACTATTTTCGCAAAAATTTTTTGAGTCAACTGAATTTAATGCCATCTGCATGTCACCGTATCTTTAATTCGCTATAAAACAATAAATAATTGCAATACAATTTCTTTTGCTCCTAATCCTCATTCCAACATTACTATGCTAGAAAGGAAGACGAACATATCAATAGGATTAGCAATAAAACAAATTTTTTAACAATATTAATTATTGTTTACGCTCCAAAGTACATTTTTTTAGCAGCATTTGCCTCGCACAAAAATTTCTTGTCAATTGGATTTCCGTTAGACCCAGCAACTGTAAATCTGCTTAAAACAAAAACAGAATATGCGTAGAAGCTTTTTCCGTTGATCGTATTTTTACAGGGAGAGCGTACTGAGAGCCACTCTCTCTGTTTACAAATGTCAAATTACAACTGAGCAGTGCACACAGTGAGTGTTGGCCTGTTGCTGTTGTTGCTTTAAACAAAAACAATGCGTTGGTCTGCTCACCTATCTGTGTGAAGCGTGTGTGTATTGGTACAACTTTTAATTCGCTATTAAACAATAAATAATTGCAATTAATATTTTTTTCTTGCAATGGCGTGGTCTAAATTCTCATAAGAACATATAGTATAAATTTTGGGTTCATCAAAAACATTTCAATCTTCGTCTGCTTTGGGTTGTTGGTGCCATATGTGCTTATTAAGTTTCGACGCTCTGAAGTATTCAACGCCATGATCGCTACTGAGAGAAAGCTCATTTTTGGTGAAATTCATGCTGGAATAGTAACTTTACTTCTTCAATAATTTGTTTTGAGCTTGTCTTTCTGGAAAGTTTGTGAGTGAGTTTGGAAAAGTGTCCATATTTCATACCGCATAACATATAAGTGGTTGTCCTTGTCTTCCTCTTCGAATTCATCAATTTAAAAGCCTGGAAGTTTAATCTTGTCAGGTAGGTTCTGATAGAAAAACACTTCCAAACGCTTTCTAAAGTCTTTTATGAATCTCGAAGAGAATATTTTTGGAGTGAATACCTCTTAAAGCAAGTTTTACCCAGGATTTATTAACTGTTATTATTTGTTTTATAAAGAAAATATTTAAAACATTTTATCACATCACATCCCATTGCACAGTTATCAGTTTATAACGCAGTTCGAGTAATTGGGCTTTACTTTAAATATTCAATCCTTTGAACTAAACATAGTTGTACCTAATCTAAATCATGAAATCTAACAAGTTACTAAAATCCTTAAATTTGGTATTTAAAAATACTTTTCTTTTGACCTATTTTTTTACAGTGTAAAAAAAACTACTGTACCACAAACCCCACACAAGTAAGAAAGCCACCCTTAATTAAGCAACACAAAAACAAAAGCCGAGTCTCTCTCTTATACTTACTTATTTTCATTTTTTTTTTAGTAACTTGTTTAATGATTTCTTCTTTCTGTTTTCCCTCCCATTTTTTGAATTGCAATCCAAACTTAGTAGCCAGAATCGGCAGCACCGACTATTATTTCTATCGTTGTCCAACTCCACTTGAAAGATCCAACATTGTTGTACTTCTAGCTGGTATATAATGTCATAAATAAAAGTGTAAGAATGTTTGGTTGATAAATAAGTATAACACTTAAGATTTTTGTTGCTTAAATTTATTTAACAGATTCCAAAGAAGCAGAGGCTGCTGCTAGCGCCTATAATACGCCCTATAATCAAGGTGGTCCCAGTGCACCAGGTCCTGGTGACATGCCTCCTTCTTATCATGTAGGTAGACAAATTTATAAAATTAATTATGTTGACTAAATTAAGTTTTTTTAATTCCAGAATTTACCCCCCAGCTATGATGATGCATCCAGAAGGAAACAATAGAAATTGTATTCCACCAATGTGGCGCCTAACTACAGCTCATTCCTTTAGGGATATTTTAAAATAAAAGTATCCTGTCATTACATAAGTTGTATAGGAACTTTTTGCTACCAATCACAAACTGGGCATTATTGTTTCTGCTTAAACTTTTTATTCTTGCTCGAAAAATGGCGCTGAATTTATATATCACAAATTATATGTATACTTATAACTGCTTTACATAATATTACTTTGATTTTTTTTAAACTATTAATGCTTTAAAAAAAAGAAACATTCTCTTGTTAATGCTGTTTTTTTCTTATTGGCTATATATTTGTTATAACTAAAACTGTTTTATACAAAATTTATATTGTATTATGCAAAATATTATTATGAAATATAAATATATGTATTTGTCAGTGAAGTAGATAAATGAGAGTTGTTTTGTTTTAGGTGGAAAGTGTGTAACGAGTGCCAAAGTTAAGTCCTGGAGTTTACAGCAAAAGAATGTCTTAACCGAGTAGCTCAGCGGCTAGTGTGCGCGACCGCTTAGCAAGTTTCGGAACATCTAATGAAAAGTTTTTCTTTGAATAAACTTTACACCCATCCACCCTCTCTCTTGTTTTTCAACGTGGGTAATTAGCCATGCCAAAGCTTCTCAGCAAATACCGTTCGGATTCGGCGTTAAACTGTAGCTCCCTTTTTTTTTTGAGAAAAAATAAACCCAAAAAAAAAAGAGAGAGAGAAGAGCAGGGCTTCTTCCTTTGGGTGGGATTAATTTTTTTTTTAAATCGCCATCTTTTTTTTTTATTATACAACAAACCAGCAGCATGAAAAAATTTTGCATTTCCATTTTCTTTTTAAACAAATGAGAGTGAAACAATGCTGTATACTTACTTTACGTAGACTGCTTTTCGCCCCTTTATTTAAATGACGTTCCTGAATTGATGCGCTTCATACCTACGAATGGAACACCTTAATAAACATGGAAAAGTCGCAAACTCTAGTGTTAAAAAAAATCACAGTAAAATACTAGCAAATTAAAGTAGCCTAAAGTAATATGTCTGAATATGGGTTTAACGACCTGTTTTGATTTTAGTCAAAGTGAATGTTAGCAAGCTCAAGGTCGAGGTTTGATTATAGTTCAATAATCAACCAGAAAATTCAACGGAGAATACATTTGAACATGAATAGTAGCTGTGGCTGTATAGAGTCTACAGTGTAGCTTTCATAGAAAAGTAGGGTCCGAAAAGAAGTCTTAGTTAGAAAAACTTTTTGTTTTCAATGGAGACTACAAGGGTATGCAAAACTTCAGCCAAGTCGAAGTTAACTTCCCCTATTTTTAGATGTCGCTTCCATAAAAAGTAAATAAACAAAAATATATTAGCACATTAAAAAAAGTTTGTTCCACATCTGGCAGTATCTGGCAACCAACTAAGATTAGTGACTTCGTTAAAGGTCCGAAGTATTAAAAAATTACAATCTTAGGCCGGAGGTAGCTGGAGCTTTTTTTCTCGGTCCCAAAAAGATGACAAACGTGTTTTTTTATTCCATTTCTTCCAGCACACTTCTACTTGCAATCCTAAGGTTTGAACCGACAACTTAGGATTAATGTCTTTAAAAACGCGCGGGTCGGTTTTTAACACAATCTGTCGTAGAGTTTTAGAATTTTTTGGCCTTAAGGGGGTTTGTGGAACCTAAGTAAAATATTTTGTCCAAGTTTGAATTTAATTTAAATTTGAACAAAATAACGTTAAACCAACTTCGGTCTACCATTGTGGATTTAATTTCAGTACGATGTGTCTAGTGGTTTATTATTGTTTGAGCGGTCGGGTGTGATGACATCACACCTCGGCATCGGCCACATTGGTCTTACAATTCGTTCTAAGTTATTGGGCCAATGGCTGAGCAGGAATGGACGAAGAGAAATAAGACTCAATGGTTGGAAGTCAGTTAAATAAAGTCTGCTATATTTGAGTACAAGATTAGAACAAGAGCTCAGCAGCCGGGTCAGTACCTTGGCAAAATGAATCTGCTGCATGTGTAGCAATAAGGGAGAATGAAACTATTACAAAACAGAAACCGCTAGTATTCAATTAATTAAATCAAATCTTGTATTATATTTATATAAACATTATCTGGCGTTTTCTTTGTTCTCAACCCCCCTATTTGCCTCCATCTATGTGCTCATCAAATGCAAAATAATTGTCAGCAATATATTCCTGAGCTGTGCAATAGCTGATTTTCGTTCCACACACGCCTTAGAAACGCCGCTATCGGTACGCCGCTATCTATACAAAGTGTGGATTTTGTGTAAGTTGGTGGATACACAACAAACGAAATCGTAAACAAAAAATTCCTGGCACAATTTTTTTCATATGAACTTTGGCAGAAATTTTTTGAATTTGCGTTACTGGATACCCGGCTAGAAAAAAAAATTTTTCCCTTTGTACAAGGGCTGTTCAAAAACTTGTCAGCCTTCAAAGTTGGACGTCGAAATGAAAGGTATGCTGCTGGCGGGGAGGATATCAACCTTCGGATCATCTGAAATGGAAAAAGTAAACGGCGTTAGATTCAGTACAGATGTAATTCGGGCCCCTATTTCAATCATAATTTTTGCGATTTTTTTCACAAAATCGCGGCCATTGAAAAATGAAAATCCGATTTTAGTCAATTTTTTTTGTAATTTACTGTAAAAAAAAGTAAAAAAACTATGATTGAAATAGGGGCCATAATGGTGACAATTCTGCTTCGATTGCACTTTGTTTCATAAAAATCGGTTTAAAAAAACGCGGCAAAAAATTTGCCCCCCCCCCAAAACCGTTTTAATTTTTCGTTTTGTTGGGAAAACAAATCACTTTGGTTTTTAAAAGGGCTATATCTTCTAAAGTATTTCGACTCTCAAAAAATCCTTTTAGGACGATATTCTCAAATATTCAAGCTATAAAAATATGCAAAAAAAAAAAAATTAAAAAAAAATTTTGCTAAGCATTTTGCTAAGAATCAAACCGAAAACGATATTTTAACTTACAATTTGTAAGTTTTTTTGAAAACGGTGATTGAGAACCGAAAATATCACAAAAGAACTGAAAAGGCTGTAAGCGAAACCGGTTCCTGTGCCTATCAATCTTATGCAGTAATGAGTGTAAGGAAATTGCCTTATTTGATTGATAAAGAAAACCTCAATTCACGGAGAAGGGATTCTTTTCGGTTTCAGGTTCGGGAGGTACAAAATTATGTGGGTTCTGTTAATGGTCCTGCTATAATCGGTTCTTCGGGGTTTGGTTCAGGACAGGAAACATCCTTGTGTCCCAGTCTTTTTTCTTTGTCAGTCTTAATGCTTTAATCAAAGTTTTTCTCAGCGTTAAAAATGTACTGAAATGGTGGGCAATAACGTTCCTAGAACTAAATACATGGAATTCTATTCTCCATTGAAATATTCCGGTATTCGAAAGATAAGAACGTATTTTTTACCGGACTAAAGCATATTTTGTTCAATTTACTGTCTTTTTACCCTCTTGAGCACCAGTAATCTCTGTCAAGTCTTCAATTTAAAAACCAAGATACTATTATGGATCGAAATACCGAAACTTAAGTTATTGATAAGTTCTATTCTGCTTCTTTCTCTGATTGAAATTAAAAAGCAACCCTCTAAATTTGTCATAGTTGAACATTACATTTTTTAAATATTTTCTGGGTTCAGTTTGCCCCTTTAATCTTAAAACTAAGAGCAAAAATTGTGATTCACTTTATAACTAAAATCATATCAAGGTGTTTACTTCCAAAGTATTTTGTCACCAAAAGTGGACAACCAGAAAACACCTCGATTTTATTTTTAGACTCGTTCAAAATGTCAACAAAAGGGCTAATAGAAATAGAAGAAGCAGAGATTTCTGTTAGCTGTTCAAAACAACAGGCTGGCAAAAATCAATCATACGCCACATGCGCAGTGTGAAGTGTGGTGAGAAAAATGCCAGCACACAGGACATTTGTTGGCCAGCAAAAAGGATGGCAGAATAAGCTTAGTTTGTGTACAAAATGGAATGCATAAGCAAAAAACAGTTCAATAAATCATAAAAAATATGCAACAAAAGTTAAATAAAACTGAAATATCAAAGAAGTGAAACAAAATCCTATTTGGATTGTGTCAGCAACAACTTGTGTGTGTGTGTGTTCGTGTGCATAAGACAACACCCTGTACCCCACCACAGTTAAAGGAACAGACCTCTAGCAATTTAATCCTTTGACTGTTGTGTGTCATTTGCCACGTCTAAAGTATGCAACGGCCAATTGCCTAAAGTCGGCGCAAAGCAACAAAAAACAAATCCGGAAACCACCCAAACCAAATAAAATGGATGTGGGCGCCCAGGAAACCACCTACGAACCGCTAGAGGGACGCGGCCGTGGCGGTAGCAACGGCGCCGGCATGCGGCATACAACAAACAGCAGCATGGACAGTCCCGAGTTTGATACACGTGCCCCCAAAGGATCAACGACATGCCGTCTACTTGGCACTGCTGGCAGCGGGCATTGGATTTGTTTTGCCCTACAATAGGTGAGAGAACGGGTATATGAGGTAGGGTGGTGCAGCAGGAAGTCAAGCATTTAAGCACTTGACTTCAGGGTGCGGTTGGGACAAGTCATTAGCAAGAGTTTGCGCAAAATCTTATGGGGAGGCGAATGGCTGCGATTTGGTTTTAAATTTCAGATTGTACTGATGAAATGGATTTGAATTTCAAAAGCATAAAGAAAGTTAAAAAATATATTTAAGAGATGCTTTAAAATGCTGGAAAACGAATGGCGTGGCGTATTATTTCTAGATATTCGCAAACCACTTGGAAATTGGGAGTGGTTCAATTCCGTATAAGTCATAAACAATCAACGAACTCTGATATTAGTCGTCGCTTTCCGTTTTCTGTGGCTTTTTCGATGCTTTGTGCTTCAGTACCGACAGTCCTTCATCCAGGTTTGTTTGGGTCTGCCTGGTGCCCGCCCTACTCCATCTAGCAGGTTCCATTCCATTGACTTCGCTAGTCACTCGTGAAATCACCGTTATGATTGAAATGGAAGTCAGATTACTTTCTTACTGGACGCCACTCAGGACTGGAATAGTTTGCGAGAGCCTGAAGAACTCTACACAGAGCTCTGTCGAATGTGGCTCTGATGATTCAAATGATCTTTTCCGGTATCCCCTACGATGATTAGGATGTTGAAGGCTTAAGTTCACTGTTAAGGACTGCCACAATACCTATTCCTTTTCGGTCGTTAGGTACTTTCCATCATTAGTAGCTTAATGGGGTACTCTTCACTTGTCTTTTTACCGACTCTTTTGTTGGTTGCCTGGTAATTCGTATTCAGGTCAACTACTCCTGCATCGTTTTCTGCAAGATTGTTGATGCGACTACTCTTGCTCCAGAGTAATTTGTTGTTGCTTTGAAGTTACTAGATTACGCCAAATTTCCATGTCCATTCGTTTATCCTTTGTAAAATTTTCCACATAAATTCCATTGACTTACTTTTTCTGCTGCTGTAGCGTCATGAAGACGTACACCCGGAAAAAAGCAGAACGAACGCTAATCGAAAAAAATTTATTCCTTCTTGAATTTTCAAGAATATCGCTCTTGAAGTCGAGCTAAATTCGTTCTCAGTTTAGTATTTTTAAGTGAGAGGATTGAGGTAAAGAAACTAAGAGAGCACATTTGAGTGAATAGCGTTGAGTCCGCTGTCACAGTTTCGTTTTTGATAGGAAAGGGGTGTGTGTGGAAACGCCATTGATTTTTGCACTTACGTTGCTTTGGAATTACCAAGCAGTTATAGCATTGGTCGCATGAAAAGACGGCTGTTGGACTGATAGTTGACAGGCAAAGACTGCTGCCGCTTTGTGGTGTTGTGTTTCTCGAGCCGGCTAAAACTTGCTACATAGTTTAATAATAAATTTTCTATGAAATAAGTTAAAACTAAAAAGGAAGCTACAACTAATTTTTAATTGTTGTTTGATTCCAATATGGGCGCCTTTACTTTTGAATCTCTGGCTTTCGCTCTTTTATTCTTTACAATCTTGCCCTTACTTAGCTTTATGTACTTTTGTGAACTCCTTTCTGATCATCAACGCTGCGAGCAGGGGCGTAGCTTCGATAGTAAGCTTTCTACAAGAACGCAACGTTACTTGTTTAACGACCTTTACTAAATTTAAGTTTTCGTCAGCTTGAAATCATTAAACACAGGACACAAAGGAGCTGGTCGTCCATACAGCTGTTTCAAGGTACCACCGTTCTAATCTTCAGTACATGTTGCCCAATAACAGCCTTCTCATGACAGGAGTTCTATGACTGGTAGGGAGTTCTAAGGCAGAATTAGTGGAAAAACTGACACCAAAAGAAAGCCAGGGTTCCCCAAGAAGAGAGGCCGAAGAATGTGTGTGTTCGTCTCTGACACTGAGTCATGACTTCGGCAAGCATTCAATGTGAGTTGCCGAGTGTGTTTGTCCGCCGGGGGGTTCGGACTTCACTTTTGAGTGAAGTCTCCCAGCCTTTGTATTCCGCCCGGAATAAATTCTCGCAGCTTTAACTTTTGGTCTTAATTCGTATCTAAAACAGACTTTGCCAGCCCATAGCATCGGGGAACCGAAGTCAGACGTCGCTTCCTTTTGTGCTCACCAGCACAAGGTCTGATCTAAAATAAACACTGTTCAACTCAAGCCACTTTTTTCTCTTTCCTTCTTTCAGTTTCATCATAGCCGCAGACTATTGGCAGGATCGTTTTCCTGGTCGCCATGTGGCCCTGGACATGTCCATGACTTACATTTTTGTGGCCTTTGCCACGGTTTTGCTCAATAATATTGTCCTCTCGCTGGCCACCTTCCAGACACGCGTACTCTTTGGCTATTGGGTCTCGTTCACCACCCTGATCTTTGTGGCTATATGTGAGGTGGCCTGGCACATGTTTACAACGAATACGGCCTATGTGGTGAATATGTCAGCGGTGGCTCTGACCGCCATTGGCTGCACTATACAGCAATCAAGTTTCTATGGATTTGCCTCGATGCTGCCCAAACAGTATACCCAGGCGGTGATGGCTGGTGAGAGTATTGCCGGATTTCTGGTGTCTTCCAATCGTGTGGTGACCAAGTTGCTCATTAACAACGATCGCGTGTCCACGGTCATCTTTTTTCTGACCTCCACCCTGTATATTTTCTTCAGTTATCTGTTGCATGTGGCCACAATTAATTCGCCCTTTGTGCGTTTCCATGTGGAGGCCTGCTCCAAGATTGTACTAAGGCCAGATGAGGTGAGTGTTTAGAATGTAGATGAAAAGTTTTTATGATGCTAATTTCCCAATTTCACAGCAAGAGATTGATGGTTCCAGCAGCAGCACACGTTATGGTATACTCACCATGGATGGCACCACCACCACAACTACAGTACCACCACATCTCTCCAGCAGCAGCAGCAACAGCAAGGCGGGACATACTCTGAGCTTTAGTAATCCTGTGTATGAGCTGTCCAATCCCACAGCTGGTGAAAGCATCATCGAGGGACTGGCCCCGTTGCCCGAACTGCCGGCCACACCGCATGAGCCCAGCACACCCACCACAGTGGCTTTCAAGGTGGAGCATGTGATCACGCCTAGTCGTTGTCGCCCGAGTAAGCTTAGCAACATACGTGAAGGATTCGTGACGCGCTGGCGTGTGGCCCAGATTATCTATCCCTATATGGTGTGCATTGCTTTGGCCTATTGCGTTACCCTGTCCCTGTATCCCGGCATTGAGGCGGAGGTCAATTCGTGTGCCCTGCGCTCTTGGATGCCGGTGCTGTTGATGTTTTGTTTCAACACCTCCGATGTGGTGGGCAAAATACTGGCCGCCAGTCCTTATCCCTGGTCACGTCGTCAGTTGATTCTGTTGTCGGGTCTGCGCATTGTTTTGGTACCCCTGCTGTTGCTTTGCTGTGCGCCACGTCGACGTCCCGTGATCTCTGGCGAAACGGCTCCCTTTGTCTTTACCATAGCCTTGGGTATTACCAACGGCCTGGCTGGCAGTCTACCCATGATGTTGGCTCCCGCCAAAGTGCCGGGCACCCTTAAAGAGGTCACTGGAAATATAATGACATTGTCCTATAATATAGGACTCACTGCGGGCTCTTTGATTGGTTATGTGTTTGAGCAAATGCTGGGCCCCGAACTAATTAGTCCCTGTCTCGCATATCCCTATGTGGAGCAGTTTCTGGAGCATTTTTCTAATCATGGTCATGTACCGTCTCTACCACTAACCAGCAGCACCATATCTCCCACTATGGCAACAACTACAACAGCAGCAGCAGCCAGCACAACCTCCACTTTGGCTCCGTTTCTGCTCAATGCCACCTTGGCTGGCTTCACCAGCGCTAGCACAGAGAGCAGCAGCTCAACCAGTTCCACCACACCAGCTCTGGCCACGGTTATTACCACCACAGCATTGGCTTTGTATAGTACAGTTGCCGCCACGAGTGCTGAATTGCTCAATGCCACGGTCGCCACGTTGATGTCAACGGTCACCAGTTCAGTGGGTGATATAAGTGATGAAATGGCCGGCGGCATGACAACCGATCCTCAAACTCCGGAAGCTCTGATGCAGGATATCTAAATAGGCTGTGTGTGTGTGAGTGTGTGTGTGTGTGTATGTGTATATTGAGTGGACTTTTTAAGAAATAATCAACTGACATGCAAACTTAAGGTAAAAGTTTTCTAAGAGCTGAGCTAATTCCCTAAATCTGATGTCAGAGTGGTTGATAGGAGCGAAAACTTGCAAGCCTTCAAGACAGAGAAGATTGAAATTAAGGAAGAGATTACTGCTGATTTATCTTGGCTTTCTATTGCTTTATCGAACTTGCTTGCATGAAAGTTTCATGATGAAACTTTATCTGTCTCTGACATTCGACTTTCTCTTGGATTTGGATTTTAATCTTTCATAAAAATTAAAAACTTTAGTATTGGAGGGTATTTAAAGATTGGTAGCTATTTTCATATAAAGCCCGGGTGCACTATTAGCATGTTAGCCAAATCAACTTGTCTTTGCGTTCAACTGTTCAACTTGCTCACACACACATTTTCGCTATTGGAGTGTAAATCATTCAAAAGGCAATAGAATCTTGTTAGCGCTCTGCGTATATTCATGGTCGCTTTCATATCAATCAATTCAGATGTCTGTTCGTTCTGCTTAATAACGATTGATTAGAATGAAAATTACCTCGTAAGAGTTTTTGGCATTCAGAAAATGCGCTGATGACAAAATTGGAAGAGAGAGAAAAAGAGAGAGGGAGAATGTGTTCTGGTGTTTTTAGCTGCTTTAGCCAAAGAGTGAAAACAGAAAAATGTGTTTGTATTGGTGAGCAAGAAAACTGATTTACGTGCGAGCATACTCAAACAGCCGACATTTGCTCAAATGCGACGGTTTGGCTGGTATAATGCTGAGTGTTTTATACGGAGAGTTTTGTTGTATGAATGAATGTGAACAATACATGTTGCAGCATCGGCTGATTGAAGCGTTTGCTGGTATGACTTTGATGCAACTCAACGGCACTTTCAAACAAACTTTGTGACTTGGATCAGAGATATGCAAGAGAGCCTGTTTTCCTGACTATGAGTGCACTCGCTGTCAAAGCGTATGCGGTGTGACCTAACACCCATAATATGCAGTCAAATCAAACACTCACTCATTATTGTCGTACAAGTATTTCTGTGACTGGTGTCCTGTTCGATGGGGTGACAAATTTTTTGTATCTTTTTTGACTGCGGTGTCGGTGGTTGTTTTTGTCTTCGTGTGGCAGTCGTACGCTTACACCACGCAAACTGCTAATACATGAGTATGCATAATTTGTTTTGCTTTCTTTATTCTCTTTATTTATAAAAATAGTAACGAAAATTCCGTAGTGTTGTTCGTGTAATGTCAAGAGAGAACGACAAGAGAGAGATAGAATCAACACTCTCTGCTTGCTTAAATATTAGAAATGACTCACACAAGTGGCACTGCAAGTGCAAAGCACAAACATGCCACGAACAGAATAAGGACTACATTCTTTTTGTTGTAGTGGTTGGGACACTCTGGTGTGAAAAATATCAAGTAGATCTCTGATTTAGTGGCCTGCACTCGTTTCCCAATGCGATTGATCAGTATTTGTAAAATGGCTTGACACAGCCTCAAAGGGCCAAAGCCTAGCTCCTCTTAATCTCTTGGCTTGTGCGCTTCTAATTTTTGGCACAAGAGAAAGAGACCTACAGTTTAAAGCCGAACCCGAACGGCAGTTTGAGTAGCTTTTGCATGGCTGATTACTACAAAGCTGGCGCCAACAGCAGTGAGAGGTGACCGGGTGTGTAAGTTTATTCAAAGAAAAAACTTTTCGGAATCGGAATTTGTAGGAGCTGTGATTTCCAAGAAACGATTAATGAATTCGGTTTAAACGATATGTCAAGATTGAAGAATGAAAAAACCTGGGAATTTGAAGTTAAAATCCGCATAAAACAGTCGGATTTTAGAAGCCAGCTCATTTAACAATTCCGATCAATTGATCGAAAATGAGAACCGGCCAGAATGTTTGGTTTCAAAACGGCAGAGTTTGCTATTAACTTTTCATTAATCCTCTTGCACAATTCGATATTTTTTTTAAATTTTCTGAAACCTTTGGTTATCAAAATGTCTAGACACAAAAGTTGTTGAATCACCCAACATTGCCACAAGCCCCAATGCACGTGCAGGTGCTTTCCCAGCTTCGACTTGGTTACGCGTTTCCTTCTAGCTTACCTCTAAGTTCTTCGACCAATTAGTTTCAGGTTTCCTCCTACTGAGTACAACAAAACATTCTTCTTTTCAAGGTGGTTGTTAGCCGGCTCAAGGTCGAGTATTGATTATAATTCAACAATCATCAGATAATCAACAAAGATTACATTTGAATAGTAGAAGTGGTTGCGTAGACAGTACGCCACCACGGCAAAGCCTCGTCAGTAAGCTTTCAAATAGAACTCTATAATATTTTTAGCATGCAAAACTTTTCTACTCGTTTCAAAGATAATTTCGCACTCTCTACGACAGGTTAACTTGTTCAAGCAGCCTACAAAGTCTAAACTGAAACCTAACATTAAGAAAGTACTTCCCAAACTTTGTTCCGCCTGCAAGTTCATACGATTTACAATTTTTGTCAGTACTAAGCCTTACGAAAGTGTAATACATTTTGCTCCCAAAGTTGCTGTTGAATGTTAATTTAAAACTAATTCTAGTAAACAATTTGCGCAAATAGTAAAATAACTTTTATCATGTATGTACTATAAATCTCTAATCTAAAGACTTTATAAGAAACTTACTTGTAGACTCTAGGCTATAGACTACAAACACAAACACATATATCTTTCGACATATATCTATATCTATGCTAAATGGTATTCAAGTTAATATCCTGTTGACTTAGCGTGTGTGTTTGTATGATTGTGTGTATAAGAGTGAAGCGCATTGTTGTTAGAAAAAAGAATATTTTTTTAAGAATGCTAAAATCGAGTGTTTTTAAACTGAAAAGTATATATCATAATCTAAAGAAAACATAAAAGATAAGCTTTAGAAAATGTTAACCTTTTTTTATGGGTTGCCCTATTATTTTCACCACAAGCTCCGTTCCAATAAATCAAATATATATTTTAGAGAGTTGCGTTGTTTAGCATTATAGTCCATCAAGTGCTTGAGTATAATTTATGTGACAACACTTTACATTTTAGTTTAAAGAAATTCCATTTAATTTGGTAAAATTAAACATAAAACGGAATGAATTGTAAGAAATGTGTAACAATAAGTCATGAATAATGTTGACAACAAATGTTGTTAATATCTAAATTATTAAAATATATATATATATCTATGTAAATTTAAACACAATACGAGAATGATGTTTATTATCTTGGGAGACACTATCTTGTGAAGTTAAAGGCTTGAAATTGACAGTGCTTTTTAGTCGGTCTGCCGAAGTTTTGTATACCCTTACAGTTTGTTTTTCTAAATAAGACTACTTTTCTCACCTTACTTTTCTATGGGAGCTGTACTATAATGATATCCGATTTCGGCCAAACTTAGTGCAATCATGAAAAGGCATAACAAAATGTTAATTACAAAATTTGGAGGCGATCCCAATAAAAACAAAAAAGTTTTTGTCATTAGAACTTCCTTTTCGACCGATCATTCATACTGCAGCTATATGCTAAAGTCATCCGATTTAGACCTTGACAAAATGGAAAACACCATTCTATATGTGATTGCGGAAATGCAGATGGTTGTAGAAATCATTGAAAACTCCGCTAGTGAAGATGACATGCTATTGGAGTATCTTCTTAATCGCAATTTAAAGGGAATCAGAGCCAATACCAAGAGCTTTGTAGATGCATGTAACAACAAAACATACCGATTGTTTGAATTCATAAGTAATCTATTGTTCGTTTTATATAAAGGAATGCTTTTTTGGGAGGCTGACGTGCCCAATGCAACTCCTGCCCAATTTAAAGGATTTTTTAAAATGGAAAAAAACTTATTTTACGAACTGGTCAGGAAGTTGCGCCAGTTCACACGGAAAGATACCAACTTTCGCCAACTTTCGGATTTTTATAATTATAAAGGGTGAACTATCGATACCAGTTTCTTTATATTAATGTTGGCGCTCCTGGTCGATGGAACGACTCGGAAATAAATGAGCGGTCTCAGTTAAAGCGGGCGTTTGATAGAACGCAAATATTTCGAGCCAATTCAAGATGCATAAGTGGCACGCAAGTTCCCGTAATGCTCATTGGCGATTCTGCATTTAGGTTCTCGCAAACTTTAATGAAGACATATCCATATTCCACAGAGGCACCGGAGGAGCAAAAGATATTCTCAAAAGCTAGACGCGTAGTAGAGGTTGCTTTTGTTCACTTTAAAGGAAGATTTCGTCGCCTTGGAAAGGGCATGGACAATTAAGAGCTGCTGCGTTTAGCAGAATTTCTTGAATGCGCACAACAGCCTTTTTCCAGACGATTGGGCATCTGTAGCTAAAAATGTTGAAAAGGAGCAACCCAACACCAATACCTTGTTAATAGAAGGAACACAAAGTGTTCCAAACGAGATCCGATGTGCTCTAGCATCTTTTTTTAATTCCATCGACTCGGTACAATAATAAATTATTTAATTAATTTAACTAGTTTTTTTTCTGACTGCTTGGCTAATATTTCCAGCATCTTTTCCTGGTTTGTGGCGATCCGCTCTAGGATACGGTTTCGCTCTTGTGAGGACTCAAACATGCAATGCGGTTTGCTTCAGCTAGATGAGAGTTGAAGGCCTCGTTGCGCTCCAATCTACGTCTTTTGGTCCTCGAACTATTCGATGAGTCCTCCATGTTAGCTGACATGTCTCTCATATTCGTGGCTACCAACTGCTACCAACTCACTTGTACGAGGTGTGTTCAAAAAGTATCGCGAATTTTGTGTTTTTTCAAAAAATATTTATTTATTCATGAATATCTATTTTGTGCCCTTCAAAGTAATCCCCATGAGATATTATACACTTGTGCCAACGGTTTTTCCAATCTTCGAAGCACTTCAAAAAATCTTTTTTTTTATCTTGTTCAGCTCCTCCTTCGATGCCGTCTTTATCTCGTCAAGCGTAGCGTAACGTCGTCCTTTCATGGGCCTCTTCAGTTTAGGGAACAAGAAAAAGTCACAGGGGGCCAGATCTATGGAATACGGTGGCTGCGGCATCATTAGTGTGTTGTTTTTGGCCAAAAAGTCGCGCACAAGCAACGATGTGTGAGCAGGGGCGTTATCGTGGTGCAAAAGCCAATTTTTGTTCTTCCACAAATCCGGGCGTTTCTGGCGGATTGCTTCGCGCAAATTGCGCATAATTTGCAGGTAATATTCCTTACTGACCGTTCTTCCCTGTGGCAAGAACTCATGATGCACCACGCCCCTGCAATCGAAGAAAACTGTCAGTAAAACTTTCACATTCCACCGAACTTGGCGCGCTTTTTTCGGTCTTGGTTCGTGCGGCAGCTTCCATTGAGATGATTGAGCTTTGGTTTCCACGTCATAACCATATACCCACGATTCGTCACCAGTTATGACCCTCTGGAGTAAATTTGGGTCGTCGCGGACAGAGTTTAACATCTTATTAGCAATGTTCATGCGATGCTGTTTTTGGTCGCAATTGAGCAATTTTGGTACGAATTTCGCGGCGACCCGTCTCATGCCCAAATCATTGATAAAAATTGAATGGCACGAGCCAATCGATATGTTTAGGTCCTCAGCAACTTCTCTAACGGTGATTCGACGATTGGCCAATATTATTTTCTCCACTTCATTAATTTTTTCGTCTGTTGTTGAAGTGCTCGGGCGTCCGGCACGCTCTTCGTCGTTCACATCTTCTCGGCCTTCTGATAACATTTTGTACCACCGATAAACGTTGCTTCGGTCCAAGGTAGCTTTTCCGTATGCCACAGTCAACATTCGGAATGCATCCGCGCACTTAATTTCGTTTTTTACACAAAATTTGATACAGGTTCTTTGATCCATTTTTTTGAATAGGTAAAAATCGAAGACGATCCAAAACACGTGCAAGCAAAGCAGCTGTCAACAATTAAGTGAACATTAAAAATGGCCGAGCTTGTCGGCATAAGTGAGAGACATGAGTACCAACATAACGCCACAAAAAAATCGAAATTCGAATATAAGTAACCCGCGAAAATTCAAAATTCGCGATACTTTTTGAACAC
The DNA here is from genome assembly GCA_018904265.1 of Lordiphosa collinella. Taxonomy (NCBI): domain Eukaryota; kingdom Metazoa; phylum Arthropoda; class Insecta; order Diptera; family Drosophilidae; genus Lordiphosa; species Lordiphosa collinella. The sequence goes on from JAEIFV010000220.1 coordinate 336,132, forward strand.
ACCTCGTACATTGTTCTGTGAAAACGCATATTTAATTGAAGATGCTTATGGTTACAATTAACAGAAAGCCAAAGAAAAAAAGCTCTCCTCGGTATAAAACTAAAAATTTATGCCTTTCGAGCGGCTCATAACTTGGGCGACACTTTCAAAATGCACCCATTGGGATGGAGCACCGCCGGACGGTCCGACTGCACCTTTCTCTTGGCTAAGATAGGAAAACACATAATTACAAAAATCATGTTGACGAACATTTTGATGGGTAAGGAACTTACCTATATTTTCGGCGCTGTGAATCTATTTTTTTCTTCACTTTCATTGCCGTAAAATCAAGCTCATAGTTTTTGAGCTCTTTGCCCATCTCTGCAAAAATATGGATGTTCTTGCGGTGGCCCCTAAGCTCTTTGATTCGCATCTCTATCAGTATAATCTCGGGTGCATCTGTCCATACTTTGCATTTTCTATTCTCTTCAACTACATAACATGCAAAATTAATAATAACTTACTTTTATCCTGTCATTTCCACTTGGCCCAAATTCAAAGCCTCCGGCAATTTTTTTTATATGGCCGGGCGACCAGTCTCAGGCGAAAAATACCAAAAAGGTCGTACGACCTCAGTGTAAACAGAGTAATATTATACATATCTTAGGATCAAAATTCATATTGGAAAGTATTATACCGAATGGGCAATGCTGCAACATCGTATGAAATATTATTTAAGCCAGCGATGTTCCTCCATAGCCCCGAGGGGCAGAGCGCAATCGGTCATATGACTCATATGCCTAAGTCGGGCATATGAGCGTAAGCAGCGCTCTCTTTGCTTGCATTCAAAGCTGGGCTGTGTCGCTTTAATATCGCACACCAATACACTCTCACTTTTTGGCCTCGCTCTTCTTAAACATCGCTGGTTTAAACCCATTTTATTATCGTAGAATTTTTGCCTATGAGCGACCTCTTGTGGTGGTTTAATCCCAATTTATTATCGTAGAATTTCTGCCTATGAGCGACCTCTTGTGGGAATACAAATAATTTTTCTCTAGAGGACTCCACCTTTAGAGCCTTAAAGCTCTGAGAGAGCTTTTTAAATATCGTATATAACTTCCCTTTATTTGAATATCGTAATATTATGGTTACTTAAACGCGCTCTATGGAGAATTTTTATAAATGGGAATTTCGCTATATTTTAATATCGTAATAAATTGCCCTATTTTATAGCTACATAAACAATTTATGGAGATTTTTTACAATGGGAAGTTGTGGCATTTGGGTATTTTTTACAGTTATTTTTGTTTATTGTCAATGCGGGCAATTCTGGTAAACATAACGCTTTTGTCCATTACTATAAATATTAAATACTGTGTAAACAATATAAGTGCCGATGTGCAAAGTATGGCTGATAAAATTAAAATTAAATTTTGTATTTTATATGAGCGCCAGTGTTGTTTTTAACTATACAGTGCATTTTGCTTTAAAAACTACACTGTTAATAAAAAAAACACTTAAATTTGCATATAAATTGGCCATACTTTGCAGCTCGATTACGAACTTATATCTTATAAAATGATCAAGGTTTTAATCACATTTAACCATAGCTCGCAAATAAGTGTTAACATTTTGTAACGCATTGAAGGAAGCATCTCCGACCACATAAAGAATATATATTCTTGATCAGCACGACGAGCTGTGTTGATTTAGCCCTGCCCGTCTGTTTCTTTGCTATTTACTAAGTCAGTTTGAAAGCTATCTTCACCAAACTTTGCACGAAGTCTTTTGGTACAGATCGGACGACTATAGTATATAGCTGCCATAGGAACGATCGGTCAAAAACTAGTCTTAGGGAGAAAACTTTTTTGTTTTCAATTGAAACGCCTCCAAACTTTGTATTTCTTACTATGCCTACTATGCTTTCAAATGATTCCATCAAATTCGGTCGAAATCGGACATCTATATTGTATAGCTGTCATAGAAAAGTAGAGTCAGAAAAGTAGTCTTCTGGTATGTCCCAATTTAACAGTGAATTAACAGAGGTAATTCTGGATTTATCTGTCACATAGCAGCTGTCTAGAAGATGTGAAATCGGCCCTAAGAGAAATAATACCTTTATTTTTACATTGAAGCCACAAATTCCCATTCAATTTATTTCCCAATAAAATTAATTTAACCATAAAATTAAGGCTATCTATTACGATATTCAATTATTGCGAAATTCCAATTAATATCATCTCCATAAAGTGAATAAGTATCCATAATGTATTACGATATTCGCAAAAAGGGTGTTTACTTACCATATTTTCAAGTTCAAAAGTGTTAAGAGGACCTCGAGGAAATGGAATTGGCGTCATCAAGTGGAAAATTAATTGTACTCCAACCAAAGACCATAGAACAACAAGACGCGTAGCGGCTATACAAGTGAATGGCAAGGGGAAATTTCAATGTGGACCTTCAAGCTTACCGAACAAACATCCCAGTTGGACTTTTCATCATGATTTCACAGTCGGACTTTGCAAAATGTGTTGAGAAATCTCAATACATCTGGTGGCATGAAATTTCAGTACATGGAAAACTCCTACGACTTAGAAAGTTAGTACATCTGCAGTACTGAGAAAGTAAGAAATTTTTTAAGCCGAAAGCTGCTGATGACGTCACCCCAAAACGGAAATGGTTGAGACCCCTGAGTTTTTCGGCGTTTCCACTGCAAAACGAAGCCGATGGCGCAGGTCTTTGCATAACTTCATATCTCCCACAAGTCATACCCCACAGTTTTATAGATAGAAGGTTCGAAACTTTTGGACATATTTAGTAATATAAGAAGAAAAACCAACAATTATGGGCAGCACCGGTCGCAACCGAGATACAATACTTTCAAATAAAAGGTCTTAGTCCAACCAATATTAAAAGGGAGCTGGATTCTACCTAACGTAATTCTGCTCCCTCGTTTTCAACAATAAAATATTGGGTGGCGAGGTCGTTTGAGCTGCGAAGATGAACATCGTAATGGGCGTCTAAATGAGGTGACCACTTCAGAAATGGTGGCCAAAATTAAAAAATGTGTATTGAGTGACCGGCGATTGAAAGTTCGTGAGTTAGCTGAATGTGTAGGCATTTCAAAAAGTGCTGCACATCGCATATTGACCGAAAAATTGGACATGAACAAGTTATGCGTAAGATGGGTGCCGCGTTTGCTGTTTCATCATGACAATTCGCCGGTTCACACCTCTGCCGTTGCAATGGCTAAAATTAATGAACTAAAATTTGAATTGCTACCTCTCGCCCCTTATTCGCCAGACTTGGCTCCCTCTGATTATTTCTTATTTCCAAACTTGAAAAAATGGCTCGGAGGAAAAAGATTTGTCAACAATGAAGAGGTGGAGTCCGAGGTTAATGCCTATTTTGAAGAGCTTCACAGTTCTTATTATAAAAAAGGTATCGAAGCTATTAAACATCGCTGGAAAAAGTGTATCGACCTAAAAGGATCCTATGTTGAAAAATAAAAAAATGATAAATTTTTTGTGTTTTAGTAGTTAGGTCGGCTATTTCTGGGACCGCCCTCGTAGCATGTTATCTCTGGTAAGGATGGTGCCCATTCTGTTCTGGCATTTGGCCACTGGCGCAGTATATACTCCATCAGCAGAAGTCACACGATAAGGTATCGCCCTGCCTAAAACCTCTTTTGGTAGAGAGGTTATTTCCCTTTTGGGTCTTCTCCAGGATTTGTCGCAGTGTGCATATTTGGTCTGTGGTGGATTTGCCAGGTCTTAAGCCACACTGATAAGGTTCAATCAGTTCGCTCATTCTTGGCTTTAGACGTTCACATAGAATGCATGATAGAACCTTATATGCAATGGGAAGGAGATTGATCCCGCAGTAAAAAAAAAATCCCAATCCAAGAAAAAAAAAGAGCCAATAATTCAGATAAGATCCAGAGTTCTTTATTAGCACGTCCAATCACTTGGACAGAGATTTATTGGAAAATTCATTTTATCCTGAGTTTTTAGTGGAAATAGTTTCAAAATTTATCCTTTGAGTTTTTTGGCCCATTGTAAAGGGTGATTTTTTAGCTATTATCTTTTTGGCAACACTGGATTAAGCAGCTCACGCACGTTTCGTGTTTTGTTTAACTGTCAAACATCTTCAGTTTGGTCTATAATTTAACCATGAATCGTCTTACAAACGAACAACGCTTGCAAATTATTGAATTTTATTATCAAAATGCGTGCTCTGCTAAGAAAGTTCATCGCGCGCTTCTTCCATTTTATGGTCAGTTTAATCGACCCACTGAAGCGGCTATTCGGGCTATTGTGACTAAATTTCGCACCAAATTTACATTGTTCGAAATTAAACCATTAACACGCTTACGTAGAGTGCGAACTGAAGAAAATATCGCAGCTGTATCGGCCAGTGTTAATGATGACCATCAATTATCGAGCAGCAATTAGGCAGCAATTGGGCCTCTGTTACTCAACAACGTGGAAAACTTTGAGGAAGGATTTAGGTGTGAAGCCTTTCAAAATACAGCTGGTGCAAGAATTGAAGCCGAAAGACCTACCGCAACGTAGAATTTTTGGTGAATGGGCTCTTGGAAAGTTGGCCGAAGATCCACTTTTTTACCGAAAATTTGTGTTCAGCGACGAAGCTCAATGGGTACGTAAATAAGCGGAATTGTCGATTTTGGAGTAAATATCAGCCAGAAGCATTGCAAGAGCTACCAATGCATCCAGAAAAAGTCACAGTTTGGTGTGGTTTATGGGCTGGTGGTATCATTGGACCGTACTTCTTCAAAGATGATGCGAACCGTAACGTAGCTGTGAATGGAGAGCGCTACCGCGAGATGATATCCAACTTTTTTTGCCCAAAATGCAAGAGCTTGACTTGCATGAAATGTGGTTTCAACAAGACGGTGCCACATGCCACACAGCACGCGCAACAATGGACTTATTGAGACGCGAGTTCGGTGAACATTTTATTTCACGTTCGGGACCGGTCAATTGGCCGCCTAGATCGTGCGATTTAACGCCTTTAGACTATTATGTTAAAGCTCATGTCTATACAGACAAGCCCGCTTCAATTGACGCATTGGAAGACAACATTGAAGCATTTTATTCGTGAGATACCAGCCGAAATGTGGGAAAGAGTATGCCAAAATTGGACTAAGCGGATGGACCATTTGAGGCGCAGTCACGGTCAACATTTGCGTGAAATAATCTTCAAACATTAAATTATATGGACCGTACTGTCGATTCAAATAAAGATTTCATGCATTTTTCTGAATTTTATGTTCTTTTTTTTTTGAAAAACTTTCCTATAGCTCTTAAAAATCATCCTTTATTTAGTCACAAATACTTTTTTTCGCATCAACTTAGAATTGACTTCAGACTTTCCAAAAGTTGTGAATTTTCAGTTTGTATCAATAAGTGTTTCAGCAAACATAAGCCAAAGGCAGTATTAAATTTACACTTATTTATTTTGTTTTCAAATATTTTGGAAATTTATACGCGATTTTTCCAACATGCCGTTTTCTGAAAATACAAATTCAACCGTGATTACCATCGAGAATTTGCTGGCGTATTTGCGACTCCCAGAGTTGCTCTCCTATTTTAAACGCCGGACAACTGATGAGGTGAAGAGACCATTGGTGCTCGAGTAAAAGAAAAATAGAAAAAATAGAAAAAAATAGAAGAGTACAATGACCATTTCATCGCTGCACTCATGTTGATGATGTAGCTCTATTATAGCAACAGTTTAGTAGTGATGAACTGGATAGCGGCGAGATTTCAATTACTAGTAGCAGTGAAAAGTTTTTTTAGTTGCGAGTCGCAGGAAGCCGAAGAACCACAACACGAGTCACTGCCCAAGTCATCATCACTGAGGGAGACAACTTCAATGTAGGCGTCATCATCGCAGACTGACACCGAGCTAACCGATGATATCTTTGTACTGAGCATAAACAGCGAGCAGCTACCTGAGCGGCCAGACCTATTTCCGAATCGCAGTTATTGTGGGGCTTTCCCTCAAAACTGTGGACGCCAATGGAATGAACGATTTCTGAAAATTTTTTCTTATCAAAATTTTTAGTTTAAATCGAGCATTAAATAAATAAACATATAAATTAAAAAGTAAATAAATAAAATAAAAATATGTTCAGCTAGCTGTTCAGCCGAAGGCAGCTAAACAGAAACTAATGTCAAATGAATGTCGAATATTTATCGAGCCTGGTAAAAATTGTGTTGAATCATGGCCAACTACGATTGGCAGAAAATAAAATGTTCTCTTTCATATTTTAATAGATTAGTAGGCTATCGAAGAAAACCTTTTAAAATCGCGTGGCACGGAAGCTGCCATGTTAATCATGACAGTGATCGAAGAGGTTCTCGCCCCATTTTAATTTTCTACACAGAAGATCCAATTGACCAAGGCTTTAGTCCAAGACCAAGACATGCTGGTTAAATTGTTGTATCATTTTTATTAAGACACATTTTAAGAGCATACGAGGGCCGTCCCAGAAATGGCCGACCTAGCACAGTAGTGTTGGAAAATGTTCACAAAAAATATTAAAAAGGGGAAGTACCGACTATTAAAAGCTTAAGTTTGAAGTTTGGTGCCTTTACCTTGCACAGTTTTTTTGTGTCGACTTTAATAGAGAACGCTTGTTATTGATTTGCAAACATGGACAAAATTGGTCATCGTTATGTGATACAATACTTTCATATAAAAGGTCTTAGTCCAACCAATATTAAAAAGGAGCTGGATTCTACCTTACGTAATTCTGCTCCCTCGTTTTCAACAATAAAATATTGGATGGCTGAGTTTAAGCGAGGTCGTTTGAGCTGCGAAGATGAACATCGTAATGGGCGTCCAAATGAGGTGACCACTTCAGAAATGGTGGCCAAAATTAAAAAATGTGTATTGAGTGACCGGCGATTGAAAGTTCGTGAGTTAGCTGAATGTGTAGGCATTTCAAAAAGTGCTGTACATCGCATATTGACCGAAAAATTGGACATGAAAAAGTTATGCGCAAGATGGGTGCCGCGTTTGCTGCTCCATCATGACAATGCGCCGGTTCACACCTCTGCCGTTGCAATGGCTAAAATTAATGAATTAAACTTTTGAATTGCTACCTCACGCCCGTTACTAGCCAGACTTAGCTCCCTCTGATTATTTCTTATTTCTAAACTTGAAAAAATGGCTCGGAGGAAAAAGATTTGGCAACAATGAAGAGGTGGAGTCCGAGGTTAATGCCTGTTTTGAAGAGCTTCACAGTTCTTATTATAAAAAAGGTATCGAAACTATTGAACATCGCTGGGAAAAGTGTATCGACCTAAAAGGATCCTATGATGAAAAAAAAAAAAAAATGATATTTTTGGGACCGCCCTCGTAAGTAATGTTTCAACATATAGCGTCATGACTTAACGCCTTTGTCAAGCTTCCCACTGATCCACATCCAGGCCGCGTTGACTGCGTTAGAATCCGAATGCCTCTTGTCTGCCAAGTCCCACAATATTTGAAAATGCCTCTTATCGCCGCTTTCTGGCAGAATCTTTTTTTGGTGCGCTCATTTTGTCCAATTCCGTGCGAAACATCGATACGAATCGTTCTTTTCAAAATTCCACGAGAAATGAGGCGTTTACTCGCTACGTAATTGGTAACAGAACATAATTTTTTTATATACACTTTTTCATTTCGCAGCCATTTCGTGTCGAGTGGACACTGTGCTTAAAAGTAAAAACCAAACTGAATGGAATGTTTTTTTTTTGCTGTGTATACCTCGTTTGCCCATTGGTTAGCAACCGTTCGGCTGATCTCGTGCATTTAACTCATTTTTGATTACATGACTTTTAGCCTTACAAATAGCTGATAAAACAACGTGTACTTTTTCATGACATTTTAAGGACTTATTTCATGCAAAAAATATAATGTACTGACTATTTTCGGGAAAATTTCATGCCTCCAGATATACTGAGCTTTCTCAACACATTCTGCTAAGTCCGACTGGGTTTGCTGACAAGCAGCACCCACTAAAATAGTAGAACCACTTCCAAATTTCTCTTGACATTCACTTGTATAGCCCTTACTCATCTTATTGAGTTGTTTAGTTACTAATTCGTTCAAATCAACAAAACCGAATTATTTCCCTTGGTCTTACCTATCTTAGGATCAAAATACACATGGGGAAAGTATATTACCGAATCAGAGCTGCTGCAACTAGCGTAAAAACGATTTTATTATCGTAATATTTCTGCCTATGAGCGACCTCTTGAGGGAATACATTTTATTTTCCTCAAGAGGACTCCACCATTTGAGCTTAAAAGCTCTTCCAGAGCTTTTTTGATATCGTATATAATTTCCCTTTATTCGAATATCGTATTATTATGGTTACTTAAACACTCTATGGAGAATTTTTATAAATGGGAAATTCGCTCAATTTTAATATCGTAATAAGTTTCCCCATTTTATAGCTACTTAAACAATTTATGGAGATTATTAATAATGGGTAGTTGTAGCATTTGGGTATTTTTTTACAGTTTTTTTTTTTTATTGTCAAAGCGGGTATTTTTTGTGAACATACCCCGATTATCCATAACCATAATTATGCAAAACTGTAGAAATAAAATAAGTGCCAGTTTTATATATGGAAGTCCTATTGCTCCAACAAAAGATAACAGAACAAAATAATATAATGCAGTGCGCAAATCCGCAATTTCTTGTCCCATCCCGGTCAACTGATCATCTTTTTCCTGAATTTCGGCTTTATAAGCAGACAAATTGTTTTGACTTTGTTTCAAGCAATTTTCATTGAACACAAGTCTCGATTGTTGGTCAGTCATAGTTCTACATTGTTTTTCCAGAGCATTTTCCGAGGCAGCAATATTTTCCCTCAGCTGTTCAATGGTTTCGACATACTGAGCAATTGTAGCTTTGTGCTCTTCAAGAAGTTCAGTATTTTTTTGGGAATTAGTCGAGCTGGAATTATGTTCGGATTGTAGGTCTGTCAACTGTATCTGCATTTCTTGTAACATCGATCTGGAGGCCAGCAGTTTATCTTCATATTCCTTGTTTGCTTTCTGATAAAGCTCTATTGAGAATTTCAGGGCATTGATGACATCTTCTTTATCTTTTAATTTACTGCAAAAATCTGCTTCTTGTTTGGCAAGCTTCGCCTTAAGTTGTTTATTGGAAAGATGGTTGGAGTTCTGAAAATATATAAAATTTTCATTATAATATTAGTTCATTGATTTAAGCAAGAGGTTCGCGTGGATGCAAGAATGGGCAGCGAGTTGGGAAGGACCGGCTTTTTCTGACTTTTTATATAATTGTATGTATTATACATAGGTAGCCTTGCTTGATTTCCATCACAAGTTTTCCATAAACCCTGAAGAAAAGTACATTTCCTGGTTTCCAAGGGAAAGGCGGCTTGAAAGCTTGAAAAAATCCATCAATTATGTCATAATATCAATGAAGTGTAGTGGGCGGGTTTAGGAACGCCTTATTTATCTCAATAATAGAAATTTTTTGGAATTTTGTGCGATCATTCGTATGACAGCTATAAGATATTGTGGTCTGATTTTAATCAAATTTGGTCAGAAACTTTGCTACATTCTCCTTCACATTTGTGTTGAGTTTGCCGATACAAAAAGATAAAAATAAATACTATTCTCGACCAACCGTGCTATGACAGATTTAAGATATAGTCGGTCTTTACTCAAACTTTTCCAGTTATATATCGGGGGTGACAAGCAAATTTCTAATGATTTTCGTATTTCAAACTAAAACTGCTTGCATTTATATGTGAAGTGCCTACTAGATTAGATGACGAAAGTTGAGCGAATTGAAACCGACTGTTCAAAGCCAAGTAGACTTATTTAACATTCACCATCTAATCTAGCAACCGAAGATATACTTGTCACTTAACATATAAAGGTAAATAATTTAAAATTGAAATGCCACAAAGATTTTCGTGTCACACCCGTATATAAAAATGGAGAGTTGTGAGGGGATATCTTTCGAAATAACCAAGTTTTCCTTACCAAAACTATTTTTGGTCCTCTTTTTGATTAACAAATTAATTTTAAAAAATATAATTCCTCAGCGTAAATGTGACTAGTATTTTTTTTTATTAACATATTTGAACAGGAAAAATAAGACTTTGATTAATTTCAGCTCCACTGAATTATTGCACACTTTTGGCGTCAAATGAACCACTGTGCGACGGCAGGGTCGAGACCGTAAAAATTGTTACAAATTTAAAGCTGGCTTTAAATTGCAGAATTTGGTACCACGCAAGAATTTGTTTTGCTTACCGAATGGTCCTCCATTTTAGGGTTTGGAATGTTTGTCACTCTTCTGGAATAGAAATCAAATGAAGTTGGCGACCTCAGCTCAGATTTTGCAGGCTTACCTGTGCTGCCCACAATTGGAGGATCTCAAGTTGCTACAGTCTGCAGACTGCAGAGCTTACTGCTTTTATTTTATTTTACAAATAATTACTCTATTAGCTGGTTTTCATTCAAAATAAGAAGGATAAGACTAAATGAAATTGAGCAACACCCAGACAGCTGTGAGAAAATCGATATCGATAATGTTGACATGTCGATCGCAACTGTTGGTATCGATCGCAACACAAGCATTATCGTTATCGCTTGTCCAAACTTGCTTCACAGCTGTTTTCTCTAACAAATCTGCACTATTTATTTCAATGCTGTTTCATTTCTATTTCAAATAAACAACAACACAATCTAATCAATCTTATAAAATGCCAAAAATGGAGGAACATTCGGTAAGCAAAAATGATCGCTTAAGGAGTGCGCAGAAACTATTCCGCCGGGCCCGATCTAAATTCAAAGCAAATTGCAGCAATTACAAAATTGTGCATACACTTACACAAGTCGGCAAAAGTATTTTGACAAAAAATTTCTTGTGGTGTTGCTTGGAACCAAAATGCAGCGTATACCTAAAAACTATACTGTCGCTCATCTAAAATAAAAATGTTAATTTAAGATGAATTTATATTGAAATTTTTATAAAAATCGGCCGTACCTTGCAAATCGATCACGAACTTAAGGGGGACTCTCCATGTAGAGGCTTTTTTTTTTAAAAGTCTTATTTGAAAACGCAAAGAGTTTTTCCAGTTCCTTTCAAATTCCGTCAAAGTGAGGGTCCAAAAAACAGTAAAGTTGTGGCGACCACGAGTTCTCGTCTCCAGGTGGTTTGAAATGAAAAGTAAAAACGGAAAAATTTTGTGATTTTTTTGACAGTCTTGGACATTTTTTATTTTGTAGTTTAGCTTTAAAAAAAGATAGTACATTTTTTTTAAAATTATGATTGAGGTTTAGAGCGATTCTGCGTCGACTGCAATTAGTTTCATCAAAATAGGTTCAGTCACTGAACTTCAGTGTAACTGGAGATATCATGGCTGCCATGTCTGTGAATTGGTCCAAAAACCGCGAAATTTGCAAAATTATTCAGCTCATCCGATTACAATGAAACTTTGAAGAATGAATTAAACGCTTGGCCAGGAGGATTTCTAAGTTGAATAAATTTTCGGAAAATGGTCTAAAAACCGCGAAAATGGCAAATTTTACGGTTTTGATAAAACTTTGGGGGATGGTTCAAAGCTTGCCCGCGAAGGTTTCCAAGTAGAAGAAATGGTCGGAAAGTTGGTCCACAAACCGCGAAATTTGCCAAATGTTCCATTGCAATGAAACCTTCTGCAATGGTTGGACGTTTGATTGCCCGCAAAGATTTTTAAGTTCCAAAAACCGCGAAATATGCAAAATTGCCTAATGAGTTTTTATGAAAGCGCGAAATGCTTATATTACAATGCTGCCGTTGGTAAATGGAAGCCGCAGATTACACGGTCCAAAATATTTCGAAGTTGCAAATTTTTGATTTTAGCCTGGATTATTGTGAAGATTTGATAGACGGCATTTGTAGAAGGAGGTATTAACAAAACGGTTAAAAAAGTCACGAAATTTGCAAGATATTCATGAGTTTAGATTATCATGAGGACGGGTAATTGGAGGAAAATATGGTTCATAATGTTTATTTCGATTTGCAGCCATCACTAATTTGAATATAATCGCTCTAATAAGAATCAAAAGATCCCGGGCGACGCCGGGTATTCACTAGTCCATTATAAATATGGAGTTTCTAAAACCAGATTCGGGTTTTAGCTTGAAAAACTTGTCCTGTCTGTGGTGAGAATAAAACAACTTTGAAATCTTTGTCAAAATACTTTTGGCACCGTCTATTAGGGCAATTCAATTAGGCGGGTATTGCTGCTTGGCAATTTTTTTGATTTTTTTTGCATATTTTTATAGCATGGATACATTAGAATATCGTCCTAAAAGGATTTTTTAAAATTCGAAATACTTTAGAAGATATAGCCTTTTTAATGACACAAAGTGTCGCGATTTGCCTAGCAACTGCAAACTTTAAACGCGATTATCATGAAACCACGTTTTTCGAGCTGGCGGCACTGATTGCGCCCGTAGTTCTGAACCGATTTTGATTAAACATAGTGCAGTCGAAGCAGAATTGTCACCATTATAGCCCCTATTTCAATCATAATTTGAAAAATTTCCGTTTTCAAATAAGATTTTTCTTAAAAAAAGTCCAAAAACAGCTTTTCAAGAACATTTATTCACCAGCCTTCCGCTACCGTTTTTGCCCGCTTTTACTAGTTTGTGTCATTTAAGTATTTATATTAGTCAGGGTCCATTTGGACTCATTTGTTTTGCTTTTATTTTGTAGTACCTTTTAACTAAGTAATCTTTAAATACGATTCTTTGCCGCCATAAATATTTACCATATTATTTTTCTTTTATTTCAGAAGACCACTCATCTTTCCAACAAAGAACTTAAGGCCAAACTGATGCAACAAGAAGCAGATTTTTGTAGTAAATTAAAAGATAAAGACGATGTTATCAATGCCTTAAAAACTTCAATAGAGCTTTATCAGAAAGCAAACAAGGAATATGAAGTCAAATTGTTGGCCTCCAAGTCAATGCTGCAGGAAATGCAGGAACGGTTGACAGGCCAGGAAGCAAATGCGGAACTTAAGAAGCAAAAGGACGTAATTGCGCAATATGAAAATAAACTTAAGGAGCTTAGGGAAGAATTTGTTCAGAGTCAATCTATACTGTCTTGCCAAGTTATGGACTTAAGAAATGATCTAGAATTCAAGTTATGAACTTAAGAAATGATCTAGAAAATCAACAATCGAGCTTATGTGGAAAGATCACGAAACTTAGTATTTTGGTATTAATATGTTATCTCACAAAGAAAGTCTGGCAAAATATGATCAGTTGAGCAATCCTTTAAAATTTGTGGGAGAAAAGTTGTATCTTTATATTTGCATTTTAACTGGAGCTACCCTCTGTGAAAAACTGACGCCAAATTAAAATGAAAGAAAAGCTACTAAAAAAGATTCTTTAAGCGGGTTTAATATTATATATGTGATCGGGTGTGGGGCAGCGGATAGTGTGCGCCTTCTGTGCAATAGGTCCTGTGTTTGATCGCGCCTCGGGACCTCAATTAAACAAGGTTTTTTCTTTAAAAACGTTTACACCCGGTCACCTTAACTAAATGTTGGCGCCAGCTTTGAAGTAACTAGCCAAGAAATAGCTTCTCAAACTTTGCTGTAGGTCCCTTTATCTTGTGCGAAAATTAGAAGCACACAAGCCAAGAGATTGAAAGAAACTTGGTTGAGGCCCTTTGGGCTGTGTCAAGCCAAATAATATTATAAACAGAGTGCTTATGCAACCATTTAATAAGGCAATATATTGTAGAGGTATTTCAATCTATACATATATATGAAAGTGAAAGTATTTGTGTATATTTGTATACTTGCTGAACCGATCTTCACGAATTTTTCACAGAATGTTCATGTCGATCGGGGAAGTGTCATAGGCGATGTCTCATGTCTGTGAAATGGTCCTAAAACCGCGAAATTTGCAAATGTATACCGTTCATCCGATAGCAATGAAACTATAGGTTGAACGCTTACCTGTGGAGGTTTCTAATTTGAAGAAATTTCCAATTTCCAAACTCTCCAATCTTTGAGTTAAAATAGCCTAGCACGATCTTAATGTCGAGATCAGGGCAGCGTTGGTATGGACGTTCCAGACGCTCATAAAATTCGTCTTTCGTCGCGGCGTCCTTGTCTTCTGTTGGGGCGTGAGCACAGATAAGGCTAATATTAAAATACTTTGCCTTAAGTCTGAGTACGGCTAGTCGATTGTCAACTGGTGTGAAGCTGCGAAGCAGTCTTCCGCAGAGCGAAGCAGTCTTCCGCAGACTTTAAAACCTCACCCAAGCTCGTGCTTGGTAGCATGTCCGCTATAGAAGATCTCCCAAGGGGCATTGGTTGATTATGTTTTTCTCAACGTTTTCCTAACGTCTGATAAATATTTTTCGAGGACTTTCACCAAACTGTTTATCAGCACCCTCCCTGTTGAGGGTGCGAACATTTCAGGTGCATATCCTCAAATCGTGGTCCTTAAAACGTATGCGTGGGTCGTCATCGATGGTGGTCCGTATCCGAGGCATTTTTACAGTTTTCATTGGCGGATGAATTAGACGAGCAGCAGCTTTGCCAGCAGCCAGCAGCTTTGCGGTAAGGTTTACCATGTTAAGCCGGTCAGCAACTTTACCTCACTACATACGCCCCATAACCACAGGAGAGTTCCTGCTTTCCAAAGAAGCCCAAGCTGGCATGTTCACCTGACCCCAATCCAATCGAAAACATATGGGATATACTTGCGAGACGAGCTTAAGCAGAAAACAGAAAATTTGATAGCTTTGGAGAGTTAAAACTTGCCATTTAAGCCGAATGGGCAAAATTGGATGAAAATTTATTTAAAAAACTTAATAAATTCCATGAGAAAGAGGTTATTTGAGCTGGGGTAGGCTAACGGAAGCTACATTTAAAATTCTGGGAATATACAATGAAAAAATTCATTTTAAGCTCGAAATCTAAATGAAGTCCTTCAAGTGTCGTATAATTTTGAAACGCTTGTAAATTTCTTTTTCACTAAGACAAAAGAATCAAAAAAGTAAAATAAAATTGGTGCAAATGAAGCCAAAAAAACATGAATTAAGTTTAAACATAAGATATAAAAAAATTGGTTTGTTAATACAAATTTTTTAAAAAGTAAAAAAAAAATAAACATGTATACATATCGAACGCACCAGAGAACTGCAATGCGTAGTCATTAATGCGTACTACGTGCGTACAATGCATTTTTTTGAGTACGCATACGCACGCATACGCATTAGAAATAGTAGGCTACGCATACGCACAATACGCATTACAAAAAAACTGAGTACGTTGACGCAAAAGGTATAGTACGCAAACGTACGCTGAAGCATTAGGAAAAGTAAGCATTATATACGCACTCAAACTGAGCAGTAGGCATTTTCATTTTGCTTCATTTTTACTTTATTTATGCTTCATTTTTGCGTACTTTGTAATTTCTATAGGAAATCTAAGAGTCTTTCTTAAATTTTGTTGTTGTTTTACTTTACCGAAAATACAGTGAGTATATTAAGTTTGCGCAAATATTTGTAACAGCCAGAAGGAAGTATCTCCGACCTCATATTGTATAAATATTCTTTATCAGCATCAAAAAAACACAGTGGTCAAAAATCGTTTTCCCTTGGACAATATCCGTTAACTTTTGAACCGCTCATTATTTTGAATTAACATTTTTTTATAAATGAGTTTTTTACAATTGAGTAAGTTATTCCGGAGTTATAGAGAGCTAAAGTCAAAATTTTGTAAAAAGTTTTTCTTTTAAAGCTACTGCAAGCCATATTATTAAAGCTGAGGTGCTGATTTTTGGTCAACGTATACATAATAAGATACTCAGCTGTTTTTTTTTTAATTAGAATTTAGTCGGTCAAGGCTTATGGCATTGTTTATACAATTAAAATTATCCACGCCTGGTTGTACCTTTATGGCATCTGAAATTAACAAAAACAATGAAACTAATTTTTATTAGTTTACTCCATTTTTCTAACAAGTCTTAAGCTATTATCTTTATGGTGTGGCAACACGTTTCGTGTTTTTATTCACTGTCAAACATCTTCAGTTTGGTCTTTAATTTAACCATGAATCGTCTTACAAACGAACAACGCTTGCAAATAAATTGAATTTTATTATCAAAATGCGTGCTCTGTTAAGAAAGTTCATCGCGCGCTTCTTCCATTTTATGGTCAGTTTAATCGGACCACTGAAGTGGCTATTCAACAGGCATATTGTCAAACTAAATTCCGCACCAAATTTATATTGTTGGACATAAAACCACCAACACGCTTACGTAGAGTGCGAACTGAAGAAAATATCGCAGCTGTATCGGCCAGTGTTAATGATGACCATCAATTATCGATTCGTCGCCGTTCGCAGCAATTGGGTCTCTGTTACTCAACAACGTGGAAAATTTTGCGGAAGGATTTAGGTGTGAAGCCTTTCAAAATACAGGCGGGCAGAGGAATTGAAGCCGAACGACCTACCGCAACGTAGATTTTTTGGTGAATGGGCTCTTGGAAAGTTGGCCGAAGATCCACTTTTTTACCGAAAAATTGTGTTCAGCGACGAAGCTCAATGGGTACGTAAATAAGCAGAATTGTCCAGAAAAAGTCACAGTTTGGTGCGGTTTATGGGCTGGCGGTATCATTGGACCGTACTTCTTCAAAGATGATGCGAACCGTAACGTAACTGTGAATGGAGAGCGCTACCGCGAGATGATATCCAACTTTTTTTTGCCCAAAATGATCAAGAGAAAAAACAAGATGCCACACCACAGCACGCGCAAAAATGGACTTATTGAGAGGCGAGTTCGGTGAACATTTTATTTCACGTTCGGGACTGGTCAATTGGCCGCCTAGATCGTGCGATTTAACGCCTTTAGACTATTTTTTGTGGGGCTATGTTAAAGCTCATGTCTATACAGACAAGCCCGCTTCAATTGACGCATTGGAAGACAACATTGAAGCATTTATTCGTTATAGCTCTTAAAAAATCACCCTTTATAATACAAAATTTAGTTTGATGACGACTTAAATTAAAGAAATCAATGCTTCTGTATTTCCCTAGTCACAAATATTTAAAACCACATTTTACCCCACCAAACAGCTGCTCTGTAAAAAGGCCGGATTCCTTCCCTTTCGATTTTGGACGTCGAACTTTAACAGATGCCTGTTAAGTGGCGAACATAATAATGCTGCTTTAAGCGCAACCATGGGTGAAGGGTTTTCCTGGCTCCTGAATCTAACACAACTTTTGTTGTCCGAGCACAATGTCTGAGCAGGCTACATAAACAATGCAAACAGCAACCAGGCACAACAAGGACTGTTGTTGAGGGTACGCGGGAGTGGCGCACAAAAGTAGGCTTCATTCTAACACTTAACATGTTAAAATTACATTCGCTGCTGCTGCTGCAGTAGCTGTTTTTTCCTCTTTTTCCTGCTTGTTTTCCTCGTTAAATGTCAAGCAGAAAGTTGGGAGAAAGTCAATGACCAGAGCAGAGAAAAATAAAACACAAAATGTAATAACAATAGCAAAAGTTTGTTTTGGAGTTGAATGAGCGCACTTAGTTAGGGAGCGGAAAGGGGTTTCTTTTTTTTTTTTTGTGTGTATTTAGCCTGGGTGTTGAATGAATGAATTTCGTTGACATATCCAGGGAATTGAAATAGAGTGGGAAACACATTGTGAAAGAGTCAAAGGTGAGCAAAAGTAAATGCAATTACAAAGGCATAATTTAACATTAGTAATTCAGCAATTGAGTGGCCATTAGAGATATGCATAATTGATGTCTCACATTGCATAAGCCCGTCATGAATAACTATTTCGAATTTTGTGTTTGAATCAGGATGTTTATTAGTGGTCATAGTTTTCAATTGGAACTCAGAAATAAGGCTGAGGACATCACCAGAAAAAAAACTCTACTTAGACTAAGACTCAAGCATTTGGCCGTTAATAGGGTATGCCTCGTGATCAGTGAGTGTAAAAATAGGTCACCAATTTAACATCCCACTGTACGCTGGAACAAAGGCAATGAGATAGACGACAACCTCGTTAGTTTAATTTACAAGTTTCGGCTCATATCTATACTCCTCATTCTGTTCTGTTTCTCCACATCAAAAGCATTTCGCATTTCATGCAGATTTGTGGTTATAATAACATCATCAAACCTTTCCCAATCAAATCTGTGCTGCATTCCGATCAAGCAGTCAGCATGAAACCGCAGCCAGGACTTTGGCTAAGCTCCTGGCAATACCAATTGAAGATGCTGTCGCTGACTTCAGGTGGAGTTAAGCACCAACAACAGTCACACCAAGGGAAATTCTTCTTTTTTTATGCTGAGTCTGCACATCATACCTCTTCTCGCGTTGTTGTTGTTGTTGTAATTTGATAATGCATTTGATTAAGGAAATGAAATTTTTATTAAGGCTGTTTGCTCATTCGCTCGCCTCGCCAGTTTGCAAGGCTTTTATGTGTGTGTTGCCCTTTTTTTTTTGTTTGTTTGCTTCATGTTGTTGTTGTTGCTTTGTTTTGTTTGCCATTTTCCACACTTTTCATTCGCTCACCGTGTTTGCCCTAACTCTGCATTTTTGTTTTCGCATAATTTCTTTGAGTGCGGTTGGATCTCGGCGATTTTACGATGCGCCAGCCAAAGTGCTTCTCACTAGAGGGAGAAATGGGGATTGGGAGAAGAATGAGTTTTTTTCACCGTTTGTTGTATTGTGGGACTCACTCACCTGTTATCCGTGGGGTTTTGCACAAAACGTTGCTTTCCTTTGTTGAAAAATTTGCATTGCAATGAGTAAATATATAATTTAATTCATCACACAGATTTCTCTTTTTTATTGCCAGGATCTAAAAACAAACTTGAGATGGCTGGGTTAAGTTCAAATGTTTTGAAGGCTTATGCTCTGCTTTTGTTTTGAGCATTGTTTTGTGGTAATGCAATGTTATTTAACTAATTTAAATAGAACATTATAGTATTTTCTTTTTAAATATTCTGTCATATTTCTCTTTGTACAAAAATTTATTATGGAAGGAATACGATTCAGGTACAGTATAACCACAAAATACTAGCTGGTATAGCATATAACTAATTAATTTCGATTTGTACTTGTAAAAGTTAGTTTAAAGTTGATAAAAAAGTTGAAATTTTATGTTTTGATATATCTGCACTCAAAAAAAATATATAAAGAATTTGGTATTAGCAATAAAGTACGTTAGACTGAAAATACTTGATTCAAGCACTTAATATGTATTTCAAGTCAAATTTAATAAGTTCATTTCAAGCCAGGGATGCAAATCACTCCACATTAAGGACTGGTTTGGCTAAGGGGCTCACATAGTTTTTGAAAAACCGGTTCGGATCATTAAATGTTTTTTGGAACTAGCTGAACCGCGGTTTCGGTTAGGCTTAGACCCTTTAGTTCGGCTAAGGCCTGAATCATAGCTGAATCAGCCCTGAAATGGAAGGGCTGGTACTGAATTCAGGCCTGCCCTTATATGAGATTCAGCCATGAACTTAACACAGGCATGTCCTAGGACTTCATGACGTTCGCTTCTTTTACCCGTGAAAAGCAGTACTGAATTCATGGGTGAGTTTCATGAGTGATTTCAAAGGTGATTTCAATTCAAATTCATGAATGATTTCACACATGAGCCCGTTTTATATTCAGACATGAATTTACTCATGAATTCGAACTAAAGATACCTCTGAAATCACCTATAAGCTCGAGTCTAAATCTCCAATGAAATTAAGCTTAATTCACCTATGAATCCAAACATGAATTAGTCCCAAAATCATCTATGAAATCACCTATGAAATTGACCTACAATCACCTCAGAAATTAGGCATGAAACTCGCCTATGCTTTTCATGGCTGAAAGATCTAAATGGAAATGTGAGCATAAAATTTAACATTAAAACTTTTTTTTTACACAATAAAGAAAACAACTTCAAAATTTATATCTCAGTCGATTTACTAATGTTATGTTATGTATTGAGTTAAGTTATGTATTGAATTATTATTTTACATTAATCTCCATCGAGTTCATAGATGTTGGGTTCGAGGAGTTTTAGAGCTAGCAAATAACAATTGACCGTTTTTCGTTGTCCAAAAATAACAGTTATTTACGGACCCTTTGAGCAAAAAGTCAGAGATGAACCGTTCACATTGGCTCATGAACGAATCGCTCCGTGCTCAACGAACAACAAATGGATTTGTTTAAATTTTGCTATGCTCATTCACTGAGAAAATCGTCGCGAGTGAAGAAGATAAAAGACATTTGTATTTGTGTGTGTGTATGTGTGAGTGAGGTGTCTGTTTGGGCTTGCGACTCACGCAAGCCACACACACACACAAAACAAATACAAAAAAAAACCCTTTGAGGTGAGTCGTTCGGCTCACCTACTGACTCTTAATGTGCGAGCGCTCAGTCGGATCGCTGTCTATAAATTGTTATTGAATGAGCAAAACAAGAAAAGCTCAACTAAGAACAGTCAACTGAAAACAAATACAAGAAGAAACGAAGTGTTCTGCTCAGAGCGAGAGCAAGCGTGCATGGACTTTTTCGGTTTTTTTATTGAGCAGACCGCAAAGGCAAAAATGCTCAATTGTTATTTACAAGCTCTGGTTTTGATGCTTAAACACTCCCCAGTCGGATTTGGCAGATTGTGGTTTCCACGAGAATGCAATTTTTCACACTTCTTTTTACGGAAAAAAGTCACTACACAATTATTTTAGTATGCTAGAAATTAAAAAATCTGTATGAAATGGTCACTACATCTTTTTTCATGCGCTTAGAAGGTAAAAAGTCACTTTTACATGAAACCGTGCCTTCTCTGGGTTGTGTCTTTATCATGCGAAAGCGAAAAGAAAGAACGCAATGAAAAACCCGAACGATTTCTGAACGCTCTTGTTTTCTAACACGTTCTTCTTCATGTGCTTGGAAGGCAAAAGTTTGCCACAACATGAAACCGTCACTTTTCTGGGTTGTTCTTTTTGCACCTATTAAAGGGAAGAAGAAATGCGGAATGCAAAGACAAACGAAGCAAGCCAAGGAAGATAATGGTAAATAAAGAGGAACGACGGAATAAGTAGAAAATTAGTGCGTTTTTTTCTTTGCAGCGTGTCTTAAAAATAAATATAAATCACAGTAATATTAATTTAAAGTTAGCCCGATGTGTAATAAATATACATACGTACATATGTAATTATGTATTTGGAGTTATTAATTATTTTCGAATATTACATGTCAAACAGATCAACTGAACTAAAAAAGAAAAAAAAAAAAAGTATTAAAAAATATAAGAAAACAAGGCGGCTGCCGATTTTTCATTGACATTTTTTTATTCAGATTATAAGAAAAATAATTATACTCTGTACCAGAGGTACACAGAGTATATTAAGTTTGTTGCAAAAGTGTCCGTCTGTCCGTCCGTCTGTCTGTCCGTCTGTCCGTATGAACAAACAGATTTCAGAGATAATAAGAGATAGAGGTTTGACATGTATGGCACATATGTTTCTTATACTTGTAGGCAGATCAAGTTTATTTTCAATTTTGGCCAGGGGGCGTGGCTCCCCCGCAATATCGAAAAAACGTCATATTTCCCACAGTTTTATAGATAGAATGTTTGAACCTTCTGAACATATTTAGTATTCAAGATTCTTTATCGAACTGCTGAAGGAATCTTAAAGATCGGATGAACGATATTCGAGTTATAAGGAAAACAAACAATTATGAGCAGCACCGGTCGCACTTCACAGGTACAGATGTTATAGTCGGGCTTGACCGACTATCTTTCTTGTTACTTTTTTTTTTTTGAATTAATAGACCTATCAAAAAAACAATTTTTAGTTAAACGGGATGCTCACAAACAAATCAAACTTTTTTCAAAAAAATGACCATGAAAAACCCACCACACATTTTTTTTTTTTAAAAACTATTGATAAGCAAAGTTACATGCATCTTTTAACTAAAATACAAAATTTAAAGAATGAAAAATAATTGATTATTGGCGCAGCTATGTTCGAAAAACCTTATCTTCATCTTTGTTTTTTTTTTCAAGAATGTCTTTATTTAAGGATATTTCGTACATAATATAAGAACAGTCTGTACTTTAAATAATAAATTGCATAGTTTTTCTAAGTGTTGTATAGTTATTTTATTTACCAAGCTTACAGATCTAGTTTCAAGTCACTGAAATTCGGCCATTTTTTCCATTCTAAACTTCTTTGGAATTTGGCTAATATTTTTTTTTCCAATTTTATTCAACTTTTCTTATTTTTCTAACCATAACAAACCAATTTAATTCAATATTTATTTGATTCATAAAAAAGCTTTTATAAATTTTAGTTATTTAATTCCTTTTAAGAATCCCCCGCTAATATTCTCTGACCAATGCCACCAATTCCCTTTCGCCCCAGCCACAATTCAGCGCATTGAATTTAAAAGTGTGCTTCAGCTGTGGTCCTCCACTGACCCCGTCGCGTCTGGACTAAACTGGTACGTACCCACACACAAATAAACACAACGCTTATTTCGTTATAAGCTGAAAAGTCAATGATTGCATTTGCATTTTGTTAGATTTCTGCATCGAAATTATGCCAACGTCTGGCGGCCTCCTTGCTCCATTCAGAGTGGCTGCGGCTAGTGGGTGTTGTTACCGGAAGGGAGGAAGCCAATGCAGCTGGCAAGTAGTACATAAGTGCAAAAGGCCTTTTGCATGGTGAGGAAATTAGAAATGGAAATTATTATCGTAATTCGTAAGTTGGCTGTTGCTGTTGCAGTTGTTGTTGTTGTTGTTGCTGTCATGTAATTACACAGCAACCAAACCCTCCACTTGCTACTCTGCCCTGATTCTAAGTTTTGCATAGAATTTTCGGCTTGAGCTCCTTCGAGTGAATTTATGTAGCGGAAGTACTCGAAATACTGAGAATGTGGTGAATATACGGCTTTCGGGTTTTGGGCAATTCAATGGGAGTGAAAAGTAGAAATATGAAATGAAAATGGATTAGAAATGAATATGGGATGGAAAATTTTGAGAAAATTCACAGACCTTTTGTTCTTACACTCGATCATGGGTGTACTTAACTTAGCTATAGCTCCCACCTAAGTTTATTGCGGGCTTATTTGCTTTTAAATTTAAAACCTTAAAAATATAGAAATTGGTAGCAGTTGGTGATAGAATCATTCCGAGATGACTTAAATCAGAGACAGTTGTCAGAGATTACTAAATTTTTGAAAATAATATATTAAATAGAAGAAGATTTGGAAATCCGGTTGGTCAGAGTTTCATATAAACAAAACAGTTGTACAAGGAAGAAGACGAACGGACATTCGATAACGTCGGACATTTTTCGTAAGCAAATTTGTATGTAACTATCCTGCTTAGATTTTCGAAACACAAATTTTAGAACGAAAGTGCTATTTGAAATAAAATCGGATGCTATTCCAGTTCTTAGGTGCCAAAGAACTCTTTTTTGGTAGGTCTTAAGCCTTTCGTGTTTTCTTGGGAGATTTCGTCAAACTGAATTCGCAAACCCATTACAATGTAAAAATGGCTTGACACAGCCCCAAAAGGGCCAAAGCCGAGCTCCTCTCAATCTCTTGGCTTGTGTGCTTCTAATTTTCGCACAAGAGAAAGGGACCTAAAGTTTAACGCCGAGTTCGAACGGCAGTTTGAGAAGCTTCTTCATGACTAATTTCTCCAAAGCTGGCGCCAACAGCAGTGAGGGTGACCGGGTGTGTAAGTTTATTCAAAGAAAATACTTTTCATTAGATGTTCTGAGGCGAGATCGAACCCACGATCTCTTGCTTAACGGTCGCACACACTTGCCGCTGAGCCACACCCTGCCCAAATTAGCTTAAATGTATTATAATACTAGCTGAATACCCGGCGTCGCCCGGGGCCTTGGCCTTATGAGAATTTGTTTCAAGTTTTAACTAGATGAAAGTCGATATTAACATTTGAACTCATCCAAACTTGTTTGAACCAAGTTTTAAATATCAAACTACACTTAACAAATTTCCAGTTTATAGCTTAAATAAATTTGGAAGTGGTCTAACTCTCACATTATAAACCTTCAAACCACTTTTTCAATCAAAAGGTGTGGATTGTAGTGTAGTTAGGTCCTTAGCTTAAATAACTTCTAAGATATTACTGAAAATAACATTTGAACCGGTTCCATTTTTGAACCGCTCCATATTACCAACCTACAGTTCAAATTTTAAGTTCCAAGCTTAAATAACTTTAGAGATATGGCTCTGAACCACTATTGAACCAGTGCGAAATCAGTTTTGAATCAGTAAAATATCCAACTCCACATTTCCAACCTTCAAACCAAATTTTTAGGCTCTTAGCTTAAATAACTTCTGAGATATGGTTCTGAACTTTCGAACCGGGTCATAGACATGACGCATAGCCTGTGACTCCCTTCTGATCGATAGGAATATACTGTGAAAATTTCGTAAAGGGACAAATCTATAAACATACAAACATACTTTCACTCTTTTAAATATGTATTGATGTAAAGATAAATGTTTTGATGTATAGATCAAAACAAGTTATGAATGTAAATAAATTATTTGCGAGAAAAGGTTAAAATGTATTTTTTAGATACTCTTTCCAATAATTTTTAACAAAAAAATAGGGGAAAGTTAACTTTTAACCGAAGTTTTGTATACCCTTGCAGCTTCCATTGAAAACAAAAAAGTTTTTCTAACTAAGACTACTTTTTGGACCTTACTTTTCTATGGGATCTATAATATAAAGATGTCTGATTTCGACCAAACTTGGTAAAATCACGGAAAAGCATAATACACTGTTCATTACGAAATTTGGAGGCGATCCCATTTAAAACAAAAAAGTTTTTCTCACTAGAACTTCTTTTTCGTCCGATCATTCATACTGCAGCTATATGCTATAGTCATCCGATTTTGATAAAACTTTGTAGAAATGTGTCCAACGTATATAAAATAAGAATATGCCAATAAAAAGGACGTTTTCATTAAAAACAAAAAAGTTTTTCTTACTCGAACTAGTTTTTCGACCGATCGTTGCTATGGGAGCTATATGCTATAGTCACCCGAATTCGACCAAACTTTGTAGAATTGTGAAAAAATATATAAAATAAGTGTACGCCAATGATAAGGACGATTTCGTTAAAAACAAAAAAGTTTTTCTCACTAGAACTAGTTTTTCGACCGATCGTTCCTATGGCAGCTATATGCTATAGCTTTAAAACTGAGGAGATAGCATAGAAACAGACAGACGGACAGGGCTTAGTCAACTCAGCTCGTCTGATCAAGAATATATATACTTTATGTGGTCGGAGATGCTTCCTTCTATGCGTTACAAGCATCCGGATAATTTTATAATACCCTCTGCAAGGGTATAAAAATTTTTCATAGAAAACAAGAATAAAAGCTTGACTGCCCGACTATCTTCATACGGACAGACAGACGGACGGACAGACGGACATGGCTAGATCGACTCGGCTGTTGATGCTGATCAAGAATGTAAATACTTTAGAGGGTCGGAGATGCTTCCTTCTGCTTGTTACATACTTTTGCACAAACTGAATATATAAAAAACCAATGTTTGAAAATGTGTCAAAAATGGAGTATTTTCCAAACGGCGCTGCTTAAAAAAGTAAACCACTGTTTAACATTTTGTTTATATACTTTTATTAAGAACAAATAAACATTCATATAAGACCAAAATGATAAAGATCGGTGGTATAGTTTGCCGACAATATAATTCGAAACTTTCCGAAACGCCTTGAGAAGCTATATCTCCCACATTTGTTACACGATCTCAAAATTAGTTCGGATCGGTTAGTTTGAAATATATCTTTATCAAAGAAGTGAACTTCTTCTGTCAAGCGCTTCAGTCAAAAAACTGATTTAAGCAGCAGAGCTCTGGCAGAGGCCCCACTGTGCGACGCCAAATTTTCTAGCGATTTATGTGACAGCACCTTAAATAAAGTCGGTCGAGGATTAAAGTGTAAGTTCTTTTAAAATTGCAAATCAATCTATAATTTTACTGAAATAGCATCAAAAATAGTGGGTACAAAATGATCCAAGCCTTTTCAATTACTTTGCCCGGTCAAAAAACTAGTTCTTGGGAAAAAATATTTATTTTCAATGGTAGCGTCTTTAAACTGGCCAGATATGAATATTATATGCTTCTGCACAACTTTGCCGACCTTGATGAAAATCGGATGAATATATCGAATAGCTGTCATATAAAAAACTTGTCACAGAAGAGGCTCTTTCTATAGCTCAGCTTTGGAAATCACTCAGCTAGCATTGTTCAAAGCGAAAATGAAATTACTGCATATGATCATTTTGTACATGCTGCAAGGGTATACAAAATTGTTTTAAGAGTTTGAATTAAAGAATTGAACACAAATACTTTGGCTTCTATTCCAGATGCTAAATGATCTTTATTTGGGCTTTTCTGCTCTTATGTACAGGTTTTGGTTACACCCATGCAACGCATCACCTTGCATTTACCTTTGTTTTAGGGTTTACTTGGTTCCTGGTCTCAAATGACAAAATTGCCCGAAATAATATAGAATTAAAAATCTACAACTTTTTGATTTTATGAACAATCTTCGGTTACTCGGTAAGCTCCGACTGCTCAAAGCCAAGTAGATTTCAATCGTACGATATTCTGAATAAATTCTAGTCATTTACATATACAGTCAGACAATTTTAATTTGAAATGCAAATACTTCATTCTTCGAGAGTTTCGGAACACCTAGAACTAAAACCCAAAACTGAGTTTTGCTCTTTTGTGACTTATCAATATAAGACACACCTTATGTTATGATCCAGTTGTGTTTCTAAATCGTATAATTAAGAGAAATTTTAAGATATTTCAAAATAAAAATCTAGAAAATTAGGTAACTCTTTAGATTTAGTAACACTCAAAGCAATCTATTTCCGTTGCTTAACTTCCTTCCTTCCTTACTTTTCCCATTCTTGTTTATAAACTCTTGAGGGTATTGTTTAACCCTATCGTCAATCTGAACCACTTTCAACCACTTTGGCAATAAAAAACGTCGACATAAAAGGTTAATAGTCACCCAGCAAGGAAATCGCAGCCAAACTGCGGGACAATGACATTGCTTTGGAGGCACCGAAACCAAACAACAACAGCAGCAGCAGCAGCAAAAAGGGGTTGCTTCTCTACGACGCCTAAATGTAGGCAATGTGCGAACTTTGCAAATCGATAAAAGTAACTTCATATGCAACCCAGCCCCGTTACTTCCGCTATCTAGGCGAAAGGCAAAAGTGAAGGCAGATAGTTTTGCCGTTCCGGTTCTCTAACGCCTTCGGGCCATGCAAATGAAAATTCACTGTGTGTTTCTGCGCTGCGCTTCCTCTTTATTTTTTTTTGTTTTGGGCTAGGACTCACATTATAAAAAAAAAATTTAATTGCCTACTTTCTTGTTCTTCCTGAAAACGAAACAACATGGAAATTGCGCCTCCCCCACCTTTGCTGTCCATTGATTTTGCAGTGGAGCCAAGTAGAATAAATTTGCATTCGGCCATAAGCCAAAATGCTGCTTTCGCCTATTTTTCTCATCCGCTTTCACATACTTTTGCTTCTGTTTTGGTTGGATTCTGCCTAATTGATTCAATTTGTATTCATTTGGCCCAAATTTATGCCCAGCCACTTGACAAACCTGAGCATTGGGCTTCATTTAATTAAAGTATAAACAATGTTGAAATTAATTAATGTGCATTTAAATGGCGAAATTATGAATGTTTTTTTTCAAGAACTAATGCATACGTGAAAAATTTACATACATTTTGGATCCAAGTCAAGTTACAGTGAGATTATCTGGGAATTCTGTTGGATTTTACAGCTAAGATATATTTGTATTCAGTCCAATGATTTACCTAACATACCATCCCTCAGACAAACTTTAACCGTATTCCACATGATATTAAGAAATGGTGCTAAATTGTTTCTTAAACATGTTAAGGATTTTTTTCTTGAAGTCCTTCTCGAAAGTTTTTTTAAGATAAAGACGAAAATATATTAGTGTATTTTTAACACAACCAAAAATCTGAGATTTCCGGGCTTTAAATCAATCTCAAACGACGGCAGAAGTTGGTCAATTACCGAAGCTTTCAAACTTGCATATTACCCGGAAATAAGCTTTCTGCAAGATCCCCATGTGACTTATTTATCGACCTTTTTGATTTTCATACCAGCAAGTTCTTGCCAGCTCGAGGTCATTGGTTGTTTGCAAACCCCGGTTCTATCTTTAATAGACTTCAGCTTCCCCCTTTTGCCGGCATTACGAGGACAGTTTGGGAACTCCAAGCCAGCATAAGTACATAAATCGACACAAAACTATAACGCTTACTCTAGTGCGAAAATTAGAAGCACACAAGCCAAGAGATTGAGAGTAGATCGGCTAGGCCCTTTGGGGCTGTAAAGTCAATTACAAGCTGATACAAGTCTTCCCAGCAAACATTTTTTATCGCGGATGATAAGAATGCGATTCTCCCAGTAGGTATCGCCTTACTCTAGCGATATCTCATTGCAATCGCATTCTGAACTCCCTTCGGAAAGAAGTGTGCCACTCTGCGACACTTCTAAACGATAAGAAAGCGGTTCTTCCTGGGGATAAAAGTAAGAATTAAGAAAGCGTTTCTTACTGGTGTTAAGTATGCGTTTCTTCTGGAGATAAGAATACGTTTCTTCCTAATGATAAGAGGAATTTCTGAAAAACTACAAATTATATCAATTTTTACTTACTCTGGGATTCGAACTCGGGACCTTTGACTGAACACGATTGGAATGCCGTCTTAACCAGTTGCGCTATCGCACACGCTGGTTGCTACAAGGCTAAAATACTACCAGAACTGAATTTCATAAAAGTATTCATCAATTTATTTCCACCTCTAATTCTCAAGTTTTAATTCCGTGCACTCTCAATATAAAAGGCGCAGCTACCCAGCGGCGTAAAAGCACATTACAAGATCGATGTTCTCTCTAACCCTTTGAAGGCTGGCAGCCTTCAAGTATCGATTACAAGCCTGTATACTTTTACATAAGATTGGCCGTTTTCGTAGACTTCCTGACTTCAAAACAGAGTTCGATGTAATCGGAAAAGTGGGCGTATAACAGAAAACACTTGGGCTTTAGATTACAAGTCTGTATACTGTATGAAAAAATGTTGGCGAGAAAGTATGCGTTCAGTTCACAAGACGATACACAATTTGAAAACTAGTGTGTGGACTTGTGGACCACTGTACACCTCCATATACCAAGTGTACAGCAGCTACCTTACAACCTGGCACACTTTTTATTTCTAGGTGTATAGGATTGTAATTAGGATTTCAAATACATATGCAGTACAAGTTATAAAGTAACTGGAATACTACTTCGTCAACAGTGAAAAGATCATTTTGATACTCCTCAGGATTATGTGGATAATACGTGTATCAAATAGATAATGATACCGATTTTTTGGGTGCAGAGGTACACAGAGTATAATAAGTTTGTGCAAAAGTATGTAACAGCCAGAAGGAATCAAATCCGACCCCATAAAGGATATTTATTCTTCTGTAAGCTTTCTTTGTAGACTTCAGAGCTGCTTTCGATTCCTTAGACAGAAGATTCCTTTTTTTGAAGCTGTGGAATGTCATCAAAAATCATTAAAATCTTGGAAAGCCTCTACAAAGACACCCAACAGGCAGTATGGGATGACACTAGCATTGGTTTACCACCGAAACGGGAGTAAAGCAGGGATGTCTGCTTAGTCCTCTTCTCTTCGCCTTATTCCTAAACGATCTCACTGATTGTCTCCCAAAAGTAATCTCGATAGGTGGGCAATAAAGGCCTTATATAGTTGTTTTATCTGATTCACCTAGAAGTTTGCAAAAAACAATTGATGCGCTGCATAAATTCTGTAGGATCTGGAACCTGACAATAAATATGGAGAAGTCTCAAGTCCTAGTGTTTAAAAAACACTGGAGAGGGCTAGCAAGAGATGAAAAATGGCAATTAAACGGCGCAGAGCTAAAAGTAGTTAAAAGCTACAATTATCTAGGAGCTTACTTTAACCACAACGCCAGATTTAATCTTCATTTAAAAAAAAAACTGGCAGATTCTAAAGTAGCCATCAATTGTACCTGGAGGACTTTGCTTGGCAAGAAGGATGTGCCTACTAGTACAAAATATAAGCTCTTCAGTGCGGCGGTGAGAGCCATTATGATCTATGGCGCTCAAGTGTGGGGGATTTATCACTTCGACGAAGCAGAAGGCCTTCTAAGATATTTTATTAAAAGACTGTTCCGCCTGCCACAGTACACGCCAAACAGAATGATATTACTTAGAAACCGTACTCTCGCCTCTTCACGTATACACAGCCAACATCCACTTCAAGTATATGCAAAAGGTTATGAGTATGCCAGATCACCGACTTCCAAAGATTGTGACCTCGCACTTACTGCGGGAAAAACTACAACACTTCCAAGAGTGGGAAATCCTGGCAGAGAAGTTACTCGTACCTTTACGTTTGGACGACACTAAGGAATGGGCACTTTGGGCAGATCGAATCGTTCTTAAGATGGGAGAGAACTATAGAGACAAATTTATAAGGGAAGCGCAGCGCAGCTCGGTACAGAAAACTACTTCTCGGATGCTTTCACGATCGACCAAATTAAACACATATTTATGGCGCGTGGTGAGATTTTGGCACTAAACTTTATACCACACATCAAAGCTGGGAACTGTACTCTTTGCAATATGAGGGTCCGTGAGGACATAATGCACTTTCTGTTGGAATGTCCAATTATAGCAGAGACCAGCCAATTATACTTCGGAGGAACTACCATTGGAGAGAGGTGATCTTGGACCTTTTAAATGGAGCAAATTATAAGTTTCTCTCCTCTTACATTGCAGCAGCTTTAAAATATAGGAACAGAATTGTTGCGGAAGATTTTTAAATAAATAATAGTATTTGTTGAACAAAAATTTAGAATTATTAAAATTGTATAAATGAAATGAATAGGCTCTGGATCTTCAATCCATCTTTATGCAGGGAACGATGCGGCATCTTGCGACGAGCTTGGCAGCCGTGTGTAGTACTGGCATGAAGATGGAGAGAGGATCAGGCTAACGGTTAATACACCAAGCCTTTTGTATACTTTTAAACGTGTTTTTTTTTATTACAACTCAATGTATATTTAAGTGAAAATTAATTGAAAACTCTATAAAAATAAAGACATCAACTACAACTACACATTTCAGTCATAGAGTGGTGACTACTCGTCTCAAAAGCTTACCAAATTTTCGTGTAAGCACCGCTTCGAAAGTGAGAGCCGTATTCGTTTTTGGTCGATCGTAAGGAATGGCTACATTTCAGCTCTGACTTCGAAAAAGCCAAGTATATTTTTATGTATATTCTTAATGACTTCCTGGTGTAAATATTTAAAGTTTAGCGCATTTTTCTCTCCATGTTGCATTTCCCTCAAAAGTGATATTCGTGATTAGTCGTTTTTTTCTTAGTCTAAGCCCGGTGTGGCTCAGTGGCTAGTGTGCGCGACCGCTGTGCAAGAGGTCGTGCGTTCGATCCCGACTCGGAACATCTAATGGAAATGTTTTTCCTTGAATAAACTTACACACCTGGTCACCCCTCACTGCTGATGGCGCCAGCTTTGTAGTAATTAGCCATGCAAAGGCTTCTCAAACTGCCGTTTGGATTCGGCGTTAAACCGTAGGTCCCTTTCTCTTGTGCGAAAATTAAAAGCGCACTAGCCAAGAGATTGAGAGGATGTCGGCTTTGGCCTTTTGGGGCTACATTTACTTATTTAGACAATGCTGCAAGTTTCACTAGAAAAAGAAAAGTATAGAACCTTCCTTGATTTGCTTGCCAACTAAGAAAACTTCGTTTTGTTATGGTATATCACGAGTTAGCTTTATTGATCTTTAGTTCAATAGTTAAGGGGTTACATTCCTTATATTAATCTACCAATGTAAAATTCGAGGTCTGAGGAATTGAATTAACAATTACCTACAACTTTAATAGAACAAAAACCCTTAAGCCATTAAGAGCATACAAGAAAATGTGCTTCTACTTCTACAGCATTTACACTATTTAGAAAATAAACAGAGCGAACCACTGTTCTGACAGTCAACCCCTGCCTTCCCTTAACATATCGTATTCTCTCACATCAAACATGTCTGCCACCCCTAAATATTCACTGTTAACCCCCCATTACCCCCTATTACCCCTGCAACCAGGCATGTTAGTTGAACTCTCAATTTGCTCTCTCAAACAAGTTGGAGTTATGACAAATGTGTTCCCTTTCAATTACCAAATTTGTTGGCGTTCAATGAGAACAAAAATTGCGAAGCAACGCAGGAATTTTCTGAAATTCGTGTGGCAAAGGAACAAAAAGTGTTGTGGGGGCCAGAGGCGCTTATATTTCGGGACCTACCTCAAAGTCACTCATTTGGAATAGACAATAGGCCGCAATTACAGACACGGCGATGACGTTAATGTATGGCCTGGGTATGGGGCTTCGGTTGATTTACTGTTTTAGCACCATGCGGTGTCATTCTCCAAGCTCCAACCTTAGCTCATGGATCATTGTTTGCTGCTGCTGCTGCTCCTGGACAAACGGAAACGGAAGTGGCGCTGCATGCAGCGGATATTGCAAATTATTAACCCCTTTGGCCACAATTTCATTTGCTGGAAGTTGCAAATTTTTGAACGGAAATGCGTAGGCTATCTATGTAATAGCAATGACTTCTCAGACTGAGCTTCAGCATTTGCGGTTGAAACCAGCTGGACTTGAGCAGGGATGAACCAGGTGGCCAAAACAAAGCGATTTATAAACGATTTGCCTAACTTTGTTTCGACCTTTTAGGGGGTTTGTTGTGGCTTACCGGCTGCTGCTGTTGCTGCGGTTGAGTGTTAAGTGTTTTTTTTTTTTCTTTTTTTATTTTATTTTTAAGGCTGTCAAGGACTACTTCGAATGGGCCAAATATTTGCTAATGAGTTTTGCTTTTAGGCTATTTATGTAAAGCAAACAGTTTGGTCCTTTTTTAGAGTGGAAATATATATTATTTACCTTAGAAAATGGAAATGTTTTGGGGCTTTTGTGAAAAATTTGTACGAAATGAAGAAGTGGGACTGGTCGTTAAACTGTAGGTTAATTTGATTCCATCCATTTTGATTTTAATCTTATTGTTTGATTTTGTTTTTAAAATACAAATTATTAATTACTTATTTTTGCGAGAACGAAATATTTTTTTCTTTTAAAAATGCACCCAACCTCACATTGGCATTCATTTGAATATTGCAAATATCGAGCTAAAACTTGACTTTCTCCGACCGACCATATACGGCAACATAGCGTATACGTGATCATAAAACAAAATTTTGAGAGCAGTGAATAAAAAGCTAACCTCTAACCCTTTCGACCCCAACTTTTTATACCCTTGCAGAGGGTATTATAAAATTGTGCGGATGTTTGTAACGCACTGAAGGAAGCATCTCCGACCACATAAAGTATATATGCTTAATCAGCATGACGAGCTGAGTTGATTTAGCCCTGTTCGTCTGTCCGTCCGTCCGTCAGTCCGTCTGTCCGTTTCTATGCTATCTCCTCCGTCAGTTTTAAAGCTATCCTCACCAAACTTTGCACGAAGTCTTCTGGTACATATACGCTGCACATTTGTCGGAACCAGCCGGATCGGATGACTATAGCATATAGCTCCCATAGGAACGATCGGTCGAAAAACTAGTTCTAGTGAGAAAAACTTTTTTGTTTTTAATGAAAACAACCGTTTTATTGGCATACACTTATTTTATATACTTTGGACACATTTCTACAAAGTTTTATCAAAATCGGATGACTATAGCATATAGCAGCAGTATGAATGATCGGTCGAAAAAGAAATTCTAGTGAGAAAAACTTTTTGTTTTAAGGGAACCATTTAGGTTCGCAAAAATTTTTTCTGATTTTTTTTTGGCTTAAATTATGCGTTATGGTGTTAAAAACATCCCCTGAAAATTTCAAGTCAAAAGAACATATGGTTTTTTTTCCAGAATTTTTTTTGTGCAGGTAGGTCGAGCATAAAATCACATTATTAGCGCACATTGAGTATTTATGTTTTTCCAATTGCCGATAGTTTCGCTAGGACGTTCGATGATCAACGCATCAACGAGGCTGAGAGGGTCATCGCAACTGGGAGCGCTGAAGCTGCATGGGCTCGCAGAAGGGAGAGGCCCTTCCAGTGGGAACGTGACGTCCAGGCAGAGGGTAACCTCTATGAAGCTGGCGTAGGAGATATACTGTAAGTACTTTTCCTCAACTTACTTTTGACCGACCCTCGTATTTAGAAAAGTTTTTTCTTCCAAATAACTACATACTCTGCCAAAAAAATCAAAATACAAAAACAAAAATTAATAAAAACTAAAATATTAAAAATTAAAAGTCTCATTATTTTTTGAACGACCCTCGTATTTGAAAAAAAAATTCCAATTTTTTTCCAAATTAACTGTTTATGAAAAAAACATTAAAAACCACGAAAAAAGTCTATTAAAAATATATTTTATTGAAAAAAGTAGTTAAAACTTTAAACGCGATTATCTCGAAACCACTTTTTTCAAACTGGTTGGGAGGATAACTTGAGTAAATGTAGACCGATTTTCAAATTCTTTTTTTAAAATACTTCTAATACCCACCATTCTCGTATATACTAGGATATTTTGGAACGGTCAAAAAATGGAGGACCTAGGACCAAAGAAAGGGGTCAAAAAAGGTCGATTTTCGAAATTTTGACTTTGAAACCCCGTTACTCCCCTATATAATGACCGATCCCAAATATCCTAGTATATGCGATAACCACATCAATTCTTAACTAAACCCGATTTCTACTTTTTCTTTCAGATGATGCGTTCTCAAAAAATCCTCCCAACCATGGACCTATGTTTTGAATTTTTGGTCAACTTTGAAACGGATCAAATTTTTTTTTTATTTTCTTTCATTAATTACCTTCCAAATAAACTAAACCGCATATTGATGCGTCTCATACTTTTTGAGTAATTAATTTTTTTGTAAACCCTTGCAAAACGACACCTGAACCTAAATGGTTCCCTTAAATGGGATCGACTCCAAATTTCGTAATTAACAGTGTATTATGCTTTTCCATGATTTCACCAAGTTTAATCGAAATCAGACATCTTTATAGTATAGATCCCCTAAAAAAGTAATGTCCAAAAAGTAGTCTTAGAAAAGCTTTTTTGTTTTCAATGAAAGCTGCAAGGGTATACAAAACTTCGGCCGAGCCGAAGTTAACTTTCCCCTATTTTTTTTTGTATAAAAGTTCACTATTTTCTACCAAATAACTAAAATATTTAATTTTTCTCATTGAAATATATAAACAAACTGCAAACGTACAATCGTATATCACGATAAGCGACTGATGTTTGACGACAGTCGTCAGGCTGAACACATATTGCGACGATTAAGGGTTGCTTACGAGTAGTGAGTGAAGTTCCCTTCAAACACATGTGAGCGGCATCGAATGGTTTGCCTCTCGTTCCATGCGACCATGATGATACGAACCTTGTGCGGTCGGCCTTAGGAAATATCGTTCGGAAAATGGGTCTTAGTGAGAAAACCTTTTTGATTTTGTTGATTTTAATTGTACGAGGTGTGTTCAAAGGAAAAGGGTAATTTTGAATTTTCGCAGGCTGTGTAAATTCGATTATCGATATTATTGTTGTTTTTGTTATATTCGGACACATATGTTAATCATATGTTTGCAGTAGCAGCCAATTTCGATTAGTAGTTTGTTTTTGGCAACTGAAAAGGTTAGTCACGTTTTTGTGTGCTCTTCGATTTTTGATCCGAAACTGCTTAATTTTGAGCAAAAGCAACGTCGCATAAGTATCGCTCTGGAGTTGTTGAAGACGTACGATTGTTCCAAAGGGGTCATAACTGGTGACGAAACGTGAACGCCGAAAAAAGAACGCCAAGTTCGATCAAATGTGAAGGTTTTGCTCTCAGTTATCTTTGATTACAATGGTGTGGTGCATCATGAGTTCCTGCCAAGAGGTCGTACAGTTAATAAGGAATACTACAGGGAAGTTATGCAACGTTTGCGTGAATTGTGGAAAAACAAATCGTGGATTCTGCGAGACGATAATGCACCAGATCACACATCAATGCTTGTTTGTGATTTTTTGTCCAAAAGCACCACCGTAATCATGCCTCAACCACCGTATTCACTAGATTTGGCTCCCTGCGACTTTTTCCCATTCCCAAAACTGAAGAGACCAATGAACGGAAAGCGTTTTGCCACAATTGATGAGATCAAGTCAGAATCGAAGAGCGAGCTGATGGCCATACCGAAAAGCGCATTTCAAAAGTGCTGCGAGAATTGGAAAAAGCGTTGGCACAAGTGTATTATATCCGAGGGTGATTACTTTAAATGGGACAAAATGGATATTGATGAATAAATAAACCTAACTTTTAAAAAAAAATTCAAAATTCACCTTTTCCTTTGAACACATCTCGTATAAAGTGGTGGAAATAAAAAGTCGACCACCGCTCTGGCTTTTACACAATCCGGTCAAAAGTGGATTCCGGAACTGGGGTGTTTTTCTCATGTTTAACATAGTTTATTTAAGTTTTCGCCAAAAAATCCGGGCTCCGGGCCCCTCTCAAAAGTCAGGACCCGACGGGAAACACACCATTAACTTTTGCTCAGTGTGAACTCCTTCATTTTTTCAAAGCCAAAAAACATGCAAATCACGTTTTCCGTATCTTTAAAACAAAAGCTTAGCCAAACCAAAACCAGTTTTGTAATCAGTGGACAAAACTGGAACAAAAGTAGTCATTTTTTTCCCCCGGGACAAGTCCAGCCGTCCAGTGGGACACCTAGATTTAAGAAACTACAAGAGCCAAATCTTTGGATTACTGAAGATCAGGTCGCTAAAACCAACATATTAGCGGCTACGCTTTGTTACTTTGTTATATTTATTTTTTTTTTCACCGCGTCACTTAGTAATTTATCTTGGAGGACTAATAGAACTTGGTTGGGTTTTAATTTCCTCATTGGCCTGAGAATGAGTAGTTCCTCTGGGATCGTTTTCTTCGTCTTCCTGTTCTGTTGTTTTTTTGCCACCTTTCTTATCTTTTATCATTTCAATAAAGATATCCTCCAAATCGGCTTGCGTCAGTGAATAGTCCGCCAAATGCCACGATAATC
This sequence comes from Lordiphosa collinella, assembly GCA_018904265.1. Lineage (NCBI taxonomy): Eukaryota > Metazoa > Arthropoda > Insecta > Diptera > Drosophilidae > Lordiphosa > Lordiphosa collinella. The sequence goes on from JAEIFV010000220.1 coordinate 373,405, forward strand.
GATTGTTCTCAACGTAACCAAAAATTCGTGAATATCTCAGATTTTTACGAGGAATGTGAAATGTGAGCCGACCCGAGAAACCATACATTTCTCTAAAATAAAGAAAAAGCTAAATGATGAAAGTTGATGTGCGCACAGGCATACGAACTCTAATGTTGTTTTGGGAAAATCCTTCTTCAGTTGCTGCTCTATCGACGACAGAGTGGACTCCATGCTGAAATTATTTACATAGTAGATTTCATATACCAAGTCGTTGGCACTGACTTACCTCTCTGGTTTTACACTAACTCTTAGCTTGAGCACCATATACTTGGAGAACTTATTCTTGATGCGCTGCTGAGAGCCCAAACACTCCAGCTGCCCTTTGGTCATAATGGTCAAACGTGTACACACAGCCTCTATTTCCTCCATGCTATGCGAAGTGATCACCATTGATTTGCCCTCGTCGCGCATTTTTCCTAACATTTTCCACACATGTCGTCGTGAGGCAGGATCCACACCCGTGCTGGGTTCATCCAAACAGATAAGCGACTCCCCAGTAGCTGCCAAGGCAGCACTTAGTTTCCGCTTCGTACCGCCGCTATAGTATTTGATCTTTTTATTCAAATGCTTATAGAATCCAAAGTCCGAGGCTACATTATCAGTAGTAGCCTTGATGCGGTCGCGCGGTATAGCGCGCAACAAATAGAAGATCTTGAGCATCTGTCTGCCCGTAAGAAACAGAAATAGCGTATCGAACTGGGGACAATAGCCGAGCTGTCTCTTGGCTTGTGTTAATTTTGTCTTTAGGCTGAAGCCTTTGATAAAAATCTTGCCACATGTAATGGCATGCTGACCCACAACCATTTTAAAGAGCGTAGTCTTACCGGCTCCGTTGGCTCCCAGTAGACCAAAGCATACTCCACTAAAAGCAGATCAAGTTAACAGAATCCAAATATTTTGTTAAAAGGAACCAATTGACTCACGGTTTCACCGAGAACGACACCGCCTTCACCGCCCTTTTACAGCAGTACATCTTAGTAGCTCGGTCCACAACCAATGCGTACTTTTTTCGATCCTCCGACTTCATCTCTTTAATCATATCACGCTCATCAGCCACATCATTATCCTTGATTTTCTTGGTGCCCAGGCAACCGCAAATGGATTTCAATGCGTAGCACGGCATAAAATGGTACTCCAAGATCAGTAAGAAAATGATCCAGAAAATTATGCAATATATTAAAAAGCGCACTTCCGCCCAGGACCAGAAATCTATGAAAAGACTGTTTTAAGACCTGATTTAAGAAATCTGAACACTTAACACTCTCTTACCTTCACAGGCGCATTTTGCGTTCACACTGCACATACCGATAGCACAGGGTTCTTCCTTCGAATCATAGTAAGGATATTGATTTTTTTTTATACATTGATCATCATATTTAAATATATTTTTTAATGCGAAAGCACCCACAAAGAGAGGATGGAAATAGAGAATTAGCATTATAATTTTTAAGATAGGTGTTTCGTCAACCTTCATAGGATACATCTGCGACAATATCATGAACCCTATAATTGCTGTAAATGTATATGAAATAGAAATAGTTAAGACGATCTTTCAAACTACGATACTTAAATAGACTTAGAAAACATTTCAAAACACTGACTGTCGAGTGAACCTCGACCTGGTTCAGTGCTTCCGATGCCAGCAATTTCGACACACAAAAAAATTATTGGTTTCGCGATGTTGTCTGTGGACGCTGTGGCGAAGAGCATACCACTTTTGCTGTCGGCTGCACATCACTAAATCCCTCTTTAAGTGTGCAAACTGCAACCAGAACCACACCGCCTCCTATAAAGGATGTCCTGTTTACAAAAGAAAGATGAACGAGCGCCATCCAGGTATACAACTCCAAATTAATCCCGGCTACAATCAGACCAGACCCCGACTGCAGTTTGTCCCAGCCGCTGTGGTACAGGAAGGCTTTTCGTTTGCTGATGCGGCTCGATCGGGCCAGCACATTAGCAATCACAACAGTACACTCAACAACAACAACGTAGACCACAAAGAGAACAATCCCGCTCCCAAGCCCGAGCTCCAGGACACCAGCAGTTTGAAGGCGCCACCTGGAATGACATCAAGTAGATGCAACAGAACATGGCCAAACTCACTGAGTCAGTATAGCAGATAACTCAAATGGTGCTTCAACTGACTCAGGAATATGCTCTCCTGCGTGCACGCATGTCCTCAAATAACGTAGCATAATGGCTTCCCAACTGCGCCTCGGATTATGGAACGCTCGGAGACTGTGTCCCAACGCACCCAAGCTAATGGGTTTCCTCGACAAGCACAACATCGATGTTATGCTTGTCACGGAAACCTATCTACGACAAGATACACAATGTACCGAGCTAACCACCCTAGTGGAAATTCAAGAGGTGGAGCGGCGGTTCTAGTGAAGCAGGGGCTTGTTCACTACCAACACCGCACAGTCACTATCGCCCATATTCAACTGGCTCCAGTGTCGGTGCTGACGACAACTGGAGAGGTTACGATCGCTGCAGCCTACCTCCCACCACGAATACCATGGACGCAAGCTGACTTTGACAGATTCCTGCACCAACTTGGACAGAAGTTTATTGTAGGAGGTGACTTTAACGCCAAACATCGATTATGGGGCAACATTAGAGCAGAAAGCCGTGTCACAGCGCTCTTTAATGCCATCACGCACTCCTCCGCCCAGGTTCTGGCTAATGGACGTCCGACCAACTAACCCTCTAACCGAAGAAGCACACCCTCTGTTATTGACTTTTTTATATACAAAGGGTTTCAAGCCGCCCAACTTACTGTAAAGGAGGAGTACGAGTTATTCTCAGATCATCTTCCTATTCTGGCTACTATCAACACGTCCCCACAAAGAATCCACAATAGGCAATTGTAACTCCCATCTGGATCCTACATCCAAGCATTCCGAGCCGAGTTGACAAATTCCGTCTACCTGAATACGGAGGTACAAACTCTGCAGGATGTCGAACATGCTTCTTCCTAACCACTGGGCAAAACTTATCAACTCAGAGGACTCTCTACTGGACTCAACCCTGCTGCTGAGGAGTTGCTGTATTTTAAAAAGTGACCCCCGGATTCACAGAATATACCGCAGAGTTGCCAACAGAGTAAGGAAGGTTCTTGCCACACTCAGGCGAGAGGCGACAGACCGAATGCTGGAGAAAGCTACTGCGGATAAGAGCTCCAAGTTTGCGCTTTGGAAGCTCACCAATTATTGAATGATCGTTATCGCTATCATTATCGGTATCGTTATTGTTATCACTATCGTCATCGCAGTCAATATCGCTATCGTCATCGTTATCGCTATCGTTATACCTATCGTTATCGCTGCCGTTACCGTCATCGTTATTTCTTATAATGGATGATTTTTTAGCTATTATCTTTTAGGCAACACCGGCTTAAACAGCTCACGCACGTTTCGTGTTTTGTTTCACTGTCAAACATCTTCAGTTTGGTCTATAATTTAACCATGAATCGTCTTACAAACGAACAACGCTTGCAAATAATTGAATTTTATTATCAAAATGCGTGCTCTGTTAAGAAAGTTCATCGCGCGCTTATTCCATTTTATGGTCAGTTTAATCGACCCACTGAAGTGGCTATTCGGGCTATTGTGACTAAATTACGCACCAAATTTATATTGTTGGCCATTAAACCACCAACACGCTAACGTAGAGTGCGAACTGAAGAAAATATCGCAGCTGTATCGGCCAGTGTTAATGATGACCATCAATTATCGATTCGTCGCCGTTCGCAGCAATTGGGTCTCTGTTACTCAACAACGTGGAAAACTTTGAGGAAGGATTTAGGTGTGAAGCCTTTCAAAATACAGCTGGTGCAAGAATTGAAGCCGAACGACCTACCGCAACGTAGAATTTTTGGTGAATGGGCTCTTGGAAAGTTGGCCGAAGATCCACTTTTTTACCGAAAAATTGTGTTCAGCGACGAAGCTCATTTTTGGCTCAATGGGTACGTAAATAAGCAGAATTGTCGATTTTGGAGTGAATATCAGCCAGAAGCATTGCAAGAGCTACCAATGCATCCAGAAAAAGTCACAGTTTGGTGCGGTTTATGGGCTGGTGGCATCATTGGACCGTACTTCTTCAAAGAAGATGCGAATCGTAATGTAACTGTGAATGGTGACTTTTTGTTTGCCCAAAATGGAAGAGCTTGACTTGCATGTCATTTGGTTTCAACAAGACGGTGCCACATGCCACACAGCACGCGCAACAATGGACTTATTGAGAGGCGAGTTCGGTGAACATTTTATTTCACGTTCGGGACCGGTCAATTGGCCGCCTAGATCGTGCGATTTAACGCCTTTAGACTTTTTTTTGTGGGGCTATGTTAAAGCTCATGTCTATACAGACAAACCCGCTTCAATTGACGCATTGGAAGACAACATTGAAGCATTTATTGGTGAGATACCGGCCGAAATGTTGGAAAGAGTATGCCAAAATTGGACTAAGCGGATGGACCATTTGAGGCGCATCAAACATTAAATTAAATTTAAATCAAAAATTAAATTAAAATTGAAAAACTTTCCTATTGCTCTTAAAAAATCACCCTTTATACATATATAGATTATACTCTGTTTACCTTGCAGAGTATAAAGCCACATTCTCGTATATATTTCTATGAGTTCTCCGACCCAAATGTACTGAAATTTTCTGAATGAACCCGAGTTTCTTGGGAACATGTGCTTTGGAATCAATATTGCGTTTTTTTTTTCTACCTACCGACAGCGAAATTGGTCACAATGAGTATAGATACTGCCACAGTTGCTCCACCAAACATTGCCCCAAAAACATAAGTATATGGAAGTATAGCCAGTCCAATTAGCACTAGAATCAACAGATATAAGTCCAGCGGTGTATTCCCATACGATGCCAACATCAGAGCCAATGCAAAGGCGAAATAGATCATGAAATCCCAGATGTAATGCGTTAACCAATAGATTAACATATTTACTCCGGCCACCTGCTGTTGCATTTTAAGCTGCGTCACTCGCTCGTAGACCACCATCAAGACAAAAATGGCCGTGGCAATACAGAGGTACATACATACATTAGTGTGTTTCATATCAGACAAAAAATCCACATGACCGGGATCCACGAAAGGCTCATTTGCTATCTCTATGCTAGTATCTGTATCCCAGATTACGTTGGCCAGTGAATTATATACCAGATTCAGGGCCAAGGGAGCACTGTGAAGGAAGGCATCGGTATTGTGCATGGCAAGAATGTGGGTCTCGTAAAAGGCGACAGCGATTAGATAGCGCTTTTTGAACTCCTCGCGTTTCTTTCCATCTTTTCGCAGCTGAAGCAAATAACTGTCCAGTTCCGTATCCACAAGTTCTATGTGAAAAGGCTCTACCAGTTTCTCAAAGGCGCTGGAAATATTGCTCGAATTTCGTTCCATTAGAATCAACACATCAAATCCTTTGTAAGCAGACAAAGAAACCTCGTGTCGTGGCGCTACGGGGGAGGTGGCTTCCACAATTAGCGAAGCCAGCCAAATCGCAATGGGTATAAATAGGATAACCAAAAACAAAGTCTTGTGGTTCAAGGTATGCAGTAGTTTCTTCCTGAACATGGCCTCCCATTGGCTCAAACAGCGTTGACAACAGCCGGGCCTCTGCTCCTGCTCCTCTGCCCCGCCTGATTTACGCGGTGTAGTCTCCTCGGCACCAAAGGACATGAATATATCGGCTAGACTCGAGGCACCCAAGCCAAAACCCAAGACATCCAACTCCCTCTGATGTTGCTCCAGATCCGCAAACAAGGAAGCAAATGACCTGGAATAGCGTTCCGGCAAACGATATTGCACGTCGATACCCACCTGCACGGCCTGTACCCGTGGCACATAGTTGGATATCAGTGCAGTCAGCTGGCCTACCTTACAATTCGGACCCCTTTCACATATCAGCGTATAACCCGTATCGTGAGCCTTCTTGAGAAAGGTCAATGTACCATGACAACGTAGTTGTCCCTCACTCATAATTACAATGCGATCGCCCAAAACCTCACCTTCATCCATGAAATGCGTGGTCAACAGTATGGTGCGTCCCTGTTTCTCCTCCAGCATAAGTTTCCAGAGATCATGACGCGATGCAGGATCCAGGCCCGAAGCGGGCTCATCGCAAAACACCACCTTGACATGGCCACACATTGCACACGCCAGCGATACGCGTCGCTGTGTGCCGCCGGATAGTTGATTAACTTTGGTCCCCTTTTTAGGTTTCAGCTTTAGTTTATCCAAGAAATTATTCACCTCCCGCTTCAGGGCCGCTCCGCGTAGCCCCCTGAGACGGCAAAAGAATTTTATGTGACTCCCCACACTGAGACCGTTGAACAAAATGTTATGTTGTGGACAGATACCCATGGACTGGCGCGCCTGCTGGCGTTGCGTCCTTATATCATAGCCATTAATCAGCGCAGTACCCGATGTCGGTGGGTGTAATCCCGCCAGCATAAGTATGGTGGTAGTCTTACCCGCTCCATTGTGTCCCAATAATACCGTGATTTCATCCTGATACATATTCAAAGTTAAGCCCTGAACCGCCTCCATGGAGCCGTACGTTTTGCGTAAATTCTTGATTTCAATACCCACTTTCTTGCCTTTAGGCGGTGTTTCTATAAACCTGGGGTCCACGGGAGTGATCTCGGCCGGACGTTCCACATCCGTGGGTCGTGGTGAGTCCGACTTTGGGCACCAGAAGCCCAGACCACTATGTACTCCTAGCATTCTTGATGCACACCAATATTGTTTGGTGCAGAGAAAGTACCAGGGTTTCGCCTCCGAATATTCACCGGGACGAATTTGCTCGACCCACAAACAAAGAAGGAGGGAGATCAGGCTTGCCGCTAGCATTATCAATAGCATGTCACCTATACTGAGGGGGTCACTCGACCAACCAGTCTCAAATAAGTTATCCCACTGGAGGCCTTCACCCATTTGTTCTCGAGCACCGATGCGTTGCATGATCAAGAACATAGCCGCATTGAAAAAAAAGCATTTTACGATCATAATAACAGGCCCTTGTGAAACATTTTGGAGTACTATAGGGCCGGGCAAGAAAAAGGCGATAAATAGCAAGCAGGTTACCAAACCGGCCCATGTTTCTCTGTTGCATATGGCACTGATCAGGAAACAGAAGCATATGCACGAGTTGATGTAGACAATGAGGAATACCAGGAACACCGTGAAGCCGGTATTTGGAAACAGGGAAACTTTCGCACCGGGCATACAAAACACAGTGTAGCATAAGGCAATTATCAGTGCACAGATGAACAATAGGATAAATGATTTGATGTACCAGGCCAGCCAGTGCATCCAATTGCTGAGACCCAATATGCTCATGAGTTCTTTCAGCTGCATTTCCTTTTCGGCCACAATGTACTGGAAGAAAAAAGAAATGAGAGACAGGATGAAAGATATGATGATCAACATATATAAAAGAGTTCCACCTGACTAATTGACTGACTCACTGGTGACAGCTGCTGTTTTGATGGCCATAAGCATTGGGCGTATTCAGCAGATAAATCCGATTTACGATTACTGATTTACGATTTGCGATTGCTTAGAATTCTCTGCTGAATGACAATGATTGCTAAGTTTAGGTTATTTTCTGGATTTAGTATATATGGTCAAAAATACATTCAAACCATAAAAAATTTAGGATTAAGTATTAAAAACATTTGACATTTACAAATGGATGCACGCGTTGAGAGTAAGTAAGCATTATTAATTAAAAACTTAGTGGGTTTTAATCAATGAATAATTCTTTTAGTCGAATTTATCAAGTGGAGTTCTAGCGCTTTAAGGCTTTTCTTGGGCTTATATAAGAACAACTGGCAGAACTTTCGGAATATGCGCCTTGAAGAATAACCGATTGACCTTCCTTTCTGTTGTTGTAATCTGCGGTGTTTCCTTCAGATTTCTTAATAGATATATGACACCCATCAATTGCCCCAATCGCTCCTGGGATTCTACGCGATTTTTGTTTAGATATTTGTGCAGCAAAAGCTTGCTGGGAGTCATTTGGCCAATTCACATATGTAGGCATTAGCCTCGATAGAGTCCCTGTTATGTTGTAAAATATTTGGTGGCCTGAACTTGTTGGAATGTCGAATCGATCGCCAACAGACGAGAAAGATTCCTGCTTACTTAGCAGCCAAATTGAAAATAGCATCTTCTTTGAAAAACATACATTTGCAATTGTTTCATTCTCTGTTAGTGTTGTTGCATTTGCTGTTACACCAAGAATTTCCTGGAAAACGCAAAGTTAACAGAATTCTATTATCATGTGCGTGACATCCTAAAATGCGCCTTAAATTGGTCCATTCTGTACCTGGGAACTTTTGATTTTTCGATTGCCCCAATAGCGGCTACCAATGGGTGCGCATTGACCAGATCAGCAATTATACACATATTAAATTCATCCTCACAAAAGACCGTCCCAAATAAATTCGTTTCCACAACTCATTTTATGCACAATTTTTGGGAGCAATCAGTTTATTTTTAGTTTTGGGGTTAACAGTTGGCCGTGAAATCGGTAAACGGTCTCACCAATCATACATTTTATATGATTCTATCTCAGCAATCATGTTCGTCAAAATAATCAATCGCAGTCGGCAATCACTGTATTCAGCAGGTAAAATCGGCAATCATAAATCGGAAATCGTAAATCGGATTTATCTGCTGAATACGCCCATTCACTACATTATCTAATCGTTTCTGAAAAATCAGACGTTCTTCTAAATCCGATCAATCGGATTCGGAAATGGGAACAAACCCGATACTTTCCAAGCAGCTATGCAAACTCTATTTCAGAGCTGCACAAAAACAAAAAAAATAGGGGAAGTTAACTTTGGCTCGGCCGAAGTTTTGTATACCCTTGCAGCTTCCATTGAAAGCAAAAAAGTTTTTCTAAATAAGACTACTTTTTGCACCTTACTTTTCTATGGGATCAATACCATATAGATGTCTGATTTCGACCAGAAAAGCATAAGACACTGTTAATTACGAAATCCCTTTGGAAACAAAAATCCCCTTTGATCCCCTTTGAAACAAAAAAGTTTTTCTCACTAGAACTTCTTTTTCGACCGATCATTAATACTGCAGCTATATGCTATAGTCATCCGATTTTGATAAAACTTTGTAGAATTGTGTAAAAGTATATAAAATAAGTGTATGCCAATGACAAGGACGTTTTCATTAGAAACAAAAAAGTTTTTCTCACTTTAACTAGTTTTTCGACCGATCGTTCCTATGGGAGCTATATGCTATAGTCATCCGATTTCGACCAAACTTAGTGAAACCATGGGAAAGAATAGTTAACTAAGAAATACGTAGTTTGGAGGCGATTCCATTAAAAACAAAAAAGGTTTTCCCACTTTAACTAGTTTTTCGAACGATTGTTCCTATGGCAGCTATATGCCATAGTCATCCGATCCGGCCGGTTCCGACAAATATGCAGCGTATTTGTACCAAAAGACTTCGTGCAAAGTTTGATGAGGATAGCTTTAAGACTGACGGAGGAGATAGCATAGAAACATATGGACAGACGGACAAGGCTAAATCCACTCAGCTCGTCATGCTGATCAAGAATATATATACTTTATGTGGTCGGAGATGCATCCTTCTATGCGTTACAAACATCCGGACAATTTTATAATACCCTCTGCATGGGTATAAAATCTAGAAAAATTTTGGCCCCGCCCACTTTCGCACACATAATTAAAAATGTAGAATAACTCCCACAATTTTAAAGATATCAAGCTCATATACGAGGTGTGTTCAAAAAGTATCGCGAATTTTGTGTTTTTTCAAAAATTATTTATTTATTCATGAATATCTATTTTGTCCCCTTCAAAGTAATCCCCATGAGATATTATACACTTGTGCAAACGGTTTTTCCAATCTTCGAATCACTTCAAAAAATCATTTTTATTTTTATCTTGTTCAGCTCCTCCTTCGATGCCGTCTTTATCTCGTCAAGCGTAGCGTAACGTCGTCCTTTCATGGGCCTCCTTAGTTTAGGGAACAAGAAAAAGTCACAGGGGGCAAGATCTGGGGAATACGGTGGCTGCGGCATCATTAGTGTGTTGTTTTTGGCCAAAAAGTCGCGCACAAGCAGGGGCGTTATCGTGGTGCAAAAGCCAATTTTTGTTCTTCCACAAATCCGGGCGTTTCTGGCGGATTGCTTCGCGCAAATTGCGCATAACTTGCAGGTAATATTCCTTATTGACCGTTCTTCCCTGTGGCAAGAACTCATGATGCACCACGCCCCTGCAATCGAAGAAAACTGTCAGCAAAACTTTCACATTCGACCGAACTTGGCGCGCTTTTTTCGGTCTTGGTTCGTGCGGCAGCTTCCATTGAGATGATTGAGCTTTGGTTTTCACGTCATAACCATAAACCCATGATTCGTCACCAGCTATGACCCTCTGGAGCAAATTTGGGTCGTCGCGGACAGAGTTTAACATCTCATTAGCAATGATCATGCGATGCTGTTTTTGGTCGCAATTGAGCAATTTTGGTACGAATTTCGCGGCGACCCGTCTCATGCCCAAATCATTGATAAAAATCGAATGGCACGAGCCAATCGATATGTTTAGGTCCTCAGCAACTTCTTTAACTGTGATTCGATGATTGGCCAATACCATTTTCTCCACTTCATTAATTTTTTCGTCTGTTGTTGAAGTGCTCGGGCGTCCGGCACGCTCTTCGTCGTTCACTTCTTGTCGGCCTTCTGAGAACCTTTTTGTACCACCGATAAACGTTGCTTCGGTCCAAGTTAGCTTCTCCGTATGCCACAGTCAACATTCGGAATGCATCCGCGCACTTAATTTCGTTTTTCACACAAAATTTGATAGAGGTTCTTTGATCCATTTTTTTGAATAGGTAAAAATCGAAGACGATCCAAAACACGTGCAAGCAAAGCAGCTGTCAACAATTAAGTGAACATTCAAAATGGCCGAGCTTGTCGGCATAAGTGAGAGACATGAGTACCAACATAACGCCACAAAAAAAAAACGAAATTCGAATATACGTAACCCGCGAAAATTCAAAATTCGCGATACTTTTTGAACACACCTCGTATTTGTACCAAAAGACTTCGTGCAAAGTTTGATGAGGATAGCTTTAAGACTGACGGAGGAGATAGCATAGAAACAGATGGACAGACGGACAAGGCTAAATGCACACAGCTCGTCATGCTGATCAAGAATATAAATACTTTATGTGGTCGGAGATGCATCCTTCTATGCGTTACAAACATCCCGACAATTTTATAATACCCTCTGCATGGGTATAAAATCTAGAAAAATTTTGGCCCCGCCCACTTTCGCACACATAATTACAAATGTAGAATAACTCCTACAATTTTAAAGATATCAAGCTCATATATGAGTGACTGAATTCCCTATCATTGGCTAGAGGAAAGTGATTTACTTCTTGAATCTCGTCAGAGAACTGAGCTGAACCGAACCGCTTTTCTTTGTGGTTTTTGGTTAAGTTCAGCATTTCTGAAAGGAAGCCGGTTCGGTTCACCAGGTGGATTAAGTGGTTCGGTTCGGTTCAGAACCGGTTTGCATCCCTGCTTAAGATATAATAAATTATTAACTTTACAGCCCGAAAGAGCCAGAGAAGCTTATCATTTCTCTTGGCCTTTAATTTACTCAAAAGAGAAAGGGACCTAACGCCTCATGCGAAAGCTTTTTCGTGGCTAATGAATCCACAGCTGGCACCAATAGCTCTAGATTCTAGAAGGTGAACGGATGAGTAAAAGTTTTTAAAGAAAAAATCCTTATATTTCATGTTCCGTCCGTAAATAAGATTCACCTTCAAAATATTCTTTTTTTCTTACCTTTGTAATGGTCATGCAGGGATATAGGAATCCAAACATCATTGCAAATGCCATCATTCCTGCCATTCCCGACACAGCATCTTCCATTAGGGAACTACTTGGAAACCTTTGCATAACCATCATTGGCAAGGACACATTTACACTTTCATTCCTCTGTTGCAAATAACCAGCGCTCAATTGATGCTGCAATTCCAGGAAACCATTATCATAATACGTCGTTGCCTTAGCAAAGTCAGCTAGAATTTGATTTGTCTTCCATTCCAATGTGTTGGTAAAGCGCAAATCAAAACGTAAAGTGCTTGGCCATTTAGTTATACTGGACCAATCGTTTGGAAATTCAATCCCCACGTTGGTTTTTGTATCCTTTTCCTTTTTTGTTAACGCCTCCGTGAGTGCGTCTGAGTCTTTGTAAGAATTGATACTTTCGATATTCAAGTTCGTGGCGGTCAAATTGACCAAAGACTCTAGCAAGTCATTGCTTGGCGAGAAGAATAAGGCCTCAATACTGAATGAAAGAGGCTGTGCTAGAGTGGATCAGCAATGAGTATTCACTTCACTTACAGTGGACTTGTAGCAGATTGCAAAATTATTGGAGGTTCCGATGCAGCTTCTTTGTGCTTGACATCCCGAAATGACTCAACGAGTCTGAAGAACATGGGCAAAATGGGTATCCCTGCTCCGAGCAGGATGATGAATATAAATTGACACCAGTTGCCCGTTTGCATCTTGAAGTTTTTCCACATTAATATCATAAATTTTTGGCAACAATTTATTTTCCGATTTTGATCAGCCATGTTGGTGTTTAAGTATAGTAATATTATTTTCTTTTTGTCCAGGCTGACAGGAGCGTCAAAGCCCTCTTGAGAAATATGCATGTGCGCAGCTACCATAACCTTCCTCCGCTCCGATCGTTGTGCATTGGCAATTACTATCAACGGCTTTTTTCCCGATTGATTCCGCTTGACTGACAAAACACGAATTGGAAATTTTAGCCACGCATCAACGATATCTCTCGTCATTGGAATTCAATTTGCATTGTCCGGGGGGTAGTTTTGGAATTGACCACCACATTGCCCACAATGCGGCTGAGCAGAAGGCAACGAAATTGTCAAGGGAAGTGCGTACGTATATGCCATTTGGCTTTTGTCTTTTGGTCTGTTTGTGGTAGCTTATGGCTATCAATATCCGTCAATTGTACTTGTAACTGATTTCATTTTGAACACATTAATGGTATTTGATTTAATTAATGGTAATTATACTCTGTACCAAAGGTACATAGGTATTTTGGGTTTTTTTTATACTTGCAGGCAGATCAAGTTTATTTTTATTTTTTTTGCCACGCCCCTCCCGACCCCCGCAAATTGAAAAACGTTATATCTCCCATGAGTTTTATAGACATATTTAGTTTGGACAAACTTAGTAATCAGGATTATTTATCGATCCGCCAACTGATTGGTAAAGATCAGATGAACGGTAGTAAAGATATGGGCAAACGAAATTCAATATATCTGGGCTGCTCTTCGCAAACCACATACGTATGTTATATAAATGAATGATCTTGAACGAACACAGAAAAGCGATACTACACTATTTTTTGTGGACTTTCGTGACGGCTGTTTGTTTGGACAGGAGCCATTCAACAGAGGCATCTTTATCAACAGTACACTAATTGAGTAACAATTGATACCACGGGATCTTAGTACAAATTGAGTAACATTGGTATATCCACAAAGATGATAGCCGCTTTGCAAAGCATGTACTAGAAAAACAAAGCAACAGTCTGGGATGGAAGCGAGCACTCTGAATGTTTCGACACTAACACAGGAGTTAAGCAGGGATGTCTGATAAGTCCATTATTATTCTCCTTGTACATAAATGATCTGCACACATATTTATCAGGCGTAATTGAAATAGGCAACATGGAATGCAAGGCACTTAAGTATGCAGACGATATGGTGATCATGGCGGAGAGCGCGGACGAAATGCAGCGAATGATTGAGCAGACGGAGCGGTATTGCCGGCAATGGGGCTTAGAAATAAATAAGGAAAAGTCGAAAATAATGGTTGTCCGGGATGGAAGAGGGCGACGCCCAGAAAATGAAAGATGGATGCTCGATGGCTACTCGTTGGAGGTCGTTAACTTTAAAAAACATCTGAACAAAAAACTAAAAGATTCAACATTGGCGGTGAACAGTACATGGAAAAGCTTCATAGGAAAGAAAGGCATTGCAAATTCGGCCAAATATCAGCTATTCCAGGCAACGGCAAGAGCGATAATGTTGTATGCGGCGGAAGTATGGGGCTATCAAAGCTACGAAGACGTGGAAAAGTTGATGAGGAACTTCCTTAAAAAGATATTCAGACTGCCACTTAATACTCCAAGTTATGCAATGTATCTTGAAACTGGCTTACCGGCGATGTATCTCACCACGCTAAAAACGCACTTTGGGTATATTAGCAAAATCATGGGACTGCCAGAACATCGACTGCCCAAAATAGTTGCGCTAGAAATGATAACGGACAAAACGCAATGTTTTAAAATGTGGCAGCAGCTCTTTAATGAGCATAATGTAGAGTGCGATGTTTTAAATATTGCTGAGTGGAATGCAGCGCAGGAGGACGTACTTGTGGCGATAGACAAACATCACAGAATTCAGTGCGAAGATCAAGCTAGAAGAAGTGAATCGAGAGTGTGGTATAGACAACTCAATTACAACCTTGGCATAAATAATTACTTTAGTGAGCAATACAGCACGGAAACTATTGGAATTATTTTCAAGACCAGATGTGAATTGCTACAACTGGGTTACCGACCCCATTACAGCGATAGTATTTGCACGCTATGTAATACGCAATCGAGAGAGGATATAATCCATTTAATAGCATTATGCCCTATCCTGGCGGAATATAGAGTAGCCTATTTTAATAAACTCTACCTGGAAGAAAAGGAGGCAATTGAACTACTCAACGGGAAAAATTGGAAGGAGTTCGCATTATACATTAAAGCTTTAATAAATTATAGAAGAAATATTATTCTGGAAAACTTTTAAAATAGAAAACTGGAAAAAATGTAAATATCTTTAAGAAAATTCCTAATTGTTAAATTTATTTTGTTAAAATAGAAGGCTAACGGTAAACTTACCAAGCCAAAAATGAAAAATAAACAAACTACTACTACTACTACTATAGCCTATATTTTTATGAAAACGTTCTTATCGTTGGCATACACTTATTTTATATACTTTTACACAATTCTAAAATGTTTTATCAAAATCGGATGACTCTAGCATATAGCTGCAGTATGAATAATCGGTCGAAAAAGAAGTTCAAGTGCGAAAAACTTTTTTGTTTTAAATGAGATCGCCTCCAAATTTCGAAATTAACAGTGTGTTATGCTTTTCCATGATATCACCAAGTTTGGTCGATATAAGACATCTATATAGCATAGAAAAGTAAAGTCCAAAAAGCAGTCTTAGTTGGAAAAACTTTTGGGTTTTCAATGGAAGCAGCAAGGGTATACAAAACTTCGGCCGAGCCGAAGTTAACTTTCCCCTATTTTTTTTTTAAATTATTTTTTCTAGTCCAAAATTCCTTAGGCAAAATGTCCTAATATATTAGGTAATTTTGGGCCATTCTAGTCCAAACTTTTTTCTGGGTGTAGAAGAGCTAGAGCGACCAAATTTTGTATGTAGACTCCTATTGTCTGTACGCAGATCAAGTTTATTTCAAATTTTGGCCACGCCCCCTCCCTCCCCCACAATAAAAAATGTTGAATTGCTCCAACAATTTTAAAGATATCAAACAACACTGCGTTTGTGGGAATATACCACATTTAAAGATTGCAATAGCAATAGTCGAAGCAGTTGGTTAACTGTCACGATTCAAAGGAGCGGAGAGAACACCACCTGTTGGAGGGTATGATATGATGCTTACAGAAGTCCATTCTATCAGAATTATAGGGTCTCATACCGGGTTTGGGTGCTTTTGTACTAGCAACACAAGAATTACACTGCTCGACAAAATGGAAGTCGATCTTCCCCCAATTCACCAAGCCATCTTTTTCTAAAGTATTTTGGCCCGCTGTCGAATAGTTATAGAGATATAGTCAATAAACTGTTTTTTCGATTTTTTCAAAAGTTGCCTCCAATTAAACTCTAATAACTTTTATATTTTATGCTTATTTTTACTAACCCTAACCTCTCAGCAGTCAAATTGGTTTTTTTTTTTTTTGGGGCTGCCAACACGTTATTGCACAAATGGCGGCAAATTCGAATCTTGCGTGAATTTTGGGACACCCTTCAGAAATATGGGATAATCATATCATTTAGTAGATAATAGAGATCTGCATGAGTGATTCCGGCATCGTATGATTACAAATAAAGGTATTTATGATCTGCGAAGTAACAAAAAGAAGGAAGAGATGCAGAAACCCGGCTTCGCTAACTTAACATTTTGCATATCTGCAGCTAAATAGTAATGTTACGCTTAAGAGCACATGTTTGGAGTCTTTGTTAATAGGCTGTGGGCCGTATTTTGCGTTAAGCAGCTGACGCAGCTTTGGCCAATTATCCTTCTCTCCCCTCCAAAACCAATTACACCATTATATTTAAATCGTTGTGAAGTGTTTAATTAATAGTTATAGACCTTAAGTTTACACACATTTATGTCCTTGGCAGACATTTCTTTCTTTGAATAATATAGATTTCAGTTTTCTTATTTCACTACCACACCCAAAAAAAAAGTAGTCATCAAAATGACACTATTTAGTCATCAGTTTGAAACTATTGAGTATCAAATTCTCTTTAATACTCCAAATATCAAGTTGATATTTTCGAAAGTATTAAAATGATATTTCGAATTTATCAAATTTATACTAACTAGAATCAGGCTGACACTATTTTGTATTATTTTTTTAGTATCAATATGATACTAACAATTATCATTTAGATATTTTGACTGTCAAACTTTTGGTATCATTTTGATACTAGCTTTTCTCAATTTAACACTTTTTCTTATTAAGTTTGAAGTCCCAATTAAGCTATAAGCAAACTGCCATTAAAACTAAAACTTAAACATTAAAAACTTATTTATTTTATTCTGGGTTCTTACAAAATGTATTTTATGATTATGGGAAACATTGTACTCTCACATTTCAACGCGTATGTTATTCAAACACAGAAGTCACTGTAAGGAAGTGCATCAAGCGAACCTTATTGACATAACAGTCTGCTCTTCTGATTTGGTGCTGCCCCAATTATGATGGCATGATCATCCCAGGTCGAGAACTTTCTTTAGTAATGGTTCAGAAACCTCAGAGTATGCTAACCTCGCCTCAACTGGAGCTGACTTTGATTATCTCATATTGGATAGAGCAGAAACAGCGTGGAGTACGTCCTCTGTAAAAAAATTATATTTGTTATTTACAAATGTGTGCAAGAAAAGATGTACATATGTTTAGCTGCTCACCTTTTATATATAGAGCATGTGCTCCATATTGAAATACAGCAGTCTAGTCTTTAGCACGTCGTCTGGAGGGCTGTTTTACATAGCTTTTACTTTAAGCAAATTACTGATGTGTTTGCACTAAAAATAAAACAATTAATGTCAATCGTCAAGCGCCTACTTATCCACCAGTACTAGCATAACATTTCGAATTTTCGAACTTCATAAAAATGTGTTTGTTTCAAATTGATACTTTTGCGTATCAAATTAATAAGCTTAAGATCATTTTGACACTCTCTAGGATTATATTGATACTAAAAAAACGATACTGGTTTTAGTTTCAATTTGAGACAACGTGTACCAAATTGATATTGATACCAATTTTTTTGGGTGCAGCTACTTTATACTTTACGGGCCGAGTTGACTTTTGGAAGGAAGTGAGTCACCCTGCTAAGAGAGTACAAGTGCATTGGGAATCGTTCAACGTAATTCATTAAAATTAACGTTTATCCTAAGTGCAAGAGCCACCAGATGACAACCACTGAATTTGGGATACATAGCTTCATTGGAGACTGTTGGAGGCGGGTTGTTTTATCCCCCAGAACACCTGATTGCGATTTACCATCTGGGTAAGCGGAACATCACCAAACAAGCAGAACTTCGAAAAAGTTGAGACTCCTCTAGCCAGCTGTCAGATTGGACTTTGACCCCCGAAAAGTTTTATTAACAGCTTTAAGAAGTATGCAGAAGCTCGCCCTAGCAACGCTTTTTCTATTGAGCAATAGTCGAAAAGGATACCTCAAATTATTAAGCCAAGTAATCGCTTTTAAGCCAGAATTAATACCATCGCAGAAAAAGGAGGGCTTTTGCGCACATCGCCAACTGGGTCTGCAGGCACACCATCTGAATCACAGACCGTAAAGAGGGTCGGCTGGACGTCAGTTCTGGAAGCACACCTGAAGAACCAACGATGTACGATCTCTTGGCAGTACTGAAAAATGTGGCAACGAAGACTGACATAGATAAAATTAGAAAGGACGTAAAAGAAGAGCTTGGAAACGTATCGCATCAAATTAAGGAGTTGTCCAACAAAATCGAGTTTCTCAAGCAAGAATTAGCAAGCTTAGAGGCAGACCGAGAAAAGGTTTAAAAAATCATTAACAATCTACTGGAGCAGCAAAAAAGGAAAAACGTTATTATCAAGGGCCTAAAGTCAGAAAGAGACAGAAGAAATGCAGTCAAATCGCTGATTGAAGAAAAGCTAATGCTGAAAGAAGTTCGAGTCAACGGGTTAAGAAAAATAACTATATAGCCGGGACGGAAAACTGGCTGTAATAACAGAATTTAAAACCCAAGAAATAGCAGAGAGGGTTTTGAAAAAAGGTCCCAAGCTGAGGTGCTCCTCTATTCTATTTGTATCTAGTCCATTTGGAAAAAGATTTGACCACTGAAAAACAGAAAAACAAAGCAGTGCTCCTCGATATAAGTGCAGAACGATAGTTTGAACGTCGATGGACATTGGATGTCATACAACAACAACAAAGTGCTTATGTGCTTAAGGATTTGTTCGGCAACCTTTTGAATATGTCCACCATAACCTACGAACAATTAGAAAATCAAGAAAGAAAGTCGGTCAAGCCCGACTATATTATACTCTGTACCTGTGAAGTGCTGTCCATCACCGTTGCGACCGGTGCTGCACATAATTGTTTGTTTTCCTTATAACTCGACTATCGTTCATCCGATCGTTTCCATTCCCTTGGCGGATCGATAAATAATCCTGGTTACTAAAAATGTCCTGAAGATACAAACCTTCTATCTATAAAACTGAAGGAGACATAACGTTTTTTTCAATATGCGGGGGCGGAAAGGGGCGTGGCAAAAATTGAAAATAAACTTGATCTGCTTGCAAGTATTTATTAGAAACATAAGTCCCATACATTTTAAACCTCTATCTCTTACCATTCTGAGATCTATTTGTTCATATGGACGGACGAACGGATGGACGGACAGACGGAAGGACGGACATGGCTATATCGGCTGTCGATTCTGATTAAGAATATATATTCTTTATCCGGTCGGAGATGCTATCTTCTGCCTGTTACATTCTTTTGCACAATCTTAATATACTCTGTGTACCTCTGGTACAGAGTATACAAATTACAATCAAAAAACTAAAACGAAAAAAATTTGTATTCGATCTAAGTCCAAGCCAACTAATCTTAGAATAAGAAGTGTAGTCGTCAACAATTATATTAATAGAACCAATGCCAGCAATGATATTAAAAACTCAACAGATCGGAATACTGTCTTACAATGTCGCAGGATTGTCACGGAGTTCTTCATCTACGTAGCTACACTCAAAATGTTTGCCCTGTCAAAGACCTTTCTTGAAATCGAACTAGCAAATATGGAAGTAAAATTCAAATCCTATGCCCTTAAATGGATTCCTGCTGTTAGGGTCAGCAGTAGAGGAAGATCAACTGGTTGAATACTGTACGGAATAAAAAAGAATCTTTGCGACGGCAGAGTGGCGTCTTTTGTGAAATTGGAGAACAACGTCTTAATCAAAATTAATGGAGTCGACATTGACTCGCTGTACTTACTGCCGGTATATATCAACTGCAACCATTGGGAAAGAGACATAGAAAACTTATACAACCTTCTGAATATACAAGCCGAAGATAACCTTATGTTCATAGGCGACTGCAATGCGAGAATTCGGAATCTGCAATTATGTGCGCAGCTCGTGCAGACGCGCCTGATAGAAAGAAGAGAAGCCATAGACCACATAATAGACTCGAATGGTGTTCGTTTGAGCGAAATTATTGAAAGGTTTGAACTTACGGTGAAGAATGGAAGGACAGCCAGCGATGCACTGTTACAAGATGTCAAAGTGCATGATATGAATTACTCTGTAAAATTTCCATTGGAGATAATACATAGCCTCTCTATGAGTCAAGCTACCTTCACCCAGCAACTTAAACTTCTGCCCAAGTTAAGACGGTCAATAACTTTATTTCTCGCTATAGAAGTAATCTAGACCGCAAACTTCAAGATGAAAATGTACCAGCACGGAGCACCCCAATGAAGCAGTAGAACACATAACAAACTGTATTACACACTCGGCAATCACAACACGAACTGAAAACAGTTCCCACTACAAACGCTGTGAAACAGCGCGACAGCTCTCTCTTAGAACGCTTAGACAGGCAAAACTCTCCAGGGACAGGGAATACTCTCCAGAGGCTATGCGAAAGTACCAACAAGCGAACGCATCCTATAAGGCAATTTGCAGTAGCGCAAACAATTTGCATTTCTCAAACCGGGCTAAGTCACTAGTGGGCATTAGAGAAAGTCAGTCATATTGGTAAGCCTTAAAAAAAAACAAAGAGAATTAGATACCCAGAGAGGAATTCGCTCTCACTGTTAACTTAACAGAAAAAAACCATGCGTCGATAGCCGCTGATTTGAAAAGTAATGAGAAAAACGAAACACAAAAATAGTAATGGGTGCCTGGCAAAATGCGTGGTTGCCAAATTGCTTGTTTTGCTTTGCTTGATTTGTCTACGCGTTCATTGATGGGTGTGTGTGCTCATCCAAGTACCTGGCCTCAAATTTTTTTGTTATAATATGAATAGAATTTTTTTTTTCGCTTGCATGTATCTCAGGGAAAGAATATATGTATGTGCATAGATGCTTTAAGAAATTTTTTAGTTTATAGTACTTATGAAAAGAGAACAAAATATGCCAATAACAATTTTAATTGTTTTATGCTTTTAAAAAATAAATAAACAAATAATAAAATTATATAATAAATACATAAAAATCAAATAAAATAAGTATATGTGCATTTTGCACTTGTCTGCATTTTTTGCCTACGTTATTTAACTTTGTAGGAATTTTACACTTTTGTTTATTATTTATTAGCGAATGTGTTTTCAATTTCCCATTACAAGCTTCTTAAGGTGATCCATTAAATCTACCTATTTTTGAAGATTCTTGTTCCCACTTTGCAATCAAATCGTGTTTGAGTTGAGTGTCTCAAACAGTCGACCATTCTTAAAAGTTCTGTCGGACAGGTTTTCACAGAGGACCCAATTGGGGTTTAAGCCCGGCCTAATCGCTGGCCACTCCAAAACCGGAATGTTTCTGGATGAAAGAGAAACCTTTGTAAAGGGAGAATTGTGAATCAAGGCGTTGTTTTGTTGAATTATCCAACTATCCTCCTAAATGTCATCTCCGAATTCAACAAGTTCGCTTTCCAATAACTGTCCATTGATCTCAGCATTAGTTTTAATTAAAATACAGCACGTACGAGTCCTGCGCCGTCTCAATTAAGCTGTTTGTCTTCGGAAAAAAACACATTGTAGAAATCTGTTAACCAAAATTTGTATCTTTCAGCTAATGCAGAGCGAGCCTTCAGGTGACAAGGAAGTAGTTTTAGTATAGGCACTCTGAAAGTCTATGAAACGAAACAGTTTTCATCTAAGACTTGATGAACACTTCTTATAGTTGCATTAAGGTCCAAATGACACTTTGTATCGTTACTAGAAATGTCTAACCGAATCGCAAGACGCCAAATTTCCCGTTTGTAGCATGCATTAAAGTCGGTTGAACTTACGCAGCCTTTGATTTTTTACAAAAAGATTGAAGTCGCGTTTCTATGCCGGTCAACTTTGACAGCTATATCAGCCATTTAAGTGCCACTTTCCTTGAGCCACATATCTTATCTAAGCTCTCAGCTGAGAAATGCTTTCCATGTTGCTAGGATAAAAACCACTTCTACATAACTATCTTATGCTATAATTGATTTCACTTGTTAACTTCAGTGTTATATTGATTAATTAAAGCAAAAATATAAAAATATAAAAAAACGAGAAAGTAAAGCTAACTTCGTCAGTGCTGTCACTCCACACAAAAGTCAGGAATGGTGTCCAAAGTAGGATTTTGCATAAGGATACTAAAATAGAATACAAAAACATATTTTTGTATACCAGCAAATAATAAAACGATATTATTATTGAAAAGAAAGAGAAAAACATTTATGCACAAATACTTTTTCCCTGAGTTATTCAAAAACATAAAATGTTTAAAGAAAACAAGTAAGGGAGCTGTAGTCGAGTTCCCCGACTACAAAATACCCTGTTCCCTTGACTTCTTGTGTTTTGATACACATACACATACACACACACACACAATCACACATACACACACAGAGACAGAGAGTGAGTCGAATCGAAGACGGACGTTGTTTTTAGAGCTCCGTATTAAATTGGTACAAACTCTGTAAAAACCGTGTGATAAATTCAACAGCAGTGATCAGCGAATACTAGTGTCCCCCTGGCCCAACGGGCAAACAATCAAGGGCAGGGGTGCCCAGAACGAGCTTACCAGCGCGTAAAAACCAATACACATACGCCAAATATATTTCAAGCAATAACAACAAAATGAGATAGAGAGGGAGAACCGATTTTTTATTTTGTGTGTGTGTGTGCTCGCGTTCGGCCGCGTTCATAAGCATTTTGTTGTTGTGTTCGAGTTTGCGAAAGACAT
Organism: Lordiphosa collinella; assembly: GCA_018904265.1. Taxonomy (NCBI): domain Eukaryota; kingdom Metazoa; phylum Arthropoda; class Insecta; order Diptera; family Drosophilidae; genus Lordiphosa; species Lordiphosa collinella. The sequence continues at coordinate 396,318 of JAEIFV010000220.1, forward strand.
AAGGGAGACATAGGGGAGAGGGAATAGAGACACATATGAAGTTGTTGTTGCAGGTCAGAGCGCGAACAACAACAAAACATAGAGCACGCATAAGATTTGTTTTTGGTTTTTGCTGGCCTTATGGCTCGCGCAAAATGTATACGCGCAGGCTATCCCTTTGCGTAGAACAACAACACGCGCGTGTCTCGCGTAATGGGCATGGGCGCCCCTGATCAAGGGCATAGTTAAAACTCCGTGCCAACTAATAGCTTAATTAAAAACCAAAAATCCGCAGTGAAACATTGTTTGTGCATAGCGTTTGACAGTCGATTTCGCGGTCCACAGTGCACTTTCAGTTACTTACGTAGCTTGGTGCTCCCCTCACCCCCTCCCTCCTCCACGGATCAGCCAGATTCTGAGCGTGTGTGAGTGTGCAGAGCGCGAAATTGCCTATTCACCTCGGAGAGCGCGAGTCCAAGTGAAGCACCGTTGTGGCAGTAACGCGCGTGTGTGTGTGTGTGAGGAACTGCACATCGGTCGGTAACGCAATGCATACACCCACTATCAGCAAAGCAGTGCAGCAAGCTCAAATAGGAACATCGCCAGCGTCCCCTCAACTGCACTGGTGGTGGATCGGTTTGTTCACTGACTCCAACACCGTAGTCGAGAGTTCGAACCCAGCTAAGGTCAGTCCGCTTAATAAAAATTTTTATTTTTATTTTTTTTCATTCTTAAAAAATCTCTTAACGGTTGGGAAAGAGTTAAAAACAGAATAACATTTCCATTACACGGTCGGAGCACCGTAAATCGCTCCTCGGAAATGGATCTGGAAGCGGATGATCCGAGTGGGGAGCCGCCTTTGGGAAGCCATCTGCTGGCAGAGGCTTTAGATGGAGCATCGGGTAGTATAACCCCATTAACGAGCAGCATTAATTGGGACAGACCCGACCCTTTCAGGAAGAGTACCACGGTGGCACATTCTTCGCCAGCAGCTGGTGGACAGCCGGTGCGACCTCCTCCACCTTCTTCAGAAACCAGCGAAAATTGCGATGAAAAGTGTGAGGAAAAGGAGGGCCTTTCACTACTATATAGTATCGGTGTCAAGGTGAGAGATCTTAGAAAGCTAATGGTTCTACCAAAGCGCGCTATCACAAACGGTATGAGGGAGCTAGTCGATGAAATCGACCTTCTACAGAGGGAATCACAGTCGTACGTGCAAGGGCTAGTGGCCAAACAGGAGACTGTGAAACAAGCCACACAACAGAAAGAAGACAACGATGTGAGAGCAGAGCAGCCGCAAACTAGCTGTAAGAGACCTAGGAGGAACCAGGATCCGAGATCACCAACCAACATCCCAAAGAGAGCAATGCGCGGAGCACCCACTGCTATCGCATCCAAAATTGCTCACCAGCCGATGCCTAAGCCCAATGGCCAATCGAACGGTACTTAGCCACTAGTACCTACTGAGACAAGCGAGCCGGCAAACAAGGAGCAACGAAAGGAAGAATGGACTACGGTCAGGAGCAAAAAGCAGCCTCGGAAGAAGCTGCCACCCAGAAATGATGCTATAGTCATTAAGGGCCCCCAAGGCGTGTCATACGCCGAGATATTGAAGCAGGTTAAGGCAGAACCGCAGCAATCAGAACTCGGGCCGAAAGTGCAGGGAGTAAAGCGTACAGCCAATGGAGGATTATTACTGGTACTGGACAAGGTGTCTGACCCAAAGACGGCGGATCTACAGATGGCAGTACAGACCTTACTGGGAGCAGAAATTGAAGTGCAGACCATCATGGAAATGGTTCAGTTGGAGATACGAGACATAGACGAGATGACCACAAAAGAAGAGCTGATCGACGCCATCAACAGCCAGGCGCACACAGAACTGCCACTGTCAGCCGTTGCTAACCTACGGGCTGCATACAGAAGCACGCAAACAGCAACATTGCGAGTGGCACCGGAAATGGGAGACAAACTTCTCGAGATGGGCAAGGTCCGTGTTGGCTGGTCCAGCTGCAGGATACGTCCAAAGTTGCAGCCGCGAAGGTGCTATAAGTGTATGGAATTTGGTCACATCCAGGTTAACTGCAGGAGCAAGCATGACTGCCGAAAAGCATGTTACAATTGTGGAGAGGAAACCCATCAGGCAAAATGGTGTAAAGCAAAACCAAATTGTATGCTATGCACAAGGGGTAACTTGGAAAACAGGAGTCATGGAACAATGGACTCCAAATGCCCAATGTATCAGAAGGCTAGGAAAGAAATGGCCAAAAAATGAAGTTCTGCAGCTTAACTTAAATCACAGCGCGGTCGCCCAGCAATTACTGGAACAGACCATACTTGAGCAGAAAATAGACGTTGCTATAATAAGCGAGCAGTACCGTAACAAAGACCGTACCGAATGGGCGTCTGACTTGGCAAACAAGTCGGCAATCTGGTCATGCGGACTTCATAAAGCGCAATTGCGAAATAAGATGCAGTCATCATGCTTTGTGCGTGTTCGGATAGAGGATGTCTACATCTACAGCTGTTACCTGCCCCCAAGCCTCAATATAGAGAAAGCAACACGCGTACTGGAGGAGCTAGCGGAAGACATACAAGGCAAATGCACAGTAGTAGTAGCGGGTGACTTTAATGCCTGGGCGACAGAGTGGGCGTGCCCGACAACAAACGCGAGAGGTCAGGCACTACTTGAGGCATTTGCTACGCTGGACATTATACTGCTCAATACAGGTGAGAAGCACACTTACAGCAAGGCAGGGAGAGGCTCGATTATTGACCTCACTTTCGTGAGCGGCACCCTCACCTCACGAAGTAGGTGGGAAGTCAGTGACCTGTACACAGGGAGCGATCACATGGCCATAATCTTCAGTCTGCACTATCACCAAAGGAACCGAAAGCGCAAGAGCTTAGCCCAGAGCAGCCACAAATTGGAAACGCTAGAGCCGGAAATGATCCCAACTCTAACGGAGGGGCTTGAAATGCAGGGCACAGCAACCGAGAAAGCAGATCAGATGGCAATACAACTGAAAGACGTGTGCGACGGATCAATGATCCCTAAAGGTGCTGGGTCGCATAGGAGACGTCCAAACTATTGGTGGAACCAGGATATAGCTGAGGCGCGATCAAGATGCTTGCGGGCGAGAAGGAGGTGCCAGCGTTCGCGAAGTCTGGAAAGCAGACATGAGCTCCAGGAAGCCTTCAGGGTGAAAAGGCAAAACCTGCAAAGGCTAATCAAGGAAAGCAAGCGGGCATGCTACAACAACATCTGCAGCGACCTGGACTCAAATCCTTGGGGTTTTGCCTATAAGCTGGCTATGAAGAAGCAAGAGGCCTACAGTCAGTCACCCCCCACATGCCCTGCCCAAATGGAACACATTGTTGCGACCCTTTTCCCATCAGGAGTACATACCACTCAACGCGCACCAAGTATCCTTGCAACAGGCTGCCAGCGAATAACTGAGGAGGAGATCTTCTCAGCTACACGCAATGTCAAGGATGATAAGGCACCAAGACCAGACAGAGTTCCGAATAAGGTTTTGAAACTGGCAATAAAAGCCAACCCTAAGGCATTCGTGGATCTGTACAATTCTTGCCTCACAGAGGGAACATTCCCAGAGAGGTGGAAAGTACAACGTCTGGTGTTACTACCAAAGGAAGGAAAGCCAGCGGAAGATCCATCCGCTTATAGGCCTCTGTGCATGCTGGACACGGTCGGAAAAGTTCTTGAGCGGATCATAAAGGCGCGCCTTGAAGAAGCAGTTGACAAATGGATGTCTACCCTGCAGTATGGATTCAGAAGAGGACGATCAACCATAGAGGCCATTGGGAAACTATGCGGAATCGCGAACAAGGCAATCCAAGGAGAGCGATGGATGTATGGAGCAAAGGAGTACTGCCTGGTGATCACACTGGACATAAAAAATGCCTTCAACTCAGCAGGATGGGATCATATCCTGGAAGCTCTTAGCACAATAGATGCGCCGCCTTATTTTGCAGCCATCATAGAAAGCTATTTGAGCGATAGAGTGCTCATGTATGAGACGGACAATGGTGTAAAGCGGCACGTGGTTACGAGAGGGGTTCCACAAGGATCTGTTCTTGGTCCAATGCTGTGGAATATCATGTACAATGGCATACTTCGGCTCCAATTGCCAGCCGGAGCAACTATCATTGGTTTTGCTGATGATATTGCGGTGGTCGTGGTAGCAAAACACCTCAGCGATGTGGAACAAACCAGCAACAGAGCGATTCTTGAGGTCAGCAAATGGCTAGAGAGCAAGGGACTATCGCTGGCTACTAAAAAGACGGAGGCAGTGCTAATTAGCAGTCGTAAGATTGTGGAGACGGCTCATATTATTGTAGGCGATACTACAATTATATCCCGCCCCGTCCTTAAGTACCTGGGAGTGATGATCGACCATAGGCTAAACTTCAGGGATCATTTGGCATACGCCAGCAAGAAAGCCAGCGGTACGGCAGATGCGTTAGCTAGACTAATGGCCAAGGCCAAGCTAGACTAATGACTGGAGGACCAAGGCAATCACGGCGTAAACTGTTGGTCGGTGTAGTGAGCTCGACCCTACTATACGGTGCACCGGTCTGGGCACCAGCCACGAGATACCCAACCTATATCCGTGCAGCCAACGCAGTCCAACGCGTCTGTGCGCTGAGGGTTTGCTGCGGTTTCTGAACCATCTCTAACGATGCTGCGCTGGTGGTGGCTGGACTACTCCCGATAGACCTCAAAGCACTGGAAGCTGCTGACCTATACTTGGAAGCACCAAGAATCTAGGAAGTACGAAGAGCGGAAATACGCGACTCCACAATGAGGAAATGGCATGAGCGGTGGCAGAGATCGACCAAAGGACGATGGACATTCAAGCTAATCCCCAACATAGGATTATGGCTGGACAGAAGACATGGACAGGTGACATACTACTTGACGCAACTTCTTACGGGACACGGATGTTTGAAATCTTATCTACATAGGTTCAAACACGAAGACGACCCTTACTGCCCAGACTGTACAGGGCAGTCGGTCATCCAAGACGCAGAGCACGTATTTTTTGTCTGTCCGACCTTCAATGAAGAACGACAAAATCTGAGCATGCGGGTGGGGAGGACACCAGCCGCTGGCAACCTGGTGAATATCATGCTAGAGTCTGTAGAAAACTGGTCTGCTGTCTGCAATATGGCCACGGTAGTCTTTCAAAGCCTGCGTAGCGCAGAAAGATTGCGCAACAATTCACATAGGAGAGAATCCTAGATGAGGCAGTTCCCCCTCGGTGAAGTAATACCTCACGGCAGTGCCACCGGGAATCGGGGAGAAGAAGGCGGTAGTTTAGTGGGTTAAAGTCCCACACTTCAGTCGCACTCCGGCGACTGAGACGGCTTTTGATGCTTCTAACGCCTACAAAAAAAAAAAAAAAAAAAAGAAACATACACACACACGCACGCGGTAACTGACAACCCCCCCCCCCCTCTCTACCACAAGCAAAATTGATTCGTATATAACTTCGGTGTTTTTTGTCTGATCTTATTGATCTTTTCAGAATAAGATATTGGGCCTTACTTGTTATATATATAGTTTGGAAGGTCTATTTTAAAAATTGTGGCTCTGTCAGTTTTTTGCGCTTAAAGGGAGGAGGGGGAGGAATTTTTCAAATCTGAAACAAACTCGATTTAAATCGGGTATACACCTACCAACATGCAAAAATTTGTGGCTCTATCTCTTATAGTCTCTGAGATCGACGCGTTCATACGGACAGACGGACAGACAGACAGACAGACAGACAGACAGACGGACAGACGGACAAGGCTAAATCAACTCGGCTGTTGATGCTGATCAAGAATATATATACTTTATAGGGTCGCAAGTGCTTCCTTCTACCTTCGTATATAACTTCGGCGTCCGATCTTATTGATCTTTTCAGAATAGATAGATATTGGGCCTTACTTGATATATGTAAAGTTTGGAAGGTCTATCTTAAAAATTGTGGCTGTGACAGTTTTTTGCGCTTAAAGGGGGAGGGGGTGGAATTTTTCAAATCTGAAACAAACTCGTATTGAATCGGGTATACACCTACCTACATTCAAAAATTTGTGGCTCTAGCTCTTATAGTCTCTGAGAAACACGCGTTCATACGGACAGACGGACGGACAGACGGACAGACGGACGGACAGACGGACAGGGCTAAATCGACTCGGCTGTTGATGCTGATCAAGAATATATATACTTTATAGGGTCGCAAATGTTTCCTTCTCCCTGTTACATACTTTTGCTTCATGATCCCCCTTTTCCCATTTTCAAAGGGAACAGGGTATAATTAGATATATAAAAGAAAATAACAAAAAAAATTATATAAGGAAAAAGTTAAAAGAATAAAATAACCAAAAAATTAAACAAACGAGAAAAAACTAAAAAAATTTAAAAAAAATGACACAAGTAAATATTTAAAATTAATTAAAAAATGGAAAAAGAAAATCAGGAGTTGGAGAGGATTTTGACTTACTTTGATAACTGATGGTGTTTGTCAGCACGTCTCGATTGCTTTCGGTCAGAAACAAGGTTCTCGTGGACCAGCATAGTTTTCCACAGATCTTGGCGATTATGAAAGCACGGGTTGGCTTTATGAAACCACATCGGATGCATTTTATGCGTCTCCCTTAAGCCCTTTTCAAAAATAAAAGTGCAGATCTTGGCGCGATACGGGCTTTCTGCAAACTCCTCGCGAAACACCTGGTACTGCACATTGCACACGCCGAAAAACGCATCCGTTGGGTTTTTTAAAGTCAACCATACCGTGAAGTTATGTGCGATAATGAGGTTCTCACTCGCTTTTTCTCTGCGCCACATCGATTTTAAACAGAATCTAATCACAAGCTGAGCAATTGAACTTCTTGCTGATGAGATATCCATCAAAATATCTACGTGAGGCAAGCTCACTAAAGGTGGCCACATCTGGCATCACTACATCATCCATTTCCTCTGTGGACGCAGTAGTTACCTCCAGCTGCTGCTCCTCCTCCAGCTCCACCAAAATCTGCTCGTCGGACTTTGCAATGCAGTCTAGCTGAACTGCATCGTCCTCTTCGCAGTCTTTTCTCTCCTCGGATTTGGTAATGATTTTCATCGACAGAAGGCGAGCAGTCAGGAACTGCAACGCAGAAGGGTCGGTGTTTTTTCCCAATCGAGCTCTAACTGCACCAAAGAAGTTTTCCAGGCTGTCCTGACTCAACTTAGATGTAAAAACGAATTCGGCTCCCTCATCCAAGAAGTCTGCGAACAAGTTCAAGATGTTTCTCAACGTGTCGATCATACCTTGATTCTGGATAAGGAAAAATGGTGCCCGCAGTAATAAGAAAAAATATTCTTCCACGGCTGCTCAATTCCTTTTACTTGGAAGAAGAGAAAATTTGTTGCCAAAACCCGCTCTCTAAAATCACGACCGTAGTCGACGAAGCCATCAATGTGGTCGGTGCTGGAATTATACTCTAATTCCGTCCGACCTAAAATTTCATCGGTGTCGATGGCGCAGTTTTTCTCGTTATCCGACATGACCATCACGTGCTTATGGATGTTTTCGCACACCATTTGGTTAATGCCGGGCGCAATTTGTCAAATCGGGCTCAAATTAAAAAGCGTTCTCGGATGTGGCAAAGGGAGCTGAAGACCAAAGCGGAAGTATCGGTAGCATTTGGCGGAACGGTAGTTGATGTTCAAAAGGAGAATCCGCGCAAGAGCTTTCAAATCTACATTTGCTAATTCAGGAACCACAATGCACCGTGCCGTATGCTTCTCATGCTTTTCCTGACCTTCCTTTATTTTTTACTGAAGCTTTCCAATATTCTCTTTCATTTCCAGGCATTTTCCCTCTAACTTTTCATGCTTTCTAGATAGCTCCATGAATTTGTTGCGCCAGTAGTGTTCGTTCCTGCACAACATTTCGCAACGAGGACAACCCGACTCTGTCGCCTCTTCATCACGCTGGAATAAATCAGATTCTACATCCCCTTGATCCCATTGGATCCCCTCAATATCCTTAATGGGGTGAGCATCTTTTTTCAGCTTAGACTTAAGCACATCCTTGGGCTTGGACAGGGAGCGGTTTAATATTGATGTTAAGCTTCCAATGATCACGTTTCTGCGGACTAGGGGAAAGCCATGCAATATACATAGATGGAAGGGATGTGCATTTACACCCAACCACACAGCAGGTTCTTTGTCAAGTTTTAAAAAACGGCTGGTGTATAGTCTGTTCATCATGGCCAAAATTTTTAGTTGATCCCGCCCGGAGCCCACGCCCGGCTGCAGAATGGCATTCATCTGTGAAATGCCGCTCCCAGATTCGCTGCCCACGTCAATTCCCAACAAAGTATTCGGGAATTCGAAATCTTTTGGTGCCACCAAGACAACCACGCATTTATTCGGCATTTTTTTTTTCGCAGCATATTCGCTAATGACGCAAGCCAAGCTGTAATGCGCTTAACTACTTTGAATGGCAAAAACGAGGCGTTGACGATTTTCATATTTTCAGAGTCAAGCGCACAAGCAAATTACAAAAACGAAATTCCACCGCTGATGAGCACATCCAGCCACATGCGCGAGAGGATATGTTGGAATAATATGGAAATAGTCTTCATTTAATTAGTTGCCACATCAATTTACCGATGGGGATACCATTTCAAATAAAATGGGAATGAGATTAAGATATTCATTATTCCTTATTAATAAAAACCAATTGTAAGATTTTCATCTTAAAATTGCATTCATATTCTAAATTAAATGGCTGATGTTTTTCATATGTGTGCGCATACTTACAACACAGTAAACAAAAAAAAAAACAATTGAACAAGATCAGAGGAACAGAAGCAGAAAATACAAAAATACTTGTGCAAAGACAATGCCCAAAACGCTCGAGTCCGAAATGCCAACGCTTTCGTCTCCGAAACTGCTAAAGCCTCGATCACTGGGTATTTAGACCTCTTTGAAAAAACTAAACGGGAAAACTTTTGTAAAAGCTATAGCAGTCGATGCAGTAAAACTGGGGGACTATTTCAGAGACTTGTTGACACGAATTGATATCGTATACCCTTTGCATTATGCATCACCATATATTGAAAATGATATACTAGATGGGGGCTATCACCACGCAAGAAGTTACAAATATAGTATTAAACCTAAACAAGGAAGAAAGTCGGTCAAGCTCGACTATATTATTCTCTGTACCAGTTGGGGTCGCCGCTCGCATTTGCTCCCGATTATATTATATAAAATCGGTATCCAGGGAACACCACGAGGAGGCCATTGCAATAGCAATGGGGTCGATATATGAATAAAGACCTACGAGTCGACTTGAGTTGCTTAAATACTTATCACTTAAGGTGCTGTTACATACTTTTGCACAAACTTATTATACTCTATGTACCTTTGGTACAGAGTAAAATTAGGAGAGAGAGAGGGTTGGCACGCGCCGCAGACAAAAAAAACCTTTGCATTTGCCAGAGCTATAGATGGACTACATCGAAAACTACGCGGGACTCCGGAGTGACCAGAATGACTTAACATCATTGTGATTGCTTGATATTATGTTAGAATTAAAGAACTAGACTATTTTTATATTATTTGCAATTTAAACAGTCCTCGTCTTTATAGTCAGATGGGAATCGGGCGATATATTTGTCCCGCGACCATCCCTAATTTCTCTCTCTCAATATTGTGTATGTGGGAAAGGGAAGGGGGAAAATGAGAGCGTCCCAGTTAGCTGCAAGAATGCAATTGGATCTAATGAGCTGTTAGGTTTTGTATAGGATTTCGTTGTTGGAATTACTCAGACAATATATTTGCAGGTTTAATTCATTTAATAGGTGTCATTTTTGGCGGGGCGGGGTCGTCACACCCACAACGATCCAATATGAATCGTTAAATAAAAAATTTGTCCTAAAATATTATTGGCTATCACTTTGCTGTTTAGTCGTTGCTCATATATACATACTCGTACATCTACATATATATGTATGTGTTTTGCTGCTGCAGGAGCAGCCCAGATATATTGAATTTTCGTTTGCTCATATCTTTACTACCGTTCATCCGATCTTCCCATTTATTTGGCGAATCGAAAAATAATCCTAATTTCTAAATATGTCCAGAAGGAACGAACGTTCTATCTATAAAACTGTCGGAGATATTACGTTTTTTCCAATTTGCGGGGGCGGGAGGGGGCGTGTCAAAAATTGAAAATAAACTTGATCTGCCTGCAAGTTTAAGAAGTATAAGTCCCATACATGTCAAACCTCTATGTCTTACCATCTCTGAGATCTGTGCGTTCATACGGACAGACAGACGGACATGGCTATATCGACTCGGCTGTTGATGCTGGGGTCGGAGATGCTTCTTTCTGGCTGTTACATACTTTTGCACAAACTTATTATACTCTATGTACCTTTGGTACAGAGTATAATAAAAGGAAAGCACCTTGGCTCGACAGAATCCCTTCAGAATTTTTCAAACTTGACACTCCGCTGTTCTAGGAAATGCTTGCAGAAGGACCTAACCAAATCATGGAAACGAGGAGATTTTCGGATGGGTTTAAAAAAGCAATAATTTTCCCAATATACAAAAATAGGAATATCATTCCAGAATGCGAAAGTTTTCTCGCCGCTGCAAGTTTACTGTAAAACTTGGGGCCTTAAAATAAATACCACAAAGTCAAAACGGGTGTACAGTCGGAATGCGAACGAGTTAGGAGGCAATCCCGAAGCTGAAATAGCGCGAACAGGTGCAGGGAGATATTGTGGGGCTGGGTGTGTCCTCCTGGTGGAATGTCGCTCGGGACAGAGGCGAGTGGCGGGCATTAGTGGCAGCGGCAGAGACCGTAAAACGGTTGTGATGATTTTATTACCATCGGTGCCAAAGAAGAAGAAGAAGAGCGGTGTTGTACCTGTCCTGGCGTTCTTATCTTAGGCATTTCCGAGGCATTTTTTTAGTTTTCATAGGCGAAAGAATTAGACGAGAATTGGGTGCCAAGCGCGAAGTAACGCCCCCTATTTGTCCCAGGGAAAGGATCGCCGCTCACGTAAGCCAGCAGCTTTGCGGATGCATCGCTCTGTTACCAGGGGTTACCACGGTGAGGTGTGAGTCGACTTACCATGTTAAACCGGTCAGCAACTTTACCTCACTACATACGCCCCCATAACCACAGGAGACCACAGGACCCACAGGACCTGTCCTTGCGTTACAGTCTCCAATATCAATCATTAAATTTTCATTGCATTGCTTATTGTTAAGAATATCATATAATATTGACATATCGGTCTCCCACCTGTTGCAGTCTATGTACACCGGTAGAATGTGCAATTTTTCAGTTCGAGTGTTTAGATCAATCAACACAAATTCTGATAGCTGCGAGAACGATGCTATATTCGAGGACTTTAGTTCATTTATAAATCCGAGTAGCATGCCACCGCTTGCTCTCCCTCTTGTTCAGTAGCGCTCAGATGGTATCCATTTCAAAGCGTATTCCTTAAGCTTGGCGGTTACCTGCTCAGATTCGACTTCTAAGAAGGTTTCATATAGCGCAAACACATCAAAAGAGGTTATGCATTCAAAAAAAGTCGTTTAAAACGCATTTCCGTGCCAAACCTGCTACATTATATGATAGTATTTTTAATTTCATAGATATATAATAGTTGTTCTTACGACTAATATTTGGGACGACATAGATGGATATTTTACTGGGGCTAACATTTACTTTTTTGACAAGAATTCATTTAAAAGGGCATCATAGTTCATAGCAGACACTTCAAAATGCTTACCAAAATATCTCGTAGTTTAGGTCCGCATTCGTTCCCTGACACATAAGTGTTTTATTGTTGTTAAAGGACAACCAATTACCCTCGATGTTAATGCTATCATTTTGGACATAAACTTTTTTTGCGTTGTCGGTAGCATTGAGCCGATTTTTCAAGACGAGAGAATTGATTTATTTTTCTGCTATTCGGTAGTTAGATCCTCTTCAATGTATATTCTTGATCCTCTTAACTTGGATGCAGATTTTCTTACATTTTCATCCATTTTCTGTGTTTCCAGATCCACTATAACTCCCATTTTTCAATCCTTGCTATAAATTTTCCTGGTCCCATTGACCCTGTTATCTTTAAGGGAAAGTTTGTCACGAAAAAGTGCGATGACAACTTTTTGGGTCATTTTCCTTAAACCTTTAATAATCAAGAATTTCCGCTTCTGTTTTTGTTTAACAAGATTAGTAATGATCTTTTTATCAGCCACTCTATTTTTTTTCTTTTAACTTATTTTGTATTTATTGGATCTTCTCTTAATAAGACTAACAATATTTTTTCAGATCTTAATCTAGAAACTATTTTATAAACCATCCCCTGTTGGAGATAGTTTGTGCTCTGCGGCCCTTCAAGTCAGTCGCTGGGTTGGTAGGTCATTTCTCCGGAGACGAGAATGCGTTGCTAACATGGAAAGAGATTTTGCAAGTTGTTTTGGGTGGGTAAGAAGCTTCTCAGAATATTTCTGTTTAATCCAAAGGTTTGGTTTGTCTCATCCGAAAATAAAACGGCCTTTTAGTTTATATTTTCCCTAATATATTTCGAGCCCACATCGGGGTCCGTTTTCAGGGGGATTTGCACAGGACAAGTGCAACTGCACGGGACAAGTGCAACTGCTCGCCACGGAGTTTGATTTGAAAACTTTTTTGTTTTTTAAGTTGCTCTCTTTCAGTTACGACCAATGGGATGCTGAGGTCGTTGTGGATACACTCATTGCGAATGTACCATGGCGCTCCAGTGATGGTTCTGAGAATTCTTGATTGTGATCTTTGAAGGATGTCCACACTGCTCGCACAGGCATTTCCCCATAACTGCGAGCCATACGTCCAAACCGGCTTTATGATGCTTTTGTACAGTAGGACTTTATATTCCAGTTTAAGAGGGGAACGAGAGTTGATTAGCCAGTGAAGGCTGTTGGCCTTTAGCTTGATTTGAAGCTTTTTCGACTCTATGTGTTTGCGCCATGTGAGCCTTCTATCGAGGTGCACACCTATGTATACAACATCGTTTGATTGCGGGAGCTGGGTTGCATTTAAGGATAGCTGGGGACAGGTGCTTTTGTTGAGTGTGAACGTCACATGTTTACACTTTTGCTCGTTGATTTTTATGCTCCAGTTGGCCAGCCACTCTTCCACATTAGCTAGGTGGCTTGCCAGCAGACTTGTTGCGATAATAGGACATCGTGATCTGCTTAAAATATTACGGCAATAGCCGTATCATCCGCAAAAGTACTTATTGTAAGTTGAGGGTCTGTTGGTATGTCAGCAGTGTACATTACATATAGAAGAGGACCGAGTACTCTACCCTGCGGCACTTCGGCTCCTATAGTGAACTCTTCCGTTGTGTACTCATTTTGACGAACTGTACTCTGTTACTGACGTAACTTTCTAAGACTTTGTGAGTATTTGGGGGAACCAAACCAAACGCGGTCAAATGCTTGGGCAACATCCAAGAAAATTGCAGAGCAGTTTTCATGGTGCTCAAACACAGTCCGAATGTCTGAATTAGCTCTCCGATAGCATTTTTTATGTCTAGCGAATGAACTTTGATTGGGTCAGTTTGTGCGGAGGTCGGAAGCAATGGAAGTTCATAGCCATTGGTTGAAGGATTTGGCTGGAAAATATTTCTAAGGTTAAGTGCTAAGACAGTTGCATTTTCTTCGTCGCTGCGGGCCTATCTTCCTGTCTGATCTCTTAGAGGCGTGTCTACCTTTGCAGGTGGCTTTATGCTGGCGCGTGCCCTCCATAGGGGAAATTTGGTGCTTGTAAGCGATAATTTTTTTATATAACGGCTATGTGCTAGCTGTTCTTCGGCTTTGAGTGCTTTGCGAAGTACGCGTTCTGCAAGTCTCAGACGATTTTATGCGGCAGGCGATCTAAAACTTTGGCATTCTCTTCTTGCTCGCTTTTCTGAGACCAGCCGGTCAATGTAACTGTTTGTTAATCTACGATCTTACTGAGGTGCTGTTGTTGTCGTTTGGGGGTTCGAGTGAAGAGCAGCGGCAGTAATGATAAAGGTGAGGGCTTAAACTGAATTGTCAATGTCTTCTTCGCTTTTTATGGTTGGGCTCAGTTCGATGTGACTGCTGATATATTTTTTATTTAAGCCAGTTTGTCTTGTGTGATGTCAGTCTTCGAGGATATTCTCTAACATGTGGGCACTCCAGAAGGGTGAATATTATTGGAGAATGGTCTGACGACAAGTCTGCAAGGGCTTCTGCAGTTACCAAGTTTTGTGGAACTTTTCTTGTTATAGCAAAGTCTATAAGATCGGGTAATTTCTTAGGATCTGCCGGTCTGTATGTAGACCTTCCCTAGGATACATAGTCGATGCGCGCGTGAGTACGCTGTAGAGTTGCTTCCCTTTGGGATTAGTCAGTCTGGAGCCCCAGAGGGGATGTTTCGAATTATAGTCACCCGCAGCCAAGAAGCGTTGCCCAAGTATATTAAAGAAATCTAGGAATTGATTTTCTGATATTGCGAAACGTGGGGGACAGTAGTCCGCGGACAGAGTGATATTGCCTCCTTTAGACTCTACACATATAGATGTGGCTTGTAGGTAGTTTTCCAAAAATCATGATAGTTGGTAATGCTTGATGCGGCTTCTGACGAGGATGCCAGTGCCACCATGGGCTTTGCCATCTGGGTGATTTGTGCCGTAAATGCATACCCAGGTAATTGAAAATTGTACCGGTCCGTCAAGTGAGTTTCAGCAAGAAGCATTATGTCAATTTCATTGTCTTGGAGAAATTTTGATAGCTCCATTTTGTGGCGAGAAATGCCATTTGCATTCCAGAGTGATCCTCGTAGGAGAGCCATTATTTGGATTGTTTCGAAGCGAGCATTTGAATGAGAATTCCTTGTGCTCTCATTTGTTCATGTATTGCGGTTAGCACATATACCATAAAATCCTTCAGGGTCTGCTGTAACTATAGAAACATAGTTTCTAAGCTACTATAGTTTGATTGTTGTTCCACTTGTTTTGATGGCAGGGTCGGCTCACTTCGAAGTTCATGCGAAACCGTAGATATGGGTGCGGGTCTATCATTTCCTAGTTTTAAGGCGCTTGAGAAAGAAACACCTTGGGTTGTAGTCGTTGGGGCAAGGTCGATCTCGTAGCTTTGGTGAAGAAGACTTTAAGGGTCGATTGTGAGGGTGTGTACAAATTAAGGTAAATTAATATTTAACTAAATTAAATTTTGATAAATGTCGTGTAATAATTCAACAAATGCTTCTGGCAAAAATACAACACCATGAGTCAGAGAACTCAATGTCCAAATACTACAACAGCAAAACGATCGACGACTCTCCATACAACGCAACAACGCTTACTTGCGATTGTGTCCCCAGACGCAACCACCACAAGCAATGCGATCGTAAGCTCTCATACCCCTACTCTGACTTGGAGCTCCCAATGCCCCACCCCGCCCCCTAAGCCACCAATGACTAGCTTTTCGTCAAGTTTAACGACCAGTACGGTAACGCTTACCACCGCTCAATCGACAAGCTCAACAACAACAACAACAAGTATCCAGAAACCAACGCTCCCCAATTACCTACTTTCAAAAAAAAAAAAAAGGGAGTGCAACACATACTACCCGTTCATATGTGCAGACTGGCATCGATGGGTATGAACAAGAAATAAACGCAAATTAAGTCCGCAAAACAAAATAAGCGGCAACACTCCAAAAACAAACAAAGCAAGCCTCACTGGGAATAGGTTCCAATTTCTTGGCCAACAGTCTGATACTGAGTGTGAAGAAAAGGCTCCAAGAGCCGCAAAACCAAAGCCTCCACCCATCTATATAAGGGATAGCAAGTGTGCTGCCCTAGCCACAATGCTTGTATCGCTAATAGGCAACGACAGCTTTTATGTTACATCCGTCAACAAGGGCAATATACGCGAAACAAAGCTCCAAGTCAATACCGAAGAAAATTATCGAACAGTCGAAAAATGCTTAAGAGCTAAAAAAAAAAGGATACTACACCTACCAACTAAAAAGTAGCCTGGGCCCTACAAGTAGTAATCAAAGGCATTGAATCAAGTGTACCTGCAACGGAAGTTGTTTCTGCCTTGGAGGAAAAGGGATTCAAGGTTAAGTCCGTTATAAACTTAATAAACAGAGAAAACCACAGCCACTATTCAAAGTTGAACTAAGCCCGGAAGACACAGCTAATAAAAATAATGTAGTGCACCCAATTTACAAACTACCTTTCTTATTGCACCACAGAATAACTGTAGAGGAGCCGCACAATCGCACAAATCCAGTGCAATGTACCAATTGCCAAGAATTTGGGCACACAAAAGCCTACCGCACCCTGCGATCAGTTTGTGTAGCATGCGAAGAGCTGCACAACACTGCCTCATGCCCTGCTAACATGGAGAATCCATCTGTCAGAAACTGCTGTAACTGGGGAGGTAACCAGTCTACAAAGATCTGAAGAGCAGGATTAATACGCGCACAGAATTTGACCGATCCAATGGAAACCCTAATTAGTACACACCCTCGCAATCGACCCCTAAAGTCTTCTTCACCAAAGCTACGAGATCGACCTTTGCCCCAACGACTACAACCAAAGGTGTTTCTTTCGCAAGCGCCTTGAAACTAGGAAATGATAGACCCGCACCCATATCTACGGTTTCGCATGAAATTCGAAGTGAGCCGACCCTGCCATCAAAACAAGCGGAACAACAATCAAACTATAGTAGCTTAGAAACTATGTTTCTATCGTTACAGCAGACCCTGTAGGATTTTATGGTATATATGCTAACCGGAAGGCAGGCTTCTTCGGAAGGCAGGAACTCTCCTGTGGTTATTTATTTAGTTACCTAGCTAAATTTTACAATTTACTGTTACTTAAATGGCAACTTGTATTGTTTGAGTGCAGCAACCAACTCATCCTCCTTGCCTTGCTGTAGAGCTTTCCAGGAACTTCAGCGGCGTGCTGCTTGAACGTGAGCCTCTGGTCTAGCGTCACTTCCAGGTATCTATGGGCCGACTTAACTGGGAGGAGCTCTCCGTGAAGGAAGACGCCTGGGCTACTGTCCTTCCTTAAGGTGTGGGTGACCGAAATACACTTTTCCGGGTTAATGGAAATGTTCCATCTACAGGCCCAGTTCTGGAACCTTTTCAGGTACTCCTGAAGCGCGTCTGTTGCCGAGTAGACACAACTGCCACGAGCCATAATGGCCGTGTCGTCAGCAAAAGTTGCGATTAGAAGGGCGTATGTAGGTAAAGTTGCTGACCGGCTTAACATGGAAACCCAGCGCGATCCTGGCTTACTGCGTCCCAAGTCGACTCACACCTCCCCGTGGTAACCCCTGGTAGCAGAGCAATGCATCCGCAAAGCTGCTGGCTAACGTGAGCGGCGATCCTCTCCTTGGGACAAACAGGGGGCGTCGCATCGGGCTTGGCACCAGATAGGCGTCTTTTTCCATCCGCCAATGAAAACTAACACAATGCCTCGGATACGGACCCCCCCCCCCGACGACGACCCACGGAAACGTTTTCAGGACCACGATTTGAGGATATGCACCTGGAATGTTCGCACCCTCAATAGAGAGCGCGCGGATTCCAACCTGGTGGATGTCCTCGAGGAACATTCATCGGACATTACCGCACTTCAGGAAATAAAATGGACTGGACAGGGGTGTAGGAAGATAACATCCGAAACCAATGTCCCATGGGAGATCTTCTACAGTGGACATGATTCGAAGCACGAGTTTGGTTGCGGCTTTGCAGTCAACAAAAGACTGTGCCGCTCTGTCATCAGCTTTACACCAGTTGACAAGCGACTTGCCGCACTCAGACTTAAGGCAAAATATTTTAATATTAGTCTTATCTGTGTGCACGCCCCGACAGAAGGAAAGAACGATTCGGAAAAATACGAATTCTATGAGCGCCTGGAAGACCTATATGTGCGTTGCCCCGATCACGACATCAAGATCGTGCTAGGCGACTTCAACGCACAAATCGGGAGAGAAGAAGCTCATCGCCCGACTATCGGCCGATTTAGCCTACACGATGTATCCAACGAAAATGGAGAGAGGCTAATAGACTTCGCTTCGGGCCGGAACATGGTCATTAGTAGCACCAGATTTTAACACCGCAACTACCACAAGGCGACCTGGATGTCCCCTGATCAATCAACACGAAACCAGATTGATCACTTTGTGATAGAAACCAGATTGACGTAGATACACTCTTCGAGTGTTCTAGACGTAAGTGTGCGCCGAGGAGCCAATATTGACTCGGATCACTACCTTGTTGCAGCCAAAGTACGCACACGGCTCAGTGTGGCACATGCCTCACAGTCTAATACACGCCGAAAGCTGAACGTTGAGAAGCTGCAATCACAACGGACATCCGAAGCCTACTCAGCAAAACTCACCCAGCTGCTCAGGGAAACCCCACCTGGCCCTCCCGGTGTTGACGAACAGTGAAAGCATATATCACACTCTATGAGAACAGCTGCCAAGGAGATTCTCGGATTCGCCGAAAACTCCCGAAAACAGTCATGGTACGATGATGAGTGCCGCCGCGCTACTGCAGAGAAAGACGCTGCCTACAGAAGAACTCTGCAGCCGGGAGCAACGCGGGCTGTTAAGGAGCGATACCGGGAGAAAAGGAGAGAGGAGAAGAGCCTTTTCAGAAGGAAGAAAAATGAGCAGGAAAAGCGCATGAGGGAGGAAGTCGAAGTGCTGTTCGGAAGGAGTGAGACTCGAAAATTCTACCAAAAGATTAGGCAACTAACCGAAGGCTTTAAGCAGAGCTAGCAAATAACAATTGAGCACTTTTCGTTGTCTCAAAATAAGAGTTTTTTGCGGACCTTTGAGCAAAGAGTCAGAGATGAGCCGTTCTCATCGGCTTTTGAACATTTCGCTCTTTGCTCAGCGAACAACCAATAATTTTAATTCCATTTTGCTCTGTTCACTCGCTGACCGATTGGCTGTGAGTGAAAATTTAAAAGTCATTTGCGTTTGTGTGTGTGTATGTAAAAGCGAGGTGTCTGTGTGGGCTTGTGACTCACAGTTGCTAGGCAAATCAGATCTCTTTGGGTCATTAAAAGGGCTGTATCTTCTAAAGAATTTCGAATTTAAAAAAATCCTTTTAGGACGATATTCTCAAACATCCAAGCTAAAAAAATATGCAAAAAAATCGACAAAAAAAAATTTTGCCAAGCAGCAATACATAACTTACTGATATTTTGCAAATCTGAATCGAAAATAAGATAAATTTTAATTATAGTATTGAGAAATTATGTTTTAAGTTTCATTGCCAAAAAGACAAATTAAAGAAGTTAAGACCGTTCACGCCCACCCGCCAGCTATGCGACGCCCGCTGGCAGGTGCAGAGACCTTGAAAAAAAAGACCGTTCAGGCTGAGTTTTTGATTTTTTTGCTCAGCTGCTGACTCTCAATGTGCGAGCGCTCAGTCAGACCGCTCTCAATAAATGGTTATTGAACGAGCAAAACAAAAAGAACTCAACAGAGAATAGTCAAATGAAAACATAAACAAAGAGAATCAAAGTGTTCTGCTCAGAGCGAGAGCATGCGTGCATGAGTTTTTTCGGTTTTGTTATTGAGCAGACCGCAAAGGGAAAAACGATCAATTGTTATTTACTAGCTCTGGTTTTAAGCCCAGAGTCACACTATTGAAGGACGAGCAGGGAAATCTGGTCAGAAATCCGGAAGTGGCACTAGACAAATGGAGAAACTATTTCTCTTGGATTGGAACCTAAGTGTACTCTGTCCAATATTTAAAAAAGGAGACCCTGCGGTTTGCGCCAATTACCGCGGGATCAGTCTCCTTCCCATCGCATATAATGTTCTAACATGCATCTTATGTGAACTTCTAAAGCCGCGAATAAGTGAACTGATTGAACCTTATCAGTGTGGCTCTAGACCTGGCAAATCCACCACGGACCAGATATTCACATTGCGACAAATCCTGGAGAAGACCCGAGAGAGAAATATCGACACCCACCACCTTTTTGTTGACTACAAAGCCGCCTTTGAAACGCCGATAAGGTCAAACTTCTTTGAAGCCCTGTCTACCTTTGGTATTCCAGCAAAGTACGTTCGACTTTGCATGATGACGTTGAGAAGCACACAAAGCTCCGTCAAAATAGGTAAAGACCGCTCCGAGCCTTTCGATACCAAAAGAGGTCTTAGGCAGGGTGATACCTTATCGTGCGACTTCTTTAATCTGCTATTGTGTTGTTGGTGGTTCCCAGTTAGACTTTTATTTAGCAATCGTTTCTTATGCTGCTTAATTCGAACTGCACTTACAATTTGATTTCTTATGGTCTAAAGCTGACGGCTGAGCCGACAGCGACGCAGTCGCGTCATGTATATATTATGTAGATGAGAGCGAATGGTATATGCACATATATACCAGCGCCACTGGCTATGCTCAATTGTGCTGAGTAAGTAAATTTCAATAAGCGAGCAGTGGGTTCATGCATATACAGTCAGCAGTATACAAGTGTTGGCTGACTGGTGTTCAAAAGGACTGTCAGGTTACATTAGCACTTGAATTGAGTGCACTGGTTTATATACGTTTACGTATGCAACTTGAAGAAGTCA